>JAQFVV010012969.1:0-67310 GCA_028023455.1 Epiperipatus broadwayi
ATGATAATAATAATAGTTTTATTTAATAATGTAAATAATCTTACTGTGATAAAAGAATCACATATAGAGCCTAACAAAAACATATATATATATCAAATTTCAAGCATAAAATAATATAATTTAAAATAGTTAATTACAAGAAGAAAAAAAAATCCATTATTATTTGCAATCCATAATTAATTTTCTAAATTTTTTTCTTGAAAAATCACTAACGTTAATTTTAATGTTCTTCATAAGTTTGGGCCAAGATAACATATTTCATAGGTTTGAAAAAATATTGGTTCAATTAATAAACCATAATCGTATGATCTGGAAAACTAATTCTAATATGTAGAAATCATTTTTATTGTTTTCTTTATTTTTAAAATTGTGACATAAAATGTTTAAAATAAATACTTGGTTGGTGGTATATAATTCAAATATTTTCAAATCAAAAACTGTAAACAAAATAATCTTTAATAAACGGTTTTATGGTTATTCCAATACATAGCTTGTTTAAATACATCTGTTTATATACATTTAACAATTAGATTTATGTAAAAAAAAATCTGATTTTATATAAAAAAAGTCAATTTCTTAATTTTCCTTGAAAGCAAAGAATATATTTATACCATTCATCCAAAATCAAGGTAAGGTACTGTTATAGTTCTATTAATTTTTCGATAAGTTGGCTGATCCAGATAAGGTATTTCCATTTAAATATCTTTTACTGGAATATTTTTAAAAATATGTAGAATATATATTTACATTTGTTAACTTCAAAAGTAATCTATTTTTATTCGTCCATTGTGCTATTTTTATTAAATCCTCATTTACAACTTTCTCTAACAGACTATATGAAATTGCTGATGTAACCAAAGCAATAATATCTACTAAACAAAGAATCTTAGAGTGAAGAGCAAGATTTAGCTAATCATTAATGTAAATGGTAAACAACATGGATCCAAGGACTGAACCCTGAGGAACTAACTTCATATCTAATTATTTCAGAATTATTCAAAATATTGTAAATTTTAACAAATTGGATCCTACTGCTTAAATAAGATTTAAACTATTCAAGCATATTATCCCTTACACTCAGGTAATTTAATTAATAATAAATCATGAGGAGCACAGTCAAATGCTTTTCATAAATCCAAATATATACCAATAATCTTGTGACCTTTTAAAGATTCAGCAATAACAGAAACATAATTACATACAGTCAATTGTATAGATTTTTTCGGTAAAGAAACAAATTGCTTATTTGAAAACAATACATTTCTTATATCTTATTTTATACAGAGATTCTAAATTTTCAGATTCTTCAATCTCATAATTATTAGTAAAATTATTCATAATATAAATAGATACTTCATTAATCTTTAAAAAATTGTGGAAATCTTTTCTTTAATATATATTATTTTACGCAATATATGGGTAAGAGAACAAACGTGTTACTGACCTCATTGAAAAAATTAAAAGACTAAAGTGGAGTTGGGCTGGACATATTGCTAGAAGAGATGATAATAGATAGACAATTGAAATCTTAAACTGGATTCCAAGAGATTGTAAAAGACCCAGAAAGAGACCACATATGAGATGGATGGATGAAATAAGAAAGTAGGGAGGGGTGATGTGGAGAAAAGAAGCTAAAGATCGGAGATGGATTGAACTTGGAAAGATCTTCATCCTGCATTGGATTGATAATGGTTGATGATGATGATTTTAACATTAATTCAAAAGTTTTTTCATTTGCTGATTTTCAAAAATCAATTTGAGCAGACAGGAAAAACATTTTATTTCTTTATTAAGAACTTTCAGGTTTGTTTCTAAATTCTTCATTAGAAAATAATTAAAAATTTTGTACAATTTGTTCTTTCCGTCTACTTTTGATATTAATTCGTTTGTTATCCAATCACTTCTTTTTAAATCTTTCTGTTTTACATATTTTATAAAAGAACAACATTCAATAAAATCTTTAATCTTACTAACAAACAATGAAAATGCACAATTTTAATTAATCATTCAAAGATTGGATTCCAGTCATATAGGATTATTAAGGAATGCAAATATTCATGATATGATATTCTAAAACAATTTCTCATGGGAAAAATAATTCTTATTAAAATTAATGATGACTCTTCTGTGGTTCATAACATACCATTCCAATAGTGCTATTTTCAAAAGAATATTTTCAGAACATCTAAAAAAGATATAATCAATTAGCGAAGAAGATGAAGATGGAACATGAGTAGGATGAAATAAACATTGAATAAATCCATAAAATAAAAAAAACATGAATTGCAGAAGTAATAATTTCTGCAGAAATAAGTCACCAATAATAATAATAATAATGAATTTATCATTTAATCTATTAAGTAAATTATGAAATTCATCACTAAAAATATTAACTGAATATTGGCAAAATCTATACAAAGAAACACATGTTAATTTGTTATAGCCTAAAGTAAAGTTTAAAACAAGGCATTCAGAGCAGTGGTGTGTCATGACATTTAATGATGAGGAACTAACTGGCTTATAATAAAACTACAGATACATACATTAAAAATTACTAATTTAATGATATACATAGATATATATCTATAAACATTTATTATTTCAGTATACAGCTTATAAGTTAGTTATACTTATATATCGCTAAGACACAATTTTAAATGCCACGTACATGCGCTGAAACAATGGTGCTTGTCATCTGTAAAGTGCAGGTGCAAAGAATAGTCCTTGGCTATAGCATTATATGCTCAGATTGTTTTGCCATGGATGCAAGTTAAAGTTTTAATATTTTCCACATCCACTATTAGCAATGCTGTAACATAACCATTCAGCCAAAATCATTCTAACTTTGTGAATTATTCTAACACTTTAGGTTTGTTATTTTGTTAAAGATTATTATCTATTCAATAAATTAGTACAGGTAAATTAATTTTTACAAGGGATATGTTGCATCAATCACAGGTAAAACACTGTATAATTAATTATATGAAAAAATTTTAACATTATAGTTTAATTTATTTTCTACTGCCAAATAATTTGCAAGAGAATTCATATCCAATCAGATTCAGAATTAGTCTTATCTCCAGTATTTTTCATCAACCAAATTTTGCAATATTTAATTCAAACAATGCTATCTTCTTTAGCCAATGTATGCCTTTCCAAAATAATTTCCTACTTTCAGGCAATAAATCTTCATTTAAACAAATATATGCTTAACAGATATAGTATTAGACAAAATACCAGATAGATATAATTTATATCTTTTACTGCCTGACAAGAATAAATCTGTGGTCATTTTACAAATAAAATTAATTTTTATTACAGGTCTAAATCTATTTCCACATTCTAATCTATATATAGATTTAATATAATGTTTATTAAATTGGGACAATTCTAATTTTTTAATTGAATTTTTTTGCAATGTTAAATAAATTTTCACTTTCAGCATATTCAATTATGGAAATTCTTAAGCCTGCAGCTGAAGATTAATTTAATACATTCCTATAAATGATACTAATAAAAACTAATATATCTTTTCAACATGTGTGTTATCAGGTGGGTCAGCAATATGAGATGGCACTGAGAGTAGTGGGTCGGGTGAAAGTCTGAGTTCGAAACTCGCATATATTACATATATAAATGCAGTTTTAAGCCTGTACCATATATTAAAAACTAATATAATAAATAAATATCATATTTAAAAATGTGGTGGTTGGTTTTAAACATAAAATATTTCAAATTATAAACAGGAGATAGTCACATTACAAAAATATCTCAAGAGTACATAAGCAAATACGCTGATTATTTTTAAATCCAGTATCCATTAATATTAATAGTTACTATTTGCATTTAATATTTTATTTTCTAGCAGAATGAGTATTTTAAAAACATTGGGAATTTATAAGTGAAAATGGGGGAGGGGGTAAAGGCTAGCAAAAAGTTTTAACAGTACTGAAAATTCGTTACAAAATTTAAAACATACACACACTATACATCTTCAACATATAGACAAAAAGAACAAATTAAAATCATTTCGATTTTTTTAAAAAAATTATTTCCAAAAGTGGATTATACTAAGTGATCAAAGTTCTCCCTGACTAAAAGTACACAAACTGCTCTTAGCTATAATCAATAGGAATTTTCAATGCTACATGATAAAACATTGCTTCAAATCTTTTCAACGCGAAAACCAATAGTAAGGACTTTGTATCTAAATAAAAAAATAAAAAAAATTGTTGTTGTTTTTCAAATAAACATTCAAAGCATTTTAAAACAAAACCTTATTGTAACAAATAGGGATAGTGGGGTAAAAAAAAATCACAAAAAACATTCTTATTTGTAATACTTTTCCGTATAATAAATATCTCCATACTTCCCCATTCTTTTTAAATACATATAAATAAAGATATAATAAAGACAAATGACCCCCAAGATGCATTTCGTGCTGAACCAGCACTCATCAGTTGGCACAGGTCACAATCTCTCATATACATCTTCATTATATGCAAATTATTTATCTAGAGTAAATTGTTACATTTTCATTTACCGTTGTCAAATTTCCTCCATTCACAACTTTGACGCCATCCATTTCAGATAAATACACTAATGATTATTACTAATCATTTTCGAAACTAGTAATTATATATTTAAGCAAAGCATATAATAATTTGAGACTGGAATCAACTATTCCAGGGACCATCATAAAAAAGAGTAAATTGTTAAATGTTAAAAATTTACCTTTATAATCAACCATCATAAGTTATTATTTCCAAAGTGTATAAAAATAATAGTAGATATTTTCATAGTCAGATATTCGTATATCTTATGAACGAATTTCAGCCCATCCCTCTCCTATTAATATATATGGATACGTAATGCCCGATAGTATGAGGGGTCAGATTGACGTAACGTCTACGTGGGTACGACTATAATATCAAATCCCATAGGCTTTTGAGCATTCCATCGTTGGTTTTTCAATCAAATGGACGATTGAATAGTTGAAAGGGTGAAAAGATTGAAGTCTGTCCATTAAAGTTTAAATAACTGCTTTGTAATAATCAGAGTTGGCATTGACTTATATCCCACATTTGTTGCAGCTTAAATTATGTCAGGAATTCTGTGTGCTTAAATATGAATTTATTTAATTCTGGTTAATAAATATACAGAACTACTAGTAATATATGATTTTTTCCTACAGTACAGGCTTTCATATCTAGGGGGTTTGAACTCAAAACGTTCACACGACCCTCAGCTATCCATGCTATCTCATACTGCTGACACACTTGATCACACACATGTTGAAAAGATAAATCATCACCAATAAGCGTATTTCATGCTAAACCAGCAATCATCAGTTAGTCCAGATTATCATGTCCACACATATATACAATGCTCATCTTATATTAAGATAACCAATCTTCATACTTTAATGGACATGCATCAATCCATTCCACACCACAACTCTTCAGCCATCCATTTCATTGAAGAGAGAAAGTTGGCACCAATGTGGGCTTTGAGTGCTCCATCATCAGATTTTCAATGAAATGGATGACTGAAGAATTGTGGTGTAGAATGGGTTGAAGCCTGTCCATAAGCTGAGCATTGATTATATATATATGATGATAATCTGGACCAACTGACAAGTGCTGGTTTAGCACAAAATACGATAATATTGGTGATTATTTATCTTTTCGACATGTGTGTGATCAAGTGTGTCAGCAGTATGAGATAGGTGGATAGATGAGGGTCGCGTGAAAGTCTGAGAACTACTTGTAGTTGAATTTGTGCTTAAAAACAACTATCTATGCGAAAAGCTAATGCTGCTTAATGGTGATACTAATTATATTATAACATGATGCTTCCTGTTATGAGTAATTTAGATTCAGCAGTTAAATAGAAACAGACTCCAGAGTTAAAGATTACATATATGTATATGATGAAGTCATTAAATTGTTAGCAATCAGTCTGTCAATCTGGTGCTTAAACTTCGCCTTACCAGTTCGCAACTGGCACACTGTTTACATTTCCAGAAAAAAAATATAAAAAAGTGTCTGTGTGTAAACAAGAGTTATATAAAATATTTAAAAATATTCAGTACGATAAAATATTTTTATCACAAATTTTTAAATAAACAAAGATAAGTACTGATAAATTGGCTGAATATTTAAAAATTAAATTATGCACAGAACATCTGTATAGCTGAATGTCAAATGAATAGTTAAAAACATATTAAAAAAGAAAAATATTTTTATTAGTGCTAAATTGATCTTTTTTTAATCTTACAAATGCTCTGTATTACAACTTAGTTCACATGAGTCCAGAGAAAAAGCTATCGGGTTCAAGTTTTCAGCAAATAAGGAAAATTAAAGATAGCAGCGTACTCTACTTATTTAAATATGTTACAGGATACATACCTGTGATATAACACAAAAAATTAACAGCAACAACAAATGTAGAATAAGAGAGTTGTGAAAAAGACAAAGTAATAAATTGAGAAAGAACACATTTATATATATAAATGGGTGCACTCAATTGCGCGCGCTCTCTCTTTCTCTCCCTCTCTCGCTTTCTCTCTCTCTCTCTCTCTCTCTCTCTCTCACACACACACACAAAACCCATCTTTTTTCATTCTTCTCATGATAAAATATTATAATATAATGTACTATTTTTTAATATTAGTTATGAATGGAGCATTCGTTCTGAAAAAGATTTGGTATACACACAATGCTTTTTGATGCAATATATTACTATTTTCGGAAATTACTCTTTGGGTTAAATATAGAGACTCAGTGCCTTTTTATATACACTTTGTTTACTGTTAAGGGAAATTCTCTTGGTTTACATTATCCAATCACAAATATAATAATTTTTCAGTCTTCACTAAATAATCATCATCATTGTGGGAGTAATTTTACTAGCTTCAGGACCACAAGTAATAATAACAGCATAAATTTATTTTTTACTATTTTACAAACCATTTATTCAATTCTAGCACTTTACAACAGCTTTTAGGATTGGCAGAATTGCTACCATCATTAACATTATCATTTGGGGGCCATTTAAGATGAAATTTTAATTCTTGTTAATTTATTTCAGAAATAATAATGTGACTGACAAAGTGGAGCCACAAAGCAAGAAAATAGCTGCTATTAAACAGGAAACAAAAAATGTACAAAATACTAATTTTTTTTTATTTAATATTCCCCCCAAACCATTAGTTATTAAATCAGTGAATTTCAAGAACATGGGCATAGCAAGCACACACACACACATCATACATTAGATAAATTAATAGTGATACTGCACAAAATTATTAAATACGCATTTCTGGATACCAGACATACAAGCATATATCAATCAGCAAACTAAAACTAATAAAAGTTAAGAAATTTATTTAATATGTTTAGACAATATATCATTCTATTTAATTGTTATTCATTGGGAATATTTGATTATTTAATATCAATTCATCATCATATCATGATAATAATATCTGTGTATAAGAGAATAACTTTTTATAGTCTCTAGTCAGTAAGATCAGACTACAATATAATTATAAGGTTGGTAGTCTTGCAACTTAGTTGAATCAGATATAATGGAATATATTTTGGATCTTGTGATTATAATATCATCATCATTAGATTTGTCACCCCGCAGCTCGGTTGGCCAAATGTAATGAAATGGGACCTGGCCTTGTGTGATGAAATACCTAGTAGGCCACCAAAGTGGATAAGAAGAGGGGGAAATTTTAAAATTCCTATAGATCCAAGTTGGCCATGAGTTAAGGATCTTAGGAATTTTGAAATTTCTCCTTCTCATCCACTTTGACGGCCTCCTAGGTATTCCATCATGCAAGGCCAGGTCCCGCTTAGTAACAGAGTTTAAAAAAGAATTCTGCAATCACTTTCCCTTCATGAGAATTATTTTGGCTATTATTTTAAAATTCTTTAAAAACTCTGGAAGATGATAAATAGTCCAAATGCAATGGCATAAAGATATAATATCAGTTTGGCTATATTAAAGTGTGAGAAATTGTTAATAATAGTCAAGCGTTGTTAGCCGAGAGGTCATCGCACCCGCCTTACAAGCAAGTAGTTGGTTGCAGATGGGTGTGGGTTCGCGTCCTGGCCGATGCTATGACATATGAAAAAAAAAATGTTAATAATAATAGTAAGATAATGCAGTTGTAATGATGAACTCACTATTGCTTTTATTATAAAAAATAAAAAAAACATTTTTGATGCTTCCAGTCAATCTTATGGAGGTAAAAAAAAACACTTGTAGACTTAACAGTGCATGCCGCAAGCATAGCACATGTACTACTAGAAATATTCTATGATGACTTAGAAACTACCTAATCAACACATACCTTACTTTTACTTCACACACACTTTACTTATTTTTCTACAAGCACAAATCTATTCTATACTGTCATTTTCAAAAATTTTAGAAAAAAATCTTAAGACAATTTTTGTTCAAAATTTTAACATTAAAAAACTATATTTGAAATATTTTTTCTACTTTACATTACTTATATGTGTGGAGATGATAATCTGGACCAACTGACGAGTGCTGGTTTAGCACAAAATACATATACTGGTGATTATTTCTCTTTTAGACATATATATGAATCTGAGCACTTATTGTATATATGTGTAGAGATGATAATCTGGACCAACTGACAAGTGCTGGTTTTTATCTTTTCAACATGTATGTGATCAGTTGTGTCAGCAATATGAAATAGCATGGATAGTTGAGGGTCTGAGTTCAAACATATTATATATTGGAGTGTAAGTATGAAAATGCCTGTACTGTAGAATTTTTTTTATATATACAACACCATCATTTTCAATTCATAACACGATTATAAATGATTTGCCTAAGTTTAATCAATTTTTTTTCTGCATTACTCTTGTAAACTTCATGATCTTATTCAACCACACCACATGGGGCCTCTTTCTAGGTTTATTACAATGTCTGGTTTCAACAATTTTATATAAAATTATAACTGCTATAAACTTATCAAGTGGCCATATTTGGTTACTATGGCTTTACTAGATAATCATTATTATTGAGTATGAAATTTATCTATATAAAAAAAATTATCTGAGACTAAATATATATGTATATACACATACACATTTTAAATATCCAAAAAAAAAGGGGGGGGTGACATACATCCATATTTTTATCTATCTGAATAAATAGGAAAATATTTTTTCCAGTTAAAAAAAATAGCCAAAGATAAAGTTAATATTCTAATATTTCATTTTTAAAGATAAGAATTAAATGATAAAGTACTCAAGTTCTCATTCAATTCCCCCACCCCTGAAATATTAGTATTGTATTACATCTTATAAAATGAAAATCAACAAAAGATTAGATTTCTTTTTTAAATTTCAATTATTTCAAACTACAGTCTTGTTTGATTGGTTTTATTTCAATAAATAATATCTTGTCATCATAGCTGGACAACTATTGAGTCTATTCGACAGGTTTCACAAAAACTAACACAGCGAAATATTTACAATTTAAAACAAAATTGATAAATTGAACAAATGTTATAAATTAATTTCATATTCCCCTCAAATTTTTCAAACTACACATATATAAAACTTATAATTATTGACCAATATATGCAGATTCTTTAGTACAAAAGGCACTAAAAGTATTAGATAACTAAGGCTTGCACTAGATGGCACTACTGTAAGAAGAGTTTGCTGAGAGAAGCCAAATACATCACATCACATGAGAATGAGATGGGAAGACTTAGAGTGGGGAATGGAAAATAAAGTGGTTAACAGGTTTATCTGGGCATAATTGCTGAGATATTCTTGACTTCGTGTAAGGAGAAGCCAAAATATATCACATCACATCACATGAGTTAAATATATATAGAAGTAAACAGAATATTGGATGCGAGTTAATTTATAATAATAGCAAGGAAAGTAGTTTACTATTTAAGGCTCGAACAGTATCATTAGCAACAAAGGAATATAAACATAAATGCAAAAATGTGGGTGATTTAGTCTGCAAGTTGTGTCAGGGAGGCATAGAAAATATTAGGCATCTGTTAATTGAATGTAAACGCTTGCAAGTAGAAAGGGTACAAATAATGAAGGTGTGGGAGAATAAATATAAACAAAGTGATTATACAGAAAAGTGAGTTCTTGGGTTTTTATGATGGATGTGGAAAAGGATAAGGAGGATTTAGATATAAAGGCAATGAAGTTGACAAAGATTATGTTGTGAAAATGGGATGGAGCAGCAGGTTAGAGAGAACTATGGGGAAAACTTAGGATGGATAATGGAAAGGGAAGGTAAAGTGGCAAACAGGTTTCTCTGGGCTTAATGGCTGAGAGATTCCTGACTTCCGCAAAAGGAGAAGTCACAGTGCATCACATCATATTGTATGTGCAAATCAAATCTGCTACAAAATAAAATTATTTTCAACTTAATTGTTATTAAAAATATCATTAGAATTAATAAAAACATGGTAAAACACCAAAGTAATTGAAAAAAAAATTTTTTTTTAAAAATCTTACTATTATGCTTTAATTATTATTATTTAGTGAACGTATTTTTTTTGACAGCATATCTATTAATAAAATATCATTTAAAAACCTTTAGAGATTCCAATCAGGAGATAGAATCACCAGTAGCTTCATTTAACCCCTCAATTCTGCCACTGCAGACAGAGGTTTAGCACACTTTAACAAAGTGGCTCATAGTTTGTGTGTGCCCACATTCGCATAGATCAGTAAATGAATTCCATTTACGAAGCAGATGTGTGTAATAACCATGGGTTTATTTGAATTCATTTATGAGACTCCAATTGCATGTAGGAATATCAAATCCACATGCCTTTATTGCTGGATATAGAGGGAAAAAATTATTTAGAACATCAATAAGAACTCCATTATTTATATCACAACTCAGATTGTATATTCGTGATTCAACACATAAAAGGGGGATCTTAATAATGTAGTCTAACAAATTCCCACTATAATATTTAAAACAGAGTCAGATCAGCAAAAATAAATGTGATTATGTAAGCCACTGGCTGATACAGTATACACACGCACAAAATATTTCAAATCCATGTCACTGGATTTCTTTATAACGTTTTGTTAATAATTTAGTTATCTGAATTTCTAGGTGTAAATGCTGTATTTTTTAAAAAGTATTCTATGAATGTACTTCACAATAATTTTAGCCATGAACAGAAAAATAAAAGTGAATTTCTGGAAAGAAATGATTTGCAAACTAGTGAGTGGTAACATCACTAACAGAGATCTATGTTCTGAATACTGAATTCTTTTTAAAAATAAAATAAATAATGCACAGGGTAAAAAGAGAATTTCCAAATTAAGCAGTTCACAATGTAATATCACAGAACAGATGAAAATTTACTAATGTGAGGAATGCAAAGCATATAGCCCGTGATAGCATCAATATTTTTAAAGCCTTTAAAAGTTTGATTTTAATTGACAGTGCATAACAATGTTCACAATTATATGTTGGGTTTTTAAATGATTCTGCTTCAAGATGTGGATTTGGAAAAGATTATCCTTAAAAATATGCACACTTAGTGAATGTGCTTCTGAAACCAATTACTCAAGCTTTAAAAGCAGTAGCAAATTTCTCTATAAATTAATACCACTCTGCATAAGCTATAGTATTCAATGGATGCTAGACGTTTGTGCAACAAAATATCTATCTAATGCCTATTCATCCAATATCCCTAGTGTAAGCATAAGAAATGGTGGTCCTGCCCAGATGATGTGACTATGGTTCTTAAAAAAACTCAGACAGATACTGAACTGGGTTCAGATCTGTAAGTTTAGATTGAAAACATTATTTGTGTTTTCATTTTGGAATCATAGCTTTCTAGTTAACTAATAAAATAAAAGGTAGTTACTAAAGGATCGCATCAGATCCAAAGATCTGGATGTAGTGCTCTCAGATCCAAGACTCCCTCACTGATGAAGGTCACACAACCTGGTGATATTGGATGAGTAGACAATTATATTGATGAACAAACCTTCCAGAATCCATTGATTACTATGGCTTACTCAGAATGCCACTATTGTAAGGAGAGAGCTGTTACCCGTTCTATTCTATAGACGTCCATCCAGAATAAAAGGAAATCTGAATATGAATGTTTCTGGGTAACAGTGAGATTTTGGAATATCTAGTGCTATATAACAAGGTTTACAAAAAGAGGTGGATTTCTTTCTTTAAGCATGGTTATGAAAGCACCACAGGTAAACTATCATTAATCTGAAATCTTTGGTTTCAGGGCTTTTTTGGTTTTGTGAATTTATTGCATTTTAATAAAAAAACGCTCTCACTTTGATTACAAAGTCAAACTCCACTGAAAATTTAAAAAATATTAATTTTAATATCTGTAGCTTATATATATTGAAATACTTTCTGTACACAATATACATTTATTGCATTATAGCAACACAAAATTTTTATATAGCAATAATTAAATCAATAAATCAAAACAATATGTTGTAATTTTATTTGAATAATGGATGTAATTGAATAGTGATACTTAGACTCTGTGGCATCTACTGAAGCAATGTAGCATGATAGCACTTTGTGTTGTAACACTGCTTCTTATTCAAATAGCAAAATATTAAAATCACCTTGTAGAAAAAAAATTATCAAAAAAGACTTCTACTGGGTTGAGAATCAAAATTAATGTCAAAGACTTGATTCTCAATAAGGAAAATACTCCCACTTAATTTTGACAAGATGCTATTGATCTGAATAAAAATCGATGAACAAAAATAAAAAGCAATATAACAATACAAAATATTGAAGAGATACAAAAAGTTAGCAGTGTTCTTCATAAAAATGCTATCAGGC
Organism: Epiperipatus broadwayi; assembly: GCA_028023455.1. Taxonomy (NCBI): domain Eukaryota; kingdom Metazoa; phylum Onychophora; class Udeonychophora; order Euonychophora; family Peripatidae; genus Epiperipatus; species Epiperipatus broadwayi. Next base: position 12,877 of record JAQFVV010012969.1, read on the forward strand.
ATGCTTAATAAAATATAACAAAATAATATAACCAGATGACTTTAGTGATAAATTAAAAAGTACTTGTGAATTTTCAAGCAAACCAAGATGACAGCCCATATTTTTGATAAATATACAGTTTCAGGGCTCCCAAAAAATAAACACACACACAAAAAAAAGCCTGCTAGGAAACATTTAATATTTATTCTTTAATTTTTATTACTGTTATTCTTGTGTTTTGTTTTTTTTTTTAAAAAAAGAATTACAATATTTACAGTTTATTTATCTTTTTTTTTTTTTGGATTACCTTAATAACAGAAAAATGAAAAAATATATAAATACAATATTTATACTTTATTCATGTTGGCAACATGCAATCATATCATGACCACTATAGCACACTTTTGAAAGGGCACGATCCCATACCTTTGGATATAGTCCACTGTATCACAATTTATGACAGGAAAGTCCCAAATTTTTATTATTATTATAATTTATCAAAAAAACTGCTGACAAAAAGAAACCTGTGAATTTTACCAAAGTACGATAATGTTGAAAAAGTTTAGTCACTTCCCACATTATAAGTAAAAAAAAAAATTCAACAAGGCTTCTTAATAAAATTTATTAGAATTTATTCCTTTTTTTAAAATTTAATATCCGATTTATTAATTTTGCTTTAATTTAATACATCTTCAGCAGATTATAAACTATGAAAACTGTATATTTATCAAAAATACAGGCGGCCATCTTGGTTTACTTGAAAATTCACAAGTACCAATTAAAAAAACTTTACAATTAAAGGATGATAAAAATTCCTATAATTCCTATATTAATTTTATCAAAAAATGAAAAAGAAAATCAAATTTAAAAAAAAAAAAAACCTTAAATCTATTAACATAAATCATTCTCATTCCATTTCATTTTGCTCTCTTAAATGTTATGTAATATTTTGAACTGTTGCAGTTTAATAAAAACTTAATTAGCAAACAATAGCAATATAATTTCCTTATTTAAAATATTATTATCTTTAGATTATGTTAATGCAGCAGATTATCGTTAATCTAAAATCCCTAGGTCCAGAATTTCTTTTCAGATATGGGAATTTTTCGGATTTTATGAATAACGTTACTCCCTTCATTATAAACCTCAATTCTAAATAAACAATAAGTTTACTATTTATGGTTTATATATAATGAATAACTTTTTTATACTATATAAATTTATTATGTTACTAATATTTTAAAATATAGAATGTGTTTATATTTATATCAACACAACATTTTTGTATAGCAATATAATAATTAAAACAATGAAAGTTTTCAAATCAAAGAAGTTTGGATTAATGGTAATCTAAGTAAAGTTACTTTAGCTCCATTTATCTTTAGAAGTATGTACTATATGTTTGTTTTAAAAATATATTTCAATTACGCTCCTTCCTAAATATCTGCTAAATTGTTGCTAAAATAATAAAAATAATGCAGGAAAAATAATATACATACAAATAATATTAAATTATATATATAATATGCACATAAGGCATCTCAAGGTATTCACATATGACTGAATTGATTTGTGTTTTAATGTTGTTGTTTTTTTGTTACAAAATATATGAATTGTTTGGCAATGAACCCACAAAAGCAAATGTTAAAAAAGCGATGATTATTGTTACTTATAAAATAATCCAAATAAATATTAAATAATTATATATTCACTGTATCATTATATATAGATATTTCAGACCACCCAAAGAAGTACAGAGAGATGCATGTTAGGAACAAGAAGAGATCAAAAACGAAATACTTGGGGGAGAGAAAACAAACAGATGGTACTGACATCTTTGAAAAAAAGTGGAGTTGGGCTGTACATGTTGCTAGAAGAGATGATAATAAATACAGTTGAAATCTTAAACTAGATCCCAAGATATTGCAAAAGACCTAGAAAAAGACCACATGTGAGTTGAACAGATAAAATAAGGAAGTGTGCTGGGATAGATAGTATGAAGAAAGGCTAGAGATAAAAAAGGATGGATTGAACGTGGAGTGATCTTCATCCTTCAGTGGAGCAATAATGTTTGAGAATGATGATGATGATCATATTTGCTATTCTTAATGGCAAGTAATAGTTTGTGATGAGAAATAATGATATTTTGCTGAATTTTTAAGTTTTAAATAACATATTTCCAAGAAAAATTCAGAATTACTGTACTGTGCAATTTCATCAATGAAATATTTATTTTCTTATCTGGTAATGTGTTTTTACATATATCTTTTAAAATGTTTTTTATCCTTTGCTCTATAAAAAAAAATGAATTTATAGTACAAAAAAAAAAAAAGTTTCTAGGTAATATTTTATTTTAAAAAATATTCAAAAACAATTTCAATAAAAAAAATAATTTATGGAATTATTTTTAAAATATATTTATTTATTTTAAAATTTACTCTACAGCCATATAAACCTGACTAAAATCAAACGTAACATTAATGCATAATATAAGAATAAAAAAAAAAAAAAAACCTACAACAACAATAAAAAAAATTACACAGGAATAATACAGATTTATGACAAATACTTAAAAACAAATAATATTAGCAAAAAAAAAGAATGATTGTACTAAAAACAAAAATACCCACAAGCTACAAAGCACAGAAGAAAATTTAAATACGATGGGGTAAAAAAACTAAATACTATATATATAAAAAAGAAGTGTATAGAATTTTCAAACATAAGATAAATAAAGTTTTTAAAAACATAAAAAAGTAGATAAAATAAAAATAAAACAAAAATAGAATAATTTCTATGATAGACAAAATCAAAAAGACAATTAAAAATGACAAAAAAATCCACAATAAATATACCATTTAGTGCGAAAAATTGAAGAATAAATAAACAAAGACTGTGAGCATCAAAATAAAATAACAAAGATTATACATTTTTAACTTAAATTTTAAAACAGAAAATGTAGGGATGTGCAGTGCTCTCAGATCCAAGGCTCCTCACTGATGAAGGTCACAAGCCAGAAACTAGTCTGGTGATATTGGATGAGTAGGCACTAGATGGGGATTTTATGCACAAGCCTTCTGACATCCATTGATTACTCTGGCTTGTAATAAGTATAGACAATTTTGCCTGTTTTAATTATACACACCATAAATCTTAAGCATAATCAAATGCTGAAAAGAAAAATAATTGTGCTTGGTTATAGTATCCTTTAGTCTCACCCAACCTACTCTGGATAAGGAACATAGCATACAGTAAGTTCTTGATCCCTCATTCATTCATGTATTATGTTCCCATTCTTTTTCTGTTGTCCACAGAAATTGTGTCACAAGAATATATTGGGGTGTTTTGTTTTTTTTTTACATTATTTCTCAAAAGGTCATTTCATTACAAATCTTTTAAAGCAGAAAATATTAAAACATTTCTTCTTTAGGAGACAAATATGAAACCAAATGTCATATTCAATATCAGTGTAAAGATTTGGTTTGTTTTTTTATATATGCTATTATATAAAATTAAAAAAATAGTCTTCTACTAGATATATAAATGTATATGCAAATGTAAACAAATTTCCAGCTAAAAGACTACAAAGGAAGACTATATTTAAAAAGAATAGAAGCATTACAAAAACTATATTTAAAAAAGACAGAAAAATACAAGTAAGAACAAAGAATGAAAATGAAAAAAAAAAGATAGCAGATGGTTAAATATCTAATAAGAAATTTAAATACGAAATAAAACTCTCAAATGTGTATAGAATGATGATTATTGCTTGATCATAACTTTATTAATCACTGTACCAAGTCTGAAAAGTCTATGTTTATACATATCCACACAGACAGGAAAAAAAAATCCTTTATTCTATTGTATACTGAATTGGTTGTGATGTCGGATGAAAGTGCATCAGTATCATTCAGTTTGCTAGATTGAGATTTTTACTCCCCTTTACACTCTTCTCAGCATAGAAGAATCAATGGAAAATGTTTTCATTATCAGTGTGTTGTTATTATTATCCATATTTTAAATCAGCTATAAGTATAAAATAATTACAAATCACCATGAAATATTACTATTTAATATAAATCTCTTAATAGATCATTAAACCTATTATTTGATAAAAATGTGTGAGTGCGTCTTGCACATACATAAAACATAAAAATAATGGAAGATGAAATTGGTGCGACAGCATGCAAAAATGTGCCTTAAGATGCCTACTCAAAGGCAGTGAAGATAAATAACTTCCGAACAAGGTATCACAATCAAGTGATAATACTAACCATTTATGCATCAGTGATGATTGGCTCTCAACACGATTCATTGTAGCAACTCAAAATTAGAACTTCAGAGCACTCATTCTATCATTAAAAGATACCAATGCCTTAATATACACGTATACAGTAAACATTGGGAAGAATAGCTGTAAAGAAATATATGTAACAATGAGTGCTTTCCAAATAGAGCAGATTTAACCAATCAGATTTTCAGTTTTGCAAATTTTACTCTCTACTTTGCCATACAACGTATCATCGATAGTACCCTTAATATGATATTACACCAATCTACAAAATGGGGACAACTTGTCCACTTTTATTATAACACATCATGAAACAGCAAATATCGCCCTGCGAGGAATATCTTTGTAATTGTCTATGATAGCATCGCAGCAATATATATACCATTTTTAAATACTTTTGGTGGCTATAAGAATGGAGTTTAATTTAAATTAGATATCAAATGCAAAATCTCCCTGGAGTCTCTTTTTTGATAAATTGAAATATTTTGCGAAAATTAAGACTTTCACTAAGAATATCGATAAAATATTAAAAATGTTTTATTCTTCATTACTATTAATTTTTAAATACGATCTTGACAGCAATTTCACACAAATTAAGACCTACTCAATGATACTTATTATATAAATTCAATTTCTTAAAAAAAATCTGCAATTTTTCTAAGAATCTTGTTAATAAAAAAGAATTGATGTCAGGAGTTTCAAAGTGGCTTAACTACTATCATTGAATGGCTCTTGTCGTTTTCAAAGTGTCAATTTGAAATAAAAATTACAACTTCAAGTATCCACACAAAAGAAATATTCTGAATAGGATTAAGTATTTCTTCAGATGCAGTGAACTTGTATGTGTGTGCGAATGTGCTAATATTTTCCACAAGGCTTCAGCTTTTTGCAATTTTGACGGAATAATAATTACCTTCGATAACAATCAATACAAAGGATTCTTAAGCTAACAGAAATGTTGGCTAATTTCAATACTTAAATTATCTCAACTCATTAAATCTAAAATTCACATTATATTGAAGAAACTGTAGATATAAATCATATTTAAATGCAACAACTAAAACGTTTAAGTGTTTGGTAATCTACCAACCAATTACTGAATGCCATCTGAGAGCGTATCTTATGCTTTTATCTTTTTAAGACTTTTAAAGTCCCTGCATGATTTACTGCAGTAGCAGAGTGATGGATTATGGAGCTTCAAGTCCATGAGTTATGACTCTTCTGTCATTTCTGATGTTTTAAATTCTTATGGATTGAACAATAAACCATTTGTTTGTTTTTTTTTTTTAAAAAAAATGTTAAAAGAAGCTCATCGATAAAATAAATTATTGCTTTTGCCAGAAATACCCAAACTGCAATCAATCCGACAACATACACTCCAGATTTTGACATTTTATTACCATTTAAACCACAAATAGTCTTGCATTGGTGGTCGAGAGGTCAGCGCGACTACCTTGCACCTGCAGGCAGTTGCCCGGATTGCAGGTTCGCGTCCCGGCCATGCTATGACACTTAAAAAAAAAAAAAAGGTATTCAATAAAATTATCGGAGTCAAAGATTATGTGGAAATATAAATAGTCAAAATAAGAGTCATAGATCACATGACCCTATTCTCTTAAGCTTGTACGTTATAAACAATGATTGCTAATTCCTCAACAAGCTTTGTGATAAATGCTTAGCTAGAGAAAGCATTTAAAATATCTCTGTTAGGACCCCCTCCCCAAACCTCTGACCATGGTTTGTTGCTCTGGCACTCCTCAGAGAGGTGCTAAGATAGGTGGAAATATCTCTTTAATCTTTCACAATAGAACAAACGATCATGAATCATGAATTTATAAGCAAAATAACGATCACATACAGTTTAAAATGATTGCCCAAATAACGCTATAGAAGTTGAGTTTCTGAAAATACACGAATTTATCAACAGTGACAGAGGAGGGAGCTATTGCAAAAGAAAGTGCAATTTAGATATATGTTTTGGGCATATATTTGAAAATTTTACTATTCTTATCCCTACTTGATCAAAAAAATACAAAAATAATAAAATATTTAGATGCTTGGGAGGTTATGTGATGTTTGGGTATAGAAAGTGACAGGTTGTGGTTTAATCTAGCCATCTTAGTTCATAATTCTGACACTCAAACATTATATTTAAATGCATAGAATTGTCTGGTTCTGAATAATAAACATATTTATGGACATTATTAAATTTCTATCCAGTACTTTCTTATCTGTATTTCCAGATTAATTTCTGGCTTAATGTCTTTGTTAGTGAAAAAAAATGCAAATGGCTAAATCCAAAACATCTTACTAATTACGGATAGGATAACACAAATAGGAATTTAATAAACATTATCATCTGGCATCTAATGTTTACTCAAGCTTACAATAGATGGTAGAAGTTTAGTATGAATAGTTTGGTACTAAAAACATTGGGCAGGTGGGAATCATGTGATTTTTTTTTTTTTACATTCATTGTCTATATACTACTTTTAATAAATCAATGATTTTAACGTATAAATTAATATCTTGAAGGTATTGTAGAATGATCCTCAGAAAGATCTGAGTCAGTCTCTAAAAATGCAGATGTATTCTGACAATCGTGGTGTGAATTTTATTGTTTTAAAACTGATAAAAGCTTAGTGGAAATCAAAAGAGAATTTTTTTTTTTTGTCTTTTGATTTCATGAGTATTTTAGAAAAGATTATCATCTTTGCATTCTAAAACATCAAAGAACCTTTATTTGATGATAAGTAGTTTATGGGGTAAATGTTTCAGGGGATAGTTTTTTTTTTTAAAAAAGACATTTTGATTCTTTACATGTTGTTTGGAAGAAAACGTTAAGACTGCTGGACAGAACATGTACAGTTGAGATTTTTTTGAAACAATGAATAAAAAGAGAATTAACAATATTTATAAAAATTAACATTGTATCAATGGGGCTGAAGACAATTTTTATTAATTATTATTTTGTTTATTGGGTCAGTTGTCCCTTAAGTTTATCAGCAATATTAAACATGTGGTTTCATAACATATCTAGATTTAATAAGATTTAAGAGAAATCATATTTTTCTGAACATTTTAATAATGAACAGTAATGGCATTTATTTTTATTCAAAGGTTAGTGTAAACATTGAATAAACCAAAGACACCAGATCACAATGCAGGTTAGAACCTTTAGTCAACTTTTGGGTAATCATGGCAGAATTCCAAGACTAACCACTGCCTTCATTCTGCAGTGATAGTTCATAAAAGCTAAGCAAATCGTATGATATTAAATCTATGTATACAATTTTTGTAGCAAAGTCTAGAATAATTAAAGTTAATGAAACAATTACTTCAACATAACATTATGATTATTTATCAAATGCACAGGAAGTCTGTAATTAGAAAATGAGAAATGTTTTAACCTTTTCCATATGTTTGTATAATACCCAAATGATGTAATTTTTGATGGCAGAGGCACCTCTCTAACCCCAATACAAGATAGGGATTTTATAAAGATACAAGTGGCCATCTTATCTTTAACTTAAATTCTTAATTATATAGGTCAATCTGAAGCATGTTGATTTGAGAGTGTGAAGATATTACACTCTTCCCATTTAAATCCACTATTTCCTTTCACAAATTAACTTACACAAAATCTTGCAATTTACAATGAGTTAATATTATGTTAATTTAAATGGGATTCCAAGAGATTGTAAAAGACACAGAAAGAGACCACATGTGAGATGGATGGATGAAATAAGAAAAGTGTGCAGAAGTGATGTGGAGAAGAGAAGCTAAAGATCGGAGAAGATGGATTAAACTTGGAGAGACCTTCATCCTGCAGTGGATTGATAATGGTTGATGATGATGATGAATATTATCTCTTTGATGGAAAAATAGCAACTAATGTAATGTTCTGATTATTTACCAAGCACACAGATCTTAATACTAACTCATCGTAAATTGCAAGATTTCATATAAGTTAATTTGTAAAAGGAAATAGTGGATTTAAACGTGAAGAAAGTACACTCTCAAATCAAGATGCTTCAGATTGGTCTATATAATTAAGAATTTAGGTTAAAGATAAGATGGGTGTTCTTAGCTTTATGAAGTCCCTATCTTGTGTTGAGGTTTGAGAGATTCACTATGTTGATGATACATTTGTGGTATGGCTACATGGTGGAGCACTACAACAAAATTTCTGGAAACACATCAACAACATATTCCCTTCAATTAAATTCACAACAGAATCAAGACAGGAATAAAAACTGGCATTATTAGACATTTTTGTGACAAGATTCCCTCATGGCAAAATCAAAACTACAGTTTACAGAAATCCCACACATAGAGAAAAATACTTAGATATATATTCAATCATACCAGAAATGCAAAACATAGAATTATACTATCACTATGGAAGAGAGCAAAAGAAGTTTGTTTAGAATCCAGTGATTTGAAAAAAATCTATATAGAATTAACTCTTATGAAAAATGGTTATAATCAGCGGTTATTAAGAAAACCTTAAATAGACAACAAAAAGAACTATCAAAAGAAAAAAAAAACAATTATTAGTACAGTAGTGTATCCATACATATCAAAAAACAGTCAATAAATTTAGAAAAATCTGCAATCATTATAACATCAAAACAGCTTTCCGGTGCCATACCACACTATGAGGAATTCAAATGTCTACTAAGCCTAAACTTGAAATGCTGAAAAGTAAAAAATGTATCTATGAAATACCATGTGAACGTGGAAGAAAGTATATTGGTAAGACCAGTCATCTCATTGAAAAGCAATTGCAAGAGCACAAACTGATGATTAAAAGAGAAAAAAACAGATGTGTCTAAAATAGCAGACCATGTATGTACCAATAAACATATGTTCAATTGGAAAATTACAAAAATATTGGATAGAGAGGAAAAGATTTAAAAAGAAAACTCAAAGAAGCTGTTCACATGACAGTGGCAAATAACTCCATAAATTAATCAAGTGTGACTATACATAATGTATGGAAACCACTAATCAACTTTGCTCTTAGGAAAAAGTGGAGGAATAAGGAGGGTCCTCCTAGGTAAGTGAATGAAATTTTTACAGATTGTTGCCTTTGACAGAATGGTCCAATTGGTTAGAATATTACCTTAAAATTCAATATTCAAGAATCTAAGAGTCCATGTTCAATTCTCAGGTCAGTACTGTCACTATTAATGTCAGCAACATCTGAAGAAAAGAGAATACCTCTTGAAACGTTATGCCTATACTAACCTGTGTGCTGTTACTAACAGTTGAATGTAAGTGGAATATTTAAATAAAGTTTCATTTTTCTAAAGACATTCAATACTTAATATTCGATGATGGCACTATTGCAACATATAAATACAACTAAAAACACCATCAACACAAACCTTCAGGAAAACATTGATATGTAATATCTTGTGAAATATTGATACACTAATAGAGTATCAAACTCTGAAGCCAAGACCCATGAATTAAGAAGGCTCAGTTCTATCACTTCCAGTGCTTGAATTTCATAGAACTCCAAGCAATAAACCATTTAGTTTTTTTTTTTTAAATATGCAATGGATAATGCAAAAATGGCATTAAATCTTAAACAAAAATATGCAAAGATGGATGGTGGCAATTCAGACAACTTAATTTGTTAGAATATTTGCAATGAAAAGGAACTTTTTCTTCATACAATAATGGGAAGAAAAGTGGCCCAAGTGAGTTACTCCAGAAAATCAACAAAATCTTCATTGAGTGGAATTTATTTTTAAAATGAGAACAAACAAATGTGAAGCAATGATATATCTGTAAAATTCCATTTCAAAAATTAAAATTGTATTTGCAATTTTTAGAATTTTTTGAAAAGATTGGAACTCTATATCTTTAAAGGTGTTAGCAATCAGTTTTACAAGGTATTGTCATTATACAAGTCATGCTCTTCTTTGTTAGAGCATTACCCTATAATTTGTTAAATTTTAATTTTAAATTGAAACATACATGTAAAATAAAAGTGTAATCATGTATAGTTTTGTTTTTTAAAAATTATTGTACATTTATTGTGTAAAAATAATTATGAATCTTTAACAAACCATGTAAAAAAATCACTTTTTTGATTTTCCAAAAATCTTCTCAAAATAATCTCACAAATGGTTTCAAAACTGGATTACAAAAAATTATACCCATCAGATATGTGGGGGCTGAACTAAATTACTTTTGACTTTGCAGCCTATTGAAAAATACTGACCTCTTCAGACTTTTTTAAAAAAATAGTATATCAATATTATCTTAATTTTGTTCTCTAGTATCAAATGAAGTCATACAATGAAAAAAATAAGTTAATTGCACTGAAGATGACTTAAAGGCAGAAAGACTACCCACCCATACCACCTCCAAACAAATATGTAATGAATCAAACCTCATATTAATAGATTTAATTAAAATTAGAGTGAAAAATAAGACCAATGTCAGTAAAAAGATGGTTGGGAGGGGAAGTACACAAACTTTCATGGTGGAAAATGAGTTGTAGTAACCAGATTTAGCAAAGTGGTTGAGTGTCAGACTCTGGAGTATAAGGTCCTCAGATTAATACCAGTTCTAACACTTTTGGCACTTGAACTTCTTATGAATTCTTGGGCAATAAAACCACTTGATTAGATTACCCATAATCCATCAGTCACACAAAACAAGAAATATAAAATGGTAATTAGATGAATAGGACTTCCATCACTGTATAACAAAGTTGAATTGATACCACTTTAATTATTCAGCCAAGTATGAAATGACCAACGACATTTTCTGATAAACAACCATTACTTCCGAATCAAGGAAATTTATTAACAATATATACTAAACTGATATTTGTTTCATTTGTGAATTAAGAACAAAATCCTTTATTAAAAAAAAAACATTTCAGCTAATATATTAATTATGATATAGATCAAAAATATATAATTAATTTATTCATTCAGTATATTGAATGTTTACTGTAGTAAATAGAGGAATTTGAACTTAGAATTTTCAGTCTATATTCATTCTTCACTCTATCTCAAACAACCAATACACATGACCACACACATGTGAAAAAGATAAATGATCCCCCATGCAGAACCATCCCCAATGTTGTTGGATGGGTGAGAAGATTGAAGACTGTTCACTAATGTTTAAGGAATTAATATCTTAATATAAGTCTACCACTGATTGTATATATGTGCGGGAGATTATGATCTGGCCCAATGGATGAGTGCTGGTTCTGCACAAACACGTACACTGGGGATCATTTATCTTTTTCACATGTCTGGTCATGTGCATCAGTTGTCTGAGATGGAATGGAGAATGAATATAAACTAAAAATCATAAGTTCAAATCCCTCTATTTAATATCTATCAGGATATTCAATAAAAATTAAGTTAGAGAAAGAATTTGATTATATGATTATTTCATTTGAAGTTTTGATATATTGAAATTATGAGAAAACTGTAAATTTGAATTTCAAATAACTGGGTGTCCAACTTCGTCACTGTGAAGATTAAGATCTTAATGAAGAATTTTTATATCTTAAATAATTTGAGCATGAAGTAAAGAACAACCATATATTGACTTGATGGTTGAATATTCAGAATAGGTGAATTAACAAAATTTTTATTTCCTTCAATTTTACAATTAACTGATTTCAAGTTGCTTTTAGAAGAGATAAAATAAGTGGTCTTCACAAAACTGAAATATGTTGTGCGGCATCAGATTTATTTTTAATATTTCAATATTCACGTATGGTTCTTAAATAATACTCCTTCAAATTAGCAAGTATTCTAGCATTATCAAAATATGGTGTGTAACCAGTTTCTAAAAAATGCAAAGTAAAAGCTGATGTTGATTGTTATTGATATTGGGTTTGCCTAAGTGTTGACTGGTTTTTAATGATATATATAAGAAATTACTTCACAAATTTGTTTCACACTGAAGTTTTCCTTAATTAACTTTTACTAAATTCCTGAGCTCTAAATAAAAGTTTTAAAAAGAATTTGTAGACTTTTAATTAATGAATTTAAAAATACGTAATTCTTTAATTTTTTCCCCAAGTAAACATGGACATTTTTATAATAGAGTATCCAAGTGAATGCAGTTAGTCTTACAACTTGAAAATGAATTTCTTGCCCTGAATAACCTCTAAAAAATAGTCTAAGAGAAATGATGCTGTTCTTGCTATGTAAAATTTGTCTTACCAATCTAGTACTGTTATAAAAAGAAATACCACTTTGGATTTTTATTGTTAAGTAATCACCAAAAAAAACAAATACGTTATATATGTGTGTTCTAAAAAATAAATTAGTGGTTCACGAATATAAGTATTTTTTGATTTCATGAATAAATCTTTTACCCCTTCCTCATCATTGCAATTTCAAATTCTGCTGGTAAAGAAAAAATAGGCAGTTTGCTGCAATTAAGTCTATTACTTTATAGATATTTAATTGATTTTTTGGTATAGATTTAATATATACACTGAGATTTTGTTTAGATATCTAGGTGAGCCATTGAACTACTAGTGAAATAATTATGTGATAAATGACCCAAATAATAGTATTCTATTTGTGTGTGTCTTTTATTTACAAACATAAAAAAAAACCCAAACCGTTATGTGTACTTTTTTTGGAAATTTTAATGAGTTTTATGTGTCATTTTTATGCTTAATTGTAATAAAGAAATAGTAATATACACAGTTGCTTTTTAATTTTTCTGTTTTCTTTCCCCACTTTTTGAAGTCTTTATAATGAGTGTTAAAAGAAAAGTTATGACATTTTAATGAGCAAGTATATTACCAGTGGAAATATTTGCTGATTGGTTGTCATTTTTAGTTAACAAGAATAAAGCACTGTGAAAATAAATGTGTTAGCTGTATTAATACTTTTTATTAGTCATTCACTAGATTAGAGATTATTCTCTTAATGAATAATATTTCTGTAGTGTAATTTTCACTACACCACACTCACACAAGGTAGGGACTAGTTTCTATTCACTTTTAACATCTTGTAGAGAGGTGCAATTATAAACATGTCTTTGGTTATTTGTTTGTGATTGTACCCATCCACAAGATATTAAAAATTGTGTTTGCTGTAGTTTTATAGAAATAATACTATAATTGACAGATGGTTAAAAACTTATGAAATTCTAATTAACAAATAGTATGAGCAAATGGTAGGGCCTTTTTTCACATTACATTTTTACTTAACAAATAGTATGAAAATAAAAGTAATAAAACTTTTTAATTAACAAATAGTACAATAAATTCATGAAGTAGATAATGATATTTTGTGGCATTGACAGCTGGTTGCATTACTCATATTACTATTGTACTCCCAATGACTAGCGAGCCTGATTTCATCTATCTGGACAGGTGCTTTGTGTGCGCCCACCATAAATCATCATATCATCACTAGTGATTATTTATTTGTAAAATTTCCTTCAAAAGAATATTGAAAATATATCAGTAGAGGATGAAAAATAATGAACATCTGAAAAAGGCTTATTTTCCCCCTTGCTCTCAGGTCATGAAAGCACTTGGATAAAACTTTTTTATTTTTCTCCTGCTTACAGGTCTGAAATCTTCCTATTTACACATTCAATGTTGATATTATTTAGTCAAAAAAGTGTAATACTAAAAAATTTGCCACTATTCAAACAACTGCAATCTTCCTATTCATGTATTTACTGTTAATACAATTGCAAGATAAAATATATAAAATTCTCATGTACTCATTGTTTGTATTATTTAATGAAAAAATAAGTAAAGGTCATAACTGGAAATCTTCCCATTTACTGTTAATATTCCTGCAAGATAAAATATAAAACGGTTAATATAAATACATATTTTTTTTAGCCAAACAATAAAAAAATATTAGGTTTATCATCTTAATATATCAGTAGTGGTTCAGTGGCTCCCCCAAATATATACTGTATATAAAAAAAACCTAAAGTGCATACTAAATGGGTACTGATTTTTTTTTTTATTTTGTCTGTAAATGTGGGTGCAAACTAATTTATTTATTATGAAGAAATGAAGAAATTATATTTTTAACTACACCACTATTCTATCTGCTTTAAATACCTTGTGGAGGGATGTAATCATAAGCATATAACCAAAAGATATGTGAAAAAGATTGATTCCCAAGATGAGCATTTCGTGCTGAACCAGCACTCATCAGTTGGTCCAGATCGCAACTCTTATATTTCTATCATTGTTCAGTATATATAGATAGCCAATTATTACAGTGGACAATCTCTAGTCTAATGAAGGACTAATAAAAATTATTAATGAAGAAATTATGTTTGAATAATAAAATTCGGATTAATGCTATTCTACCTATATTGCCTTAGGGTAGAACCCAGAGAATAACTCGGAATGCTGTCTGTACTTATTGTAGACTTTGTCAGTAATCTAAGATTTGTTTATTAATATTTAAGTTAATAAATCAAAGATTTCAAGACTTTTGAATTTTCAAACTAAGTCATTTTAAACTTAATAGGAAAAACTCTCTGAGCCATTGAGACTGTGTTAATAGAAATTTATGGCAAGAAAAAGATTCTGCTCTGATTTTAAAAAAAAAAATCTCTGGGAGAGCACATTATAATCAATAGAAAAATAATCTAATGGTTTATTACTCAGAATTCATAAAATGTTGAACTATCGGAAATGACAAAGCGATCCATGAATCTTGAGCTCCAGCGATCGGCTACTCTAAACCAGGGCACTATAGTCAATTCATATGGTGGTTTAATATCAACTGACCTAACACGCAAAAATGACCATGACAATACTGTTGGTTAAATGCGCAAAATACGATAAAACTCATTTTTAAAATGAAATTTTAGTGAACCAAGTTAACCCTTGTATTAATAATGCTTGTAAGCTGGAAATACGCTAATTGTATTCAAAACATTTTAATATGGTTTAGCTTTTGAAGATTCGTTTTTACAAAAATCGCTCGGTTGAAATTCGTTTTCGAATGATAAATTGTAATAATTTAATTTTTTCCAATAAAACACTTTACTTTGTAAAAATGTTTCCTGGACTGTACTCCATTAAGTTTTATCAATACTACTAAAACACAAATAAAAATAAACTAAAATTTATTGCTAAAAATGTCAATTGGTTCAACACAGATTTTAAATCCTCGTTGCAATTCTGACGTTAGAAGTAACAATTGCAACGCCAGCTGTAAAGTGATTCTAGCCTCGGCTTAATCACCCCCCCCCCCCCGCGTAAATGAAGAAATGCAAAACCATCAATCTTAATGTAGTTAAAACACAGACACAAAGAATCAATAAGAATTAACTATCTTTCTTATCCTTAAACAACATATATGAATTAGTCTGTGGTTAGATACCTATAATGTTTCTTGATAAAATGACAGCGTTTCCAATACATATATATTAATTTTCAATGCGAGTGATAACTATAATAGTTATTTTTAAAATGCTGCAGATAAGAACCCCCCCCTCCCCTTTTTCAAACTAAATTTTTACCACAGTGAAAAAAAATTACATTTTTAGTTACAAATATTTGAATGCTTTTAATTTAAATATACAGCTGTAGACGAAACTCATTGCACTAAATATAATAATAATTATTAACTTATCGCATTATTAATTTTGTATTTATTATACTGCAACAACACACTCATGTCTTGCATTGGTGGTCGAGAGGTCAGCGCGACTACCTTGCACTTGCAGGCAGTTGCCCGGGTTGCGGGTTCGCGTCCCGGCCGATGCTATGACACTTAAAAAAAAAAAACAACAACAACACACTCATGTATTTTAGTTTTAAATTAACTTTATTAGGTTTACTATATACTACGAAGATTATTTACAAGTCTTCTTGTAAGAAAGCAGTAAAATGAATGTTCGTATAATTGAGCATGAATCAATATATATCTAATGCATATTAATTAGTATATTCAATAGCCAAGTCACTGGGTTATTGTTAATGAGACCATATTCCATGCAGCTGCAAAAATATCAGCTGGTGCACGGGTTTGATCTCTGGTTTTAATGTTGTTTAATTTATTTAGAGTAATTTAGTATTATGTATTTTATATAAACATTACAAACAAAATGGTCAAATTCTATGATATGGGCGATCTTCATGATCGCCATTCATTATTATTTTAGCATGAATTATACTTTATCAAAGCATTTTTTTAAAAAAAACTTAATCACTGGCTATGAATAACAATTTTGCTGGGTTCTATGATTTAACTACATAATATGAAACCTATTTGCCAGTTAAAAGGGAAATGTTTTATTTGTAATAACAACTTTTTAATTAATCAATGCTCATATTTTTACAGAATAGATAAATTGTGTAGGGAAATATTTAACGAAAGCTAAGTTCGAGTAATGGCACTAGATGGCAACTTTATTATATCAAATCTAATTTGGCTAAGATAAGCAACTGTGAAGATGAAGGTTATAAAGCTGAATCCAGTTTTCGAGTTGAGGATATGTTACAAAGAACGGAGTAAAAACTAACACTCATGACTAATTCTTGATAATTATTATGTTGTTATTAGACGTTATTATGTGTTTGGTAGCACTGTACTGCTCTCATATTTTATGAGCATTGCTTACACAAACTATCTCTTTCTTGTTTGTGATTGAAATTTCATGGTCAATAAAAATTAAAATGCTGTATTTTAAAATAAACAAACTGTTTTTATAGAATAATATAGTAAATTGTCTTAAATGGAAAAATATTTAGGATCTTTTCATTTGTCTTGCACAGATTTAATTATAGACCTACATTTTACACATGTTTGTCAGTGCCATCTATAATCCAAAGATTTATTGCTAGGAACTCACAAAAAAATTTGAGCACTGGAAATAACAGAGCTGGGCTGTAATTCACAGATTTTGAGCTTCAAAGTCTGCCAATCTACTACTGAATCATTTAGGAAATGGCAATTATTTTGAATTTCTCTATAGATGAAAATAGCAAAAGTATTCATACCACAACTCATAAAAGAGTGTCATTTTCATTTCTGGGCATAATTTTGATACACAGTTTATTTTGTGATTTCTTCCTTGGTATCTTCTAGCCAAGAATTTTGTTCTGTCTTGAAAAACGGAGTAACTATTTAAGAATAGGAATTAAATATATACATTTTTTTTATTGTGGCATAATCAACAGAGTATAAATAAGGTGTTGTCAATGCAGGAAATATTTTAATCATTCACATGAATGTAAAGCATCACCCCCATTATTATTACTATTCTTTCACCAAAATATAACTAATTTTTGATAAGATATAATGAAATAATAACATATATTTAAAAATAAGTTTATAAAGCACATTTAAGTAATAGTTTTAACAAGGCTGTAAACCTTAGCAATGAGCGTCTGAAAAAATCGTCACTAGGGACCTCTGTAGGTCTTTAAAACACATGCTTACGCTATGAAGAAAAGACCTACAGAGGTCCCTAGTGACGATTTTTTCAGACGCTCATTGCTAAGGTTTACAGCCTTGTTAAAACTATTACTGAAATAATAGTGAGCGTTTAATAAAATTTAAAAGCACATTTAAATAAATAATTACAAATTAATAAGCTTAACAGACATGAGCAACATGCTTCTATTTTGTCTTTCAATCCATTTCAGTTTATATCACCCAAAAGCAAACAAAAAAAAAGTTTTCATTTGCTTGTTAACTCTAAATCAGCTAGCAGGAAGTTTGTGACAGTTTTTAAAAAGAAATTTCAATATATAAAGATAAGATATTGGTCAGTAACTTTTTTACGTACAAATAAAAAGAGTACTTACTATTAATATTTAATATTTGTTCTACTTTCCAGCAATATAAAAAAACATGAATTGGGAAGGGAAATGATAAGAAATGAACTACTGAATCTATAGTAAGGAAGTATGAATTGGGAGGAGAGGAAATGAAGAGGTAAAAATAAACTACAGAATCATTAATTAAAGAATGCGTGGGGACCAAGAACATAAGATTATTAAATATATATATATGAGTGTTAATTTTTAATTCCCAATATGTCACAGATTTAATTGTTCCCCATGGTGAAACTTTGTAAACTTTCATCTGTTGATTTCAATATTAAACCATTATTCTATATCAGATTTCAATAAACTGAATTTGATTTGGTAGTAAATATGCATTTGCAAATAATAAAAAATCATATATGAAATTTACAAATATTGAAAATATGAGATTGTAATGTCAATAAAGATGCTTTCATTATTGAATGCTTGTCAGTGCACCCATGACTTCAGAAAGTGAATGAAATCTTTTTTAATTAAAATTTATATTTAGATGCAAATAAAAAAATATTCACCTCTAACAAATCTATCAAATTCAGCTATAAAATATTAAAATTGTTTTCTAATTATTAGAACATTTCAAATTAACATATTACAATGTCTGCAATGATGTATTAGCTATCATTTTCATAAGATGGGATAAACAGAATGCCATAGTTTTCTTTGTTACTCTTACGCTGTAAGTTATTACTTTCTATTTTTAAAAATAAAACAAATTAATATAAAATAAGTGTAATAATATATACTTTTAATTTTTAACAATTATTACACAATTATTGTGCAAAAATAATCATGAATCCTAATTAACTTTGCACCACTACCCCAGTTCTTAGTTATTGCAAAATTTCTCAAAGAAAAATTGCAAATAGTCTTGAAATAGATTACAAAAGGATGATACATCAAGCAAAAAAAGAGGATAATATTAAAACTGTCATTTTACTGCTATTCAATTAATACTGGTCTCTTTTGATTTTTTTTTTAAAATGAAAAAAATCAATATTTTAAAACACATGAATTTATTTTTTTTAAAAAAATTAGTGAAATATCTCAATAGATTGCTGTACAAATAAAATTAAAAACAAAATGATTACAATTTTTTTCTAGATTTCTCTGACTGAAAGCTTCTGTGATGATGCGAGTGAAAGTTAAATATGAGCAAAGAGAAAACAATATATATATATTTCCCATTTATTTGTTGGATTGCTTTAAAAGATTGGTAGTTACAAACATATAATGATGACATTTATTGCTCAAGAGACTATAAAAATTAAAAGATCTGACATTGGATGTTATTGCCACTCTCAATACAAACGTAAATGAATTTTTTAAAAAAAGATGAGAAAATTAATTATCAAGGATTATTGCAATAAAAAAATTGAATTGTCTTCTGATTTAAAAAAAAAAATATGCATATTGTAAGATTTACTGATGATGTATAATTTAGTGTGAAATAAAGGGGTTAAGAAATTTAAGAATGGAATATCTAAATTTTGATCTAAATGTGCCCAAACAAATATGAATTATGACTTTAAAGCATTTATACAATTTTCTCAGAAATAATATTTAGAATTTTCTTTACTATGTTATTAAAAGAATTGAAGTTAAGTATATAAATGAAAAATAACAAGTTTAGATTACTTTTATATAGTGCCCTTTGACATAAAATATAATTCGTTTAATATATATATAAATTAATATAGTGATAATATATTAAAATTAAAGGTTATATTTTAATTTTTATATAAATAATTTTGTAATAATTATTTATTCAACAATATATATTTCTATGAGTGGAAAAATAATTGAAGGGTTTACTGATTGCGAATTCATATGAAGTTCGATCACCGGAAATGCTAGAGCTGGGATTGATTCAATGACCTTATGCTCCAGAGTTTGAGACCATTGCACTAAACTATACAAGATTATATTTTTATTACTAAACAAATAAACAAACAAACAGAAAGACAACAAATCTACTTATTTTAGTTTTAGCTTTGAATATCCTGAATATATGGAAATATGGATGAAAAAAAAATGAAATAATATATAGGAAGGACTAAAATAGTCAAAACAATGGGCTTGCAATTGAAATCAGAATCATATCAGATAATTAGTTACAAAGTTGGGTTATTTTTAGTTTCAATTATTTATCAATAAAAGTTGTTTTTGTTTTTTTAAAGTGCAGCATCAAATTTTTAGAAATTATAAATACACTAAATTTAAAAACGGACTGAATTCATATTATTCAAATAGCAAATACTATTAAATAAAAATTCTAAAAAATTTGATGGCTAATCTTATACATAGATGCCGCAATAGGTTTAATGATTCATAACCACACATACATATACTATTAATCTAATTCTTGAAAATGTGGCAGTTTTTAACAATTAGACAGAATAAACAAAAAGAAATGTAATTTTTTTTTTAAATCTTGAATACATATGTTAAAAAAAAAATAGTACAATAAATAAATACATAAAAATAAAATTTGGAAAAGAAAAGCATGTTTCAATATTCATCTCTAAAATTATATTCAAATCACCCTTCCAGCTGTTAAGATACTTCAGCAACGCCCTCTATAAATAAATATAAAGTCTAAACCTTAAACAATCAAACATACTCTTTTGATTTTGGCTGTTTGATGTTCAGGCTTTATATTTATTCACAGAGAGTGTTGCTAAAATATCCTAACATTTGGAAGGGTGATTTGAATATTTTCTATTTAATTTTCAGCTAGCGTTATATTTCTAAAATTACAAATCTAACTTATAACTGAAACACAGGCTTATTACATACCTGTGTCTATATATGTAAATTATGTAACATTTTTTTTATTTTCATCTACCTTAATCTAACAGTTTACTTAATTCATGATTGCGATTTTTTCTCCCCTAGAAAATAGCAATAAAATAATTTAACATTCAAGTTTTTTAAAAAGCTTTACAGAATCCTGGATCTTTGAAAAAGATTAAATTTAATCACTAAATCTTAAGATCGTTATGGCAATAAATGAGAGAGGAGACACTAAATAAGCTTTTGTGCGTTTAAAACAAAAACAAAATGGGGGGGGAAAAATCAGCAAATGTTTATTTTAGTAATTATAAATTTTTTAATAATATTAAAATTATTTCTTAATATTTCCCTTGAATTAAAAATAATAATAATAATAAACAATCACTCATAATGGCCATTCTATCTCCCATAAGAAAGAGAGTGTGAAAACTATTCTAGAAATGAATTTTGCCATGATCATACTAACCAATCTGTGAAACATAAGTGTGTCCATATATAAAACATGCTACTTCCTTTTCCCTTTTTCTGTTTCTCGATATTTTACTATGCTGTCTTTTAATTTCTTCAGCAGAAAATCTCTTTCTGAAGTACTTCAACGCCATGCCTAATTGTAGCTCCCTAATGTATTCGATTACGATGTCACATCTAGGCAATGGAAATAATCGACACAACACTTCTTTACAATATTTTTGAGATAATCCTTATAACTTAAATGAAGTCTATTTCACTCATTAAAACCATGCTCAAATTCACCATAAACTAGCCTTTTAGTAATTCTTGCATTTAGTGATATATCCAGCAAGATGAAGAACATATTGATTTTATGATTTGGTCATGGCATTTTTAAAATTTAATAAATCATCATTAAACAAAAAAAATTTTCTAATGCCTTTATATTGCACCAACATGTCCAAGTTTCACTTCCATAAAATAAATTAGCTAAAATAAGAGCTTTCTCTATATAGCTATCTTAGTTGTAGTAGATATTTCCCTGTGATGAATTTCTTTTTATTTGTTAAAAACCACAGCAGCACATTGGAGTCTGTCTGCACCTCAATATTTAAGTCCATTTTTCTACTTACAAAATTATCAAGATATTTAAACTAGTTTGCATTCTCAAATTCATAACTATTCAAACTAAAAGTTGCTGAGATTTTTCTTCTGTCAAGGGGATCATTTGCATAAGAAAATCCATAGTTCTTGTTTTCACTTTTAATCAATTCAAATTAAATATTCAACCACAAAAAAACTGTATTTATTAAACCATTTGTAAACAATTCCAAAAGACTACTGTCATAAAAATTAGCAATAATGTTTGCAAAATTATACATCCTTATCCTTACTTAACATTAGTTTATTTATTAATATTTCTTTATTTAAAAAAAAAAAAAAAAAGTGAAATAATGAGTTTCAAATTAATTAAGATTTTACATACAAGATTCTTTTTAAAATCATAAATAACAATCCTCTTCCCATCCATAATATACATTTTCATTATACATCATTAGTATATGTTACATGGATATTTCGGAATAGATTTAACATTACCATAAATACTTAACATTAGTTTTCAATTCAAAAGCTTGATTTTCCACCTGT
This sequence comes from Epiperipatus broadwayi, assembly GCA_028023455.1. NCBI lineage: Eukaryota > Metazoa > Onychophora > Udeonychophora > Euonychophora > Peripatidae > Epiperipatus > Epiperipatus broadwayi. The sequence goes on from JAQFVV010012969.1 coordinate 35,364, forward strand.
CATAATAACACTTCCTCTCATTCCATCATGTAGAAGTTATATAATATGAATAAATTTTAATTGACAACTAATTAATTTCAAACAATGCCATAGATTTGTCCTATTAACTGAATCAAATGTTTTGACAAAATCAATAAAAGCCATATCATTTTGTTCTCATCACTTATCTTGCATTTGTCTGGCAACAAAACCCACGTCTATAGTAATTCTTGATTGTCTAATCAACGTTAAGTTTCTGGTAATCATTCATCAAAGAAACCTATTCAACAAAATTCTTGAAAGTACATTTGCCGAAGTGAATAATAATATTTCAGGACAATTACTACAATCTTGTCTATTCTCTTTGTTTTCAAAAATTGGAACAATAAAAGCATTCTAAGATCATATGACAACAATTTCATGGGCCGATATATTCCTAAAAAAATTCAAATATTTTGGAAGCTAACCACCATTCCAGTATTTCATCAGGACCTGCAGCCCATTTTTAAGATTACTAAGAGCTGTTTTGATTTTACTAAGCTGGACATTTTTGCCCAAATATAAATGATGAAATAAAATTGATATATCACTAAAAGTCATCATCTCTAGTCTTGCATCATTATTCAAAAAAAGATCAACTATTCCTTTCATCTTTTCAAAATATCATTGTCATTACATAAGAATATGTAACTGCTGGATTAATAGGATTGTGGTGCTATTTCTCAGATCCATAAACAGAAAAAAAAACTAAATGGTAAATGTTACTAAAAGTCACCAGCACAAACAAATGTGTATGTAAACACCAAACTAAACACATTTGCTATCTTCTAAAAAGAAAATGAAGTAACTTTGTAAGTGACTATTAGATGACATTCTGATGAGAATGTAATTAGTCAAAATGTTGGTGTTGCTCACCATTTTACAATTTAAACTATCTGTGATGTCATGAGAGAATGCTGGTATGAATAATTAATTGATTATCTAGAAAAAGTAATGTTTTCAAAGGATTTACTGTACATCTTCAATTCTTGCCAAATGAATGTGTGTAGTAATTTGTTTCCAAAAGCATATGATTAAAATTTGGGAACTCCCCATTACCGAGGAAAATGCAGTCCACTATCTTCAAAACTATGGTAGCCTGCCCTTACAAAAAATCTGAGCAAATGGCTATGATATGTCATTTTATGTCCACAGTTCAGATAAACAATGGTGCTGTTTCATTCACGAGTAGTGAAAGAGAATAATTCGTAAAGGAACATGGTTTGAGGACTTCAGAATTGTGTGTGACTGCACTAAGATTTATTTATAGCTGGTCAAGACATTTCATTTGTACTGAATGGGGCAAAGATATATATATTATTTTCTTGTTTGGTGTTGTTAAAAATTTACTTTTGTTGGAACATCATTTCTCACAATAAACGCAAATATATGTTTCATTTCCACTAAATAAAGTTATAGGTCTCCATTATTGCAGTAAATAAACTTAGAAGTCGTAATTTCCCCAAATTGATCGATTAAGTTTGTTAGAAGCTCCCACGTAGACATTATTTTCCGAAATCACATTAGCAAATTATTGCTGACTAATATGTATGTGGCATCTCAGTGCCAGACTAATACGTAAGTAATATATATATTTAATATTTGAAATGTATTTGTAAATATATATCCAATCCTCTAGAAATTACCATTTTATAGTTGTCTAAGTTTTCTGTAGCATATTAAAAATATGGACGATTTATAATAAACAATTTATAACATATGCTGCTGAATTATTGCTTTATGTGATTACTTATAATAATATTTTAACCCCTTTTATCTAAGTTGTTTGTTTGATTTAAAAAATATTTATTTACAAATATTTTATTTAACAGATTAATAATATACTTAACTATTTAAAATCAAACAATATTTTGAAAGTGGATTTTTTTTTTTTAATTCAATTACAATTTTTATTTTGTTATATAAACAAAGTCTGTATTTCAATTCCTTTTTCCTATTATCAGTAAAAGTCATTAGTTATTTATAAAACGAAAAATATATCAATTTTCGTTTAGTCTACATGATAAAATATATATATAATACCACGAAGCAGTCAAAAAAAAAGGGGGGGGGGGCAGAAAAAAAACAGTTTGAAGTTTTTCATTGTCTTCAAAATAGCAATCATTAATTATAATAACAAATTTAAAGAAAATCATTAGACATTAAAAAAATATGTGATATTATTAACTTTAAAATAGTGCTAAACAGATTTTGTTTAGATTAAAAAGAATACAGAAATATTTGTCTTCTTTGTTGATTTATTTTTCCCCTTTCAATGTACTTTTGGGGAGTTGTGACCATTGCTTAGAAAAACAGATTATTGGCTTATGGCCTATGTTTGGTAGTACAGACTATCTTCATTTCCAATCTACAATATCAACATTAATTTAATCAATGGATACTAGATAATTTTGCCAAGACTTTAATGGGCAGTTGCTGTGATGTGATGTATTTGGCTTCTCCTTAAACGAAGTCAAGAATATCACAGCAACTATGCCCAGATAAATCTGTTAGCCACTTTATTTTCCATTCCCCACTCTAAGTCTTCCCATATTCTGCCCCATCCCATTTCCACAACATAATCTTTGTCAACTCTATGGCCTTTAAATCTAAATCCCCCTTATCTTTTCGCAAACCCAGGATAAAAACTACTAACTCACTTTCTGTATTGTCACTTTGTTCATACCTATTCTCCCATAACTTCATTATCTGTACCCTTTCTGCTTTCAAGCATTTACATTCAATCAACAGATGCCTAATATTTTCTATACCTTCCTTACACAATTTGCACGCTAAATCACCCATAGTTTTCCATTTACATGTATATTCTCTTGTTGCTAAAGATCCCGTTTGAGCCTTAAACACAGTTCTGTTGCTTCCACCTGGTGGTCATTTTATTCATATTAGACATTTTACAATCATATTTTTGTTCCTTCCGTCAGATTAACCAGGATTTTAAATTTATAGCTAATGAACTAAAATCTCCATTTCTAACCAATACTAAATAGCTACAAATGATGTGAGTATAGATGGGCTGCTGGGGGGGGGGGGGTGACATGACACAAGAGTTTTCAGTCCAACTCAAAGTTAAAATAATGACTTAAAAAAGTTTTCAGAAATTAAAGTTTTAAACATAAGCCAATTTGTGTAACGATTTTTACAAACCAAACCAATTTATATATGCATTTTGATAAGCTTGATCTTAATGGCAAGAGGATTATAACAAGAATAGTGTAATACATGACAACACTGGTTTAGTTTAAAACATGCAATTCATATTATGTAATAGTACTATTGGGCAATAATCAATATAAATAAATATCTGAAACCTATCAGTATAACAAAAATAAAACCATAAACTTAAAAAAAAAAAAAAAGTTGGAGAGGAAAATTAATTTAAATTCAAGATTATTTGATAATATGATTGTTTAGAGTACAGAAAGACAAAAAATATAATAAGATTAAAGCTTTAAGAGAAATCAACAAATTGTAATCTTTCTGATTTTTTTTTCTTAAAATTAATGCAAACTTCTAAGCATAAGCACACGATCTTCATTTAATTTCTTACACAGTTTTTTTTTAATATTAAAAAATTACTTTTATTATTCTAAGGTTTTATATTTTGCTCAGTGGTTATAGATGTTTACAATGTAAGATCTGATATCTATATTATTAGTTCTTATATCTATATCTTCAGCCAATTGAAGATGAGATTTCAAAACAGGTTAACTGGCGTCTGGTAAATCAAATAATTCCCATGTGGCCTTAAATATTTATGTTGGCGCTATTGATTTGTGCCTCTTTTTGATTTCCTTAATAAATTTTATCAATAATTGTTTAATGTTATTTTGTGATTGTCCAAGAATTAGTTTACATCTAATTTTCCAAATAGTGAAGGTGAGGAATATTGAGATTCTTGTAAGTGGGTATATTCTCTTTTTTAATGCAGTCCTTGAAGGATGGATGTAATGATATGTTTATTTGTTTTCAAATAAGCATTTATTACATTTCTATGGATACTCAGTCCTTGACATACATAAAGTACATGCCCTATGAACTCTTCTTCCTTTTGCATATCAACCTTAGTGAACTCTCTCTTGTATACTAGAAAAGCATTTGTAGGGAGTGCCTCTAAGTTCATTTTGATTATGAAGTCCAAGTATTTAGCTTCTAGATTCCAATACCCAAACCTTGAGATTATCCTTTTATTGGTTATCTCCAGTGTATTGAGGGTGAGCTCTATCCCCCCATTGGTCAAGTTGTATGCCTCCCAATATGAGATCTTGTTAGCAAATGTTAGAGCTGAGGGTTGTATATATTTTCCTATGTGCTCCTGCACTGCAGTTAACCATGAACCCTTGTTTGGTGGGGGATGATCAGTGGAGATTACTGGGGTTATGTGTTCCTCTTTAGCATATAATATAAAATATAAACCAAAACAGCCCACATCTTGGAGAAATAAAGATTATAAATTACTATGCAATATAATAATATACTTAATTGTTATACTGAATAGTACATCCAATAAATATATACACTTCAGACAGACTGCTCAGAGCACAATAGTATCTGACATTTGGAGAGTTATGGGTGGTATAATAGATGAGACCTAGTTAGGTCAAAATGCATATTAGTAGCCATTAGTATATTTCATTATATAAGATTTCGTAATATGGTACATTGCAGTTTCTGAAAATATAAAAAATAAATGTATAGTTTTTAAAGACAATCACATAACTAAGAACATCATTAAAAAAAGTAATAAAACTTTTATATAACATGTATTCAAGACTTTTTAATAATGCTCACAATGTAGAATTTCTTTAATTATTTTATACAAGCCTTTATATAACATGTATTCAAGACTTTTTAATAATGCTCACAATGTAGAATTTCTTTAATTATTTTATACAAGCCATGTTCCGGTAATTTTTAATAAATGACGCTATTTCTTAATAATATAATATTTTTACTTTTTTAGCGACTAAATTTTCAGCTAAAGTCAGATGTAATCCATTTCATCTATTGATTACATCTTTCATTTTATACTTGAATCTGTACGGAGTTTCATTTCCTTCCGCCAACAGTCTTTCACAAGGAGAATCTGTATTATTTTTTTATATGTATCATCATTTTTTTTATTTTTTCTTGCATCATATATTTATTTTACAATATTTTTTTTTTGTCCTGACATAAGATAATGTTGGTTGATTGCAAACAGATTGAACCCCAGAACAAATCACTCTGGAAGCAATCATAAAGTATTTCTTTATACTAACATGAAATTTTATAAATAGTAATATGCTAATATACAATCACTAAGAGTCAATACTAACTTGACAACATGCAAAAATAATTTCTGCTAATGCTTTCAGTTTATTCAAGAAAGCATGCTTTCTTTTTTGAGAAATCTGCTAGTCCTAATCAGATTAGCAATAACTGTCAGAATAAGTTGTATTGTCAAGATTTAATTTTATTTTACAATTGCTTTAGCAGGCTCTACACACAAAAAAAACAAAAAACAAGATGGTTGAAGAGTTGGAGGATGAAATAGATCAAAGTATGCCCATTAAAATGCAAAGGTTTGCTATCTTAATATAAACTGAGCATTGATTATATATATGTGTGGGAGATGGTAATCTGGACCAACTGATGAGTGCTGGTTCAGCACGAACTACGAATATTGAAGATCATTTATCTTTTTCACATGTGTGGTCATGTGTATCGGTTGTATGAGATAGAGTGGGTGGTTGAAGAGACCTTAAAAGTCTGTGTTCAAATCTCTATATTATATATAAAAAACAAACTTGTAGATTCTCCATGTCTCCTTATCACTTTTTAATCATAAGATTAAAACAAACTTCAAAGTAACTATTGTAATATATGACAAAAGTCTTTTAGCAGTCCAAAAATTTGTTCAATTTCCTCATAGAGAAGTGAAAGAGACGACACTTCAGACTTGTCAATTACTAGGTGGCAAAATCTAAACATTTCCCCATCATTCTTCAAACTTAGCTACAAATAGTTATATACCAACCAATATTGGATGGTTAGTGGAATTGGCAACTGGGTGGCTATATAGAAAAAAAGTTATAAGCCTGTTGCAAAAATTTCCAAGTTTATTCAGTCTGGATTCAAACTCAGATCATTTATAAAGAACTTTAAACATAACTATATATAAATGCTATCTTTCATGATATGAAAGTAGTCATGCCCATACATTTATTTTGCAAACTCATAAGGGCTTGCACCAAAAAAAAACAAAAAAACATATCTAATAACTTTCAAATGAATTATGACTTGCATTGTTTTAAAATGACAAATTTGTTTGTCATTACTTTCCTTACACTTACTGTGCCGGTCGGATTTGTATGTTCACGTAACAAAATCTAGCATTTAGGCAAAAGTACCCCGAATCCAATTGTGCGCAAGATACACAGGTCAGGAACACTCATGAACTCTGCCCTATTTGCCTATTTCTCAGATCTATAACATTATGAGCAACAATCCCGATGACATCGACTTAATTTACTTCTCACTGCCGGCATCAGTCATCGGAGACACAAAAAGACTCTAGGCTAACTTTATATGATAGACTAACTTAATAACTAGCTATATTTGATGAGCAATGAAGGCTCGTGACCTAGCACATTAATTATGTATTGAGCGGAGATCATCTAGTCATATTGAGCATAAGTAATAACTTAATATATTAACTTAACTAAAAGAAAGCAAAATTATGTCAGGTTATTTAGCCGACATTAGCCTCATGAGTATTATATATATGTGTTTGATTCATATTTAACGATAACTTAAGATTTGCAGCTGTGCCAATAATATATATGTGTGATTTACTGAATTAGTGCTATTGGAATACATTACTAGAGTACTATTACACCCCCAGAGAAGAAAAGAGCATTTACTTAATTTAAGAAAAAAAACAATAAGTTTACGAGCAGATATTACATTTGGTTATATTCAACATTATTATTAATTGGAATTATAGATAATTAATGCGCGGGATGGGTAATGAATAATTATATAAACAATACTAAATCTATCGCATTAATACGTATATTAAACTAATGGAAAAATGTCTGTTTAAAGAAATCATCTCATTACGGCTTATGACTATTTCTGGGCAACTAATAAGACACTGAAAGGCGGTGCGTGCATGGCAGCTGATTGGGTTGGTCCAATTATGGATTCTGGAGTGTGCTTCATGAATTTTTAATAATGAAAGGGACCGATTTCCTCTGCAAACATAGGCAGGGTCGGTTTGACGAATGAAGGAGTCCAAGATTCCCTGAAGTGAAGTACATGTGAATCATGGATGACGAAGAATGGTCGGCAACGACTTTATTGGGCTGGTTTCCCAGATTGCTCCCCATATAAAGTATGCACATAAGACCAAGTATGTCCCCAGGGTGGTTTTACAGCCTGGTTCAAGGACATTGAGAATGACGATGGGGCTCGACTTCACGAATACCTCCATGTGAGAAAGAAGCACGAACATATATAAAAATGAAATGGCCTTTATGCACGTAATGCTTAATAATATAATATAACTCTAAAGGTTAAAGATTATCTAACATATTTATTGCCCATAAATTATGAAATGTTCGGCGTAATGATATGGCTTCATTAAGCAAACATGGATAATAATTATACTTAAATATAAAACTAAGATCTTAAGATCCCCCTCCCCCTTACATTATGTTACTTAATATTATTCATTACTTCCCATACATTTAATAAATCTCAATCTTAGTTACTAAATGCCCTTGTGAAAATATATAAATTATTACAAAATAAGTGGGTGGTGGTAATAGCTAAGATGGGTTTTACATATATAATATAATTTAAGAATAAAAGATAGCGCATTATTTAGGAAGGAAAATGTGAAAAAAAAACAGATGTCAATCTGTTTTTCTACAGTAAACATAAAAATATAATTAGTTTATTTATCTAAAATCGCGAGCACCTGGGCAAGTCGAATAAGACTTGTTTTGATCAAATTATAAGTTATTTACCCGGTAAATGATGGGTGGGGAAAGGAAAATGAATTATATGCTTGCGATTTTAGAATATTATTGGCATAAATACATAAATCTAAATGAAAATTATTTGCCGCTTGGAAATAAAAGAAAAGGAAAAACATTTTATAGGAGGCTTAATATAGATTAGTTATATAGAGTTATAAGAATACATATTTTGAAGACATTTAAAATAGATGATTAAAATATAAATATTACAGAGAAGGCAAGATTTAAGAATTGCAAGCGGTCAAAGTTCTTTTACCTTGCTTATTTAGAAGAGCGATTTCACTAGGAGTCAGTCCATCAGTATTGTTTCACTAGATCTAGGGTAGCATTATTATTTGAGAATTAGCATTTCATTTTCACTGGAAAAATACATAAAGTTTATTGGTACGGGATGCAGAGCTTCGTTCATGGGAACAGCATATTAGAATGGAGGGAAAAGGTGAAATTTCCCCTACTCATGACACATTGAGTGAAAATCAAAACTGGCATGGAATATGTATAGCAACATAGTTATTTAATGGTCTCCTCCTCTTGGGGATTCAAATCCAGCAGTATATATACTTTTATTTTGAAGCTGTAACTTAGCAACTACTGCTGGACCTGAGAGGGTTTAAGCACTTAAGTTTCATCTGGAATAGTTTGACCGGATACTCTTATCTAGTAAGATGTTTGAAACAATGCAAGTTTGTTATCAGTTTCTCGAACGATTGTTTTAAAATATATCTTATGATTTTAAAACAAGCTAGCATGGACAATTTCCACTAATGGGTTTATTTTATTATTACCAATTCGTAATCTTTTACTTTTATCTAAGGGATCTTCCGGGTAATTGTTTTTCGAGAGACTTTTTAACAAGATTGCATCATTTCTGGCTACAAAATTATATATGAAAAAATAATAAGTTTCATATATAATACCTTATATATAATATAACTTAATTAATTTATTCACAATCTCCTACACTGAAATATATAGATTTTTATTATTTACGCCCCATATACACATGAGAATATTATTATTAAATAAAATATTTTTAAATTAAAATACATACGTGTTTACATTATTTATGTTATAATACTAAGCAAAGAAATATATATTATTAGCTATGTATATACATACGTAAAGGTGGGTTTGAATATAGTTAGATGGTAGGAGATTGGATGTGGGCTGTGAAGCAGGATCTGAGCATCAGATCATCTGCTTCATTACATAAGTCAAAAATCTTTTATTATTATTCATAATAATATATAGCTCCTTGGTCTTATAGCTGCAGACAAAAAAAAAGACAGAACCTTTGATTCCTCTTTGAGATCATGAAAGAACAAATAGAGCAAATTCCTAATGTCCATTACATACATTCTTGTAATTATATATATATATATATTGGTTAACTTTTCTTAGATAATTGTAATTAAATTATAAGTGCTAGGAATGCTAAATAAGAAAAGCTTAAATGGCAGATTAAGCTTTTTTATTTAGCATTCCTAGCACTTATAATTTAATTACATACATTCTTACTGTTGCAGCTATTATTGCTATGTGATTATATATATATGGTAAACTAACATGGATGGTCACACCAACTAGCTGGATAAGTTTATTGGCTTTTTCCCTCTTGGTTTAAGATCAAGAAATAACATGGACCTTCTCAATTGCTTAATAGTTCTTAGACATAGAATAGCCATTTAATCTGATACTTAATATTTAAATTATTTAACTCTTTCAGTATGTTTCACAAGCAAATATATGTATACAATTATAAATTTATTTAAATGCACATTGATTAGGTAAGTAATATTTACTAAGGCTGTAACCTCAAGAATATGTGTGTAAAATGCGATATTAGGGACCTCTACAGGTCTTAACCACAAGCATATGCTTCAGCTTCACCTATTTAAATAGAAAGTAGGTTGAAGTAAAGAAGGGGTTCCCCTCTTTTCTTCCACAGCGTAAGCTTGTGGTTAAGTTGTAGAGGTCCCTAATATTGCATTTTTACGCATTTTTACACGCATATTCTTAGTAAATGTATACAATTAGTAAATCAAAGATGTATAATCCTCAATTAGAAGTAAAGCATAAATTAATTACTCAAAAGTTTAAACAAACTAGCCAATCAAAACACTGATAATATGCAGTGTTCATCTTTGACATCGTATTAATATACCTAGGAGTTAACTTTCCCATGACAATAGTGTCATAGATCAGTTTAAAAGTTTGATATTGTAAAACCACATCATGATTATTTCAAGCATTAAAATCTGAATAATATCAAGCTTGACATTCATATAGAGAAAGCTTTGTACATTTCAAAGGAAAAGTAACCATGGGTTTGCAGCCATTTAATGAGCGGTAATGAAAGCTGCGAACCAATTAACCTGCAATAGCTGATTGGCTGATTTGTTTACACTTTTTTCAACAACAACGACAAATAAACGTTCAATTACAAACATATTTGCTAGATATTTCTAAATTTTTATTTAGTGATTATAATGTATATATATATTTAAAAATACGGTTATTTCAGTAATTATATGCAACAAGTCAAAAAAATATTTTAAAATTCTTTTTAAAACCTAATGAATATCAAATATTAAAGATTGTTGAATTTAAATTACATATCTAACTTAGCTACTAGGATCTCCTGCCACCTTTAAAGAAATATGTAATAATATTAATTTTTAAAAACAATTCACTTACAATATATTTTTCACCATTTATTTCCATTGCCTGGTAATCTGGTATAGAAATCGGAAGTGATCTTTTTTCACTGTAATCGATATACGAGTAGCTCGAAGATTCATCGCTGGGTTCCAACCGTTCAGCTTCCTTGGGCGTAACCGATATAACTGTAAGGGTTAGAGTATCCCCGCCAGATTTAATAAGATCAACTACCTGCTTATGAGTCGCTCCTTCAACATTGACACCATTTCTGTATAAAAATATAATTATACAAAAATTAACATCATTATTATTATTACTATCGCTAAAGTATATTAAACTTTTTCAAAAACAACACTTTTTCCTTTATTCTCATATTAAAAACAATTCTTACGTGAGAATATAAAAAATAATAATACATAGTTGTTTTCTCAGTTTTGATTTATATTTTTTTTTTAAAAAAAAGCAAACAGATAAAACATTTTCAATTTACTGATGCATGCATATGCAATAAATATAATTTTAAACAAGTTATTTCAATCATAAGGCGCAGAAAATGAGTGTTTATCACAATAACCAAAAATACCTGCAGTAGTCTCCCTTCCTTTTCCTTAATCATTACAATTGATTCCAAACCTTGGATTTTGAATCAGCGGATAATTGCAAAATATTTAAAATATAAACATTAGTATATATATATCATATCTATACCGCTCTATACAAATTAAAACACTAATAAAAATAATTATTAATACTAAAAGAATGATAATTATGTAAAAGAGAGTATAGTAGTAAATAACGAGGGGAGAGAAAGAAAAATGGCATGTCTGATTGACTTTACTATCTCTTAGGAGACAAGATGAAAATGTAAAAATGAAGATACTTCAAGTAATTATATGTGTATCAAATTATTAAAGATTAGAAGCACATTTCCACCATAATATTTATTTTATTATCTTGTGAGTAATCAAATTATTTTGTACGAATTCTCCTGTTTCTCAATTTTATTTAAAAACCAAATGGTAAGAGTGAAGCATTCAACCAATTACTGTATTTTTCGTCGAGTGCACATTTACAGTTAGGACCTTGACAGTCATTTCAGAAAGCCAGGAACTATTGCAGCCCATGCTCGTAGATAGGTATGTCTAATCATTTGCTGCCAAACAATGACTGTAGTGAGAGATGTAAGGGATAGAACCATCTTCAAGCAGCAAGTTGGATCCAAGTGTCTGCAAAGAGACCCTCTGGTGTCAGAAGACCATCCCTGTTTCTGATTTCATGAAGAATTTTTTTTTAATACTGCCCATGGATGGCAATGGTTATTTTTAAAAATGTAATGATTTCTTGTAACCCACACTGCACAAATCAAATATGTTGCTATCCTTATCATGGCATATATGTCACTCACCAACATGTTATTGATTGATAGAATGCATTTATTGTTAGACAAGACTGTCTGCAATGTTCTGCCTAATAACCCTCAAAAACGAGCACTCATAGAAAATATGATTAATGGTCTCATCTTCAAATCCACACAATTTGCAAGTGGCCTCAATTTTAGTATATCTCCTATTGTTAACCAAGTAATGATTCATTGGGAGTGATGACAAATTAAGTTTAAGCAAGAAATCAACATATTTAGCCTCTAGGCTCCAATGCTTTGATTTATTAATAAGCTGTTTTGCGGTTAATTTGAGCTGTAGAGGCAGTTTTTCTACCTTCGAATAAATGGAATTTGTACACTTGCCAATATGAATTCTGGCATTAATAATTGATTGTGTCACATTAAACAAGCTTCCCACATATTCTAGAAGTTCATTTAGCCCATTTTCTCTGAATGGGTGGCGGTCTGTCAGTAGGTTTGACTTCACCTGTAATGTATGATGAGACAAATCTGAATATGTTGCTCTCAATATTGTCAATATTCTCTGCATGTAAAATGTATTTAGACTTTGTAAACCAAGCCCATTCAGGTCTTATGGGCTCTGCAGTCTGGCTAAGCTGATGGCTACACACTTTCTCTTCCACAAAATGCCAGTGCAGACTGAGTTAACTGCATTCTGAAAGAACCTGATTGGTTTAAAAAATGGCAAGTAATAATTGATCTGCGAGAGCCTCATCATGTTTATCAGTGCCACCTTACCAAGGAGTGATATCACTCAGGAGTTCATAAGAAATACAAGTGCCAAATCGATCCTGGGACCTCTCGGTCCCAAGTAAGACACTCTTACCAATTGTGCCAAACCATGCATGGTGTCATATATATCTACAACTATAAGTAATAGTATCTGTAATTAATTTTTACACAGTGCCAAACTGCACAATGAAATTTTTTTATCATTTTAAACTGAATAAAAAAACTTGGCTATTTGAAAGCATACAACAATCAAAACTACTGCACAGAAGCCTATTTTCATTAGGATAGTACTTAGATATTACTTGAAAATGAAAATTACTTATTTCCAATACTCCATTGACAATAGTTCAGTTCTACCTTCAAACAATAAAGTGCACACATATTATCAAATAGCTACTAGTAATAATATCTGTAATTGACATTTATGCTGTGCCAAACTGCACAATGAAAATTTTTTATCATTTCAACCTTCAAACAATAAAGTGCACACATATTAACAAATAGCAGTTTCGGACTAATTTCTTCCCAATTTAAACTTAAGAAATTATTACCTTTTATATACAATTGTTTTACTAAAGCATCAAATTTTAAAAACTTACTTAAAGTAACATTTTTCACATTCCGGACTATATCAAAACACAAAACGAGAAATATAAATAATTTTCAATAAGGAAATTAAAAGGAAATATTTTAAAATTATAAGCATTTTTTTTTTTTGTAAATTTCAATTTAAATATCATTTCTAAAAAAGCTAAATATATATTGTTTTAAAATAATAAAAATATAAAACAGTACTTTATTAAAAAATAAATTTTAGAAGCAAATAAAAAAAGTCAATATGAAAAACTATTCAAATACACTTGATAAAAGCTGACGTTTTTTCAACAAACATCAAATAATCAATAGATAAAATTATTAAAGAATGGCGAGTGATGGGGGGAGGGGGGTCTAAAAGCAAACTAAATCCGATGCTGATGAAAATAGTTGTAAAATATACTTAAAATAAATATTAATTAATTCAAAAACTTAAAAGCAATATCCTCATTTAATATTTAATTTTCCAGTAGGTAAATAAATGTTTGATAATATTGTTACGGTTAACATTTGAAGAAAAAAAAGCTATGCTTCAAAGAATAACAATTTGCATAACCGACACTGAATGGGATAAAAAAAGTAATAAACTTTTAATATTTATTATAAACACATATAGAAACATATAGACAAAGAATCTGAAGGGGGTAAAAGGTACATGTGGCACATCTAAACATTTTAAGAATCGGCCACACTGTATAGTCGAAGCTATTTACGGATGAAGATGGAATTCATTTCTAGCAACATGAAGTATCTTCCCATCACCATGACGATAAACGTTAGCATTTATCTGGATAACATTTTTTCAGTATCTTCCCATTACCATGACGATAAACGTTAGCATTTATCTGGATAACATTTTTTCAGTATCTTCCCATCACCATGACGATAAACGTTAGCATTTATCTGGAAAACATTTTTTTTCAAACAGATGAGGCAGTATTAAATATCTTACACTTTTCTTTTAATGAGGACACTTAAGACTATTTATGCAACGAAGCCAAAAACATTAACAAATTAAACAAGTTACAAATGCAGAATAACAACAATAGCAAGAGATAGTGGAAGAATGCACTTTAATTTCTTAATAATATCAGCAATATCTGGATGTAAATAAAAATCAATTTGAGTACTTGCCTTTATATATATTTCATTTTGAAATCTTTTCTTCATTATATAAATTAAATAGATATAAAAGTTATTATACATCAAAATATGAAAGTATGTACGCATTTTAACACAGATTAAAAGTTAAAACAGACCTAAATACATTTCTGCATATCAAAGACTTTATCCAGATTCCTTCATTAAGAGAGAAAAAGAAAGCTTAACTGTTTTAGGGAGAAAGACGTTTTAGCTAATAAATGGCTAGATATCTGTTTACTAATATAACTGGGAAGCTAGCTGCATTGACTCCTCTTATTTCTCTACTTATATCTTCTCTTAGTTTTCTATTTTCTCTACTTTGAACCTCAAACTTATTGTTTACATCTCTATCGATCAGCTAATTAAAAAAAAATAATTCCAAACTTACTTGAAAGACCACAGCAATGTAAAAAATTTTGAACTGACACCAGATGGTGGGCATTATGAATCGATGAGCTATAACCGAATGTCCTCTATATATGTATAACTATAATATTTATTAAAATTTACTAATGCTTTTTAAATTTATTTATTTTTTAAAAAAAAACCTCTGTATTTCTTTTAAATTAAATTTAAAAAAAACTCTTTTTATTAATGTCTTTACATCAACTGTATCAAAAGTTCACTAACTGCTTAATTCTTGCGTGTAGTGAAGAGATATCATTTCATATCATAGTTTCATTTGTGTGATTATCAGAAACGTTAGTAGCATTAAATCACTTACTTGATCTTAGATTTTACCACCCTTCTGAATAAATCTTTGAACCCGGACTCTTAACATCTTTTGAAATTCATAGTATGCTTATACAACATAAATTTGCCATTTCTAGCCTTATATTTAAGAAGAAAAAAAAGAGCTCTTTAGCTTGAGTAATGGTTACCATATTTTAGTGCATTTGAATTGTCATCCTCAGACTGTTTTAATGAGGATTGGAATTCGAAACTGGATGTAATGTAGTTAAAAATTAATATCTGATAATCAGTGATTAATCAAATTTAGTATAGGTAGCACAAGCGTAAGGAGATGCACATTTTACCATATATAGTGAAGTCAGATATATGCTGCATCAATATACCCAACTTCAATTATATTAGTTAATTTTCTTTCTGGGAAGGAAGATTGGATTCTAAATGACAGTTACCGTATATTCATTTTGTCTTGTAATAATAATTTGGTTATTAAGTACTAGAAATTGTAGCATTTGTTAAAATTTATCATGCAGGGATGTTTATACAGAAATACACATCCATATATATATATGTATGCATATTAAGTTCCCTGCTCAAAAGAATATAGAGGCAATTTAAGCATTAGAGGTCCATGTTCTTGCAATAATGTGCATAACATTTCTGAAATAATAATTTTCATAAGCATGAACTACAAGAATCGTTATTAATTCATAGTCTACAAGTCATTTTAATCAACTTTCCCATAAGATCCTTATGTTATCATTCTATGAAACTGACGAAAAATTAACCTATTTCTGACTGGCCTCAAAAACTTACACGGATACTAGACTATTCACTGATATTTTGGGGAACAGTCAAACAATGCATTAGCAGTGAAATTAGAAAAACTTCAATCTAATCGTCTTATACTTTCAGATTGCAATGCAGATGTATTTCTATTAATTGTATCAGTATTATCAGACTTTTTAAAATTAATTTTTTATAGTAAATATCCTGTAAAAACTCAAGAATTAAAGATTCTTGGATATAAGTTCTATTTGTCATTTTTGATGAAGTATCGCATGACCTCCCAAATTTCTAACCATTTCATTATTTAATTTTTTTATCAACAAGATTGTGTAGAGTTAAGGTAATTCAAGACCACCACTCTGTGTTGATTTCTATGTACTTCTCTGGAAGTCTAATAAAATTCAAATCATACCCCCCCCCCCAAACAAGAATGTTTAGGGTTTTTTCCCTTCCTATAAATACAATCAACAATTTCAAACTGTTTACATTATATAGCTTTTAGATTGATGAATCAATTGTTACTACAGATTTAATATTATAACATTTTAAAATGCAAAATTCATGCCAATCCTTCTGATCGCAAAAAAAAAAAAAAAAAGTAATATAACCCAATCCACTTTCTTGCACAATTTGAAACAAATTATTTTGTGAATAGTGTGTATCACACGACTCCATGCATATTTATTACTTTTGAATAAACACAAGCTCTGCATGATGTAAAGCAGATTTAGAATATCAGACTCTGGAATATAGGGTCTTTGGCTCAATTTCAGTTCTTGCATTTCAATTTTTCATGAACTCCCAAGCAATAAAGCCATACAATCGTCTTTGTCCTAAAATAGTTTGGTACAGTAGCCATGTACTGCACCTGGTTCCATCATTTCTGGCACTTAAAATGTTTCATGAACTCGTGAGCATTAAAGCTATTTGATTATCTTCTATATAACAAACAAATGAAGTATACCATTCTTTTTGATCTATGTAAGGTTTTCACATACTAGCAAACACACACTTTTTAAAAGAATAAATCGATAATATACCATAATACATGTTTGTATAATCTTTTCAAACCACGGAAGCCATTAGAAAGCTTGTATATGCACAATCAAAGATTACTATAGTAATTTATGAAAATAAATTCAGTATTAAAAAGTAATCGACACAAAATTCTTCCCCAATCAAAATCAATGTTTCAAAGCAGTTTTCTATTTAAGAGTCCTCTATAGATGTAATTAGCGCACCCCTTTCAAAATGCTTTTGTACATGAATATATATATATCACATAATGTCAGCTCTATCATGAATACTGATCATAGCATTCTGTAATAATCTTTTGCTGAGCAAAAGCTCCGATTAGATAGCTGCGAAAACGACAAAGCATTTTTATTTATTTATTTTTTTAATGCTTGCATGTATTGTGTTTTGCTGAGATCCTATAAAGTAGTATAATTGGTTTTTCGATAAGTCATTCAACATACTGCACATACACACACACACACACACACAAATAAAGCCTTATTTGCAAGAGTAAACAAAAAAAAACAACAACTGGCGAAAAGCCTTGAATAAACATATTTAGAGCAAAAAATACTCTAAGCATTTTAATAAAATTATAAATTCAAGAGCTAAAGGTTCTTGAACTGAAATTCAGTTGTCTCTTCCGGTGCTCGAAAATCCCGTGAACTCCATCACGAACAAATCTTTTATATTATTATAAGAAAAGATAATAAATAATGCAGTAAAATTTATATGCACTTCTACAGTAAGAATCACACGCTGTCATTTCACGAATTGAATGTCCATAGTTTGATCCAGGAGTGGATTAAATGCATTAATTCCAGCGACAATTATCGAGCCAGTTGAACTAGAGTCAATTAAAGTGATTTTCGGTAGAAAAAAAAAAGACAATTTAAATATTTTTATGCAAAATAAAGTAATTGTTTATTATCATTATTAAAAAAAAAAAAAAAAGTTGTATCAAGAGAATGCAGTAAGTCTAAAATTTGAGCAAAACCAGAAATTAATTTCTCTCTCTCTTTTTTAGATGATTAGATAATATCTACATTAACTTTTTTCTCCGCAAAAACTAAACATTTTCCAAATTATTAAAAAAAAATTACCATGTAATAAATTTAAGATTGCAGACATAAGAAATGAGATATTAATAATGGCTCCAAGTCAACTGAAAGCAAATAGAAAGCCTACTGAGACGATGATAACCTGTCTAATGCTTCTGAGATTTCTGACAGCCATCAGCTCACAATTCCCTTGGCTATCAACCTATTTTGATGCAGAAACTGAAATGCACCCCTATTCACAACTTTCTATTCTTGAAATATATAAAATAGTGGTTGATCTTACTTAAAGAGTTGTAACTAAATTAAAAAATCACTTCACATGACATATACAAAAACTAATAAACTATTGCATATAAAGTATAAATGATAAGATATATTTAAATATTAATTTCAAATGCTATTTAAATTTGATATAATTCTTTTGTCAATGTAAGTTAATTATAATGCGAAGTATTAAAAACACGTTTTAATATTTATAGTTGTACATCCGCCTATTTCCATCATCTTATTTGAATTGTTGAACGTATTAGAAAAATTCAAACTTTGCTTATATCTTTCTGAATACATTCAACTGTTGACAACAACACACACCACATTATTTTACATCAGTGTTATGAATGATTTTATTCCTGCTTTTTCAGATATAAGAGACCTGGCCAGTAACATGTATAATGGAAACTGAACAGGCGACATTTAGGTTGGTGAATACATTATAATCTAACCTATTAAAGCAGGGGTTTTCAATCAGATGATGATGATTTATCTGCTAATCACTAATCAAAAATGATTATCTTAATGATGCTTGGCAAAGTTTATAAAGTTTAAAATTGATATGCTAGAATAAATCATGTTAAGAGAGTGTTGTGCAAATGGCAAACACCACAAATGAAATTTGTGTTATTACATGGTCATAATTACTCAACCTGCTATTGGGCAGAAAATTTAATGTAAAGCAGAACATCATACTATATATACTTAATAATTGATGTATATACTAAATATGTTTTTTTTATTTGAAGAAACAAAAATTTCTTATTTTAAAAATTCACAAAGAGCTAATATGTGAACATTTGTTGCAATACTAACAAGTAAGATAATTCTTAAAATAGTTCTAATAATTATCAACAATTGTTATTTTTCCTTCCCCCTGAAATTTTAATAATACTGCTTACCACCTAATCACCTTCTCCCTAAAACCTAACCACTTTCTCACTAAATATATTCATACTTTGAATTATTCATACTGTGTTCCAAGAATAATTTGATTGATTAATTCCAAACTACTTTTTAATGGTTCTGATGATGTTTCAATATTATACACATAAGCAAATGTCTGTATGTAAAGAAGAAAATTATAAAAAAAGAAAGTAAAAAAATAAATTTTCATTTACGACTAGGTTATTTTTTTATAAGTTAAAAATAATATCAGTTGAACATATCAAATTCAAATAATATAATTTATTAATGATAACATCATTAAAAGATAATGTCAACTTGTTGACAGTTAATAAGACAGATCTGCCTTGCATCATTTACTGATGTGGTAGCATAAAAGATTCTGGAGTTCAAAGTCTACGAATCATGACTTCAGATGTCACTTCCGGTGCTCAAATTTATTATGAAATCCTAAGCAATATAAAGCATTCGGGTTTTTGTTTATAGTTTTAATCCTATCATTCATTTAGGTATGGTTCTGATGTGTGAGAAATTAAGGAATTCAATTTGTGTGTATGGCCCTCTATTAAAGATTTTGTTAATTTTTTTCCAAGCTTTAAAACTCACAAATATATAGTTTTTCTAATATTTTAATTTCAAAAATATTCTAAAAATGTCAGGATATTAGAAAATGCAGGATATTCAAAACATGCAAAATTCCACAGTGATAGGTATCCATTGTATTCTTGGAAGCCTCAAACTTTGTGATATTAATTTGAGAAAATATGATTAAAAACTTGATTTTTTTGGAAACTATGATTATTTTTGCACAATAATTGTGTGATAATTATTAGAAATCAAGAATATATATTATTACACACTTATTTATTACAGAAAT
Organism: Epiperipatus broadwayi; assembly: GCA_028023455.1. Classification (NCBI taxonomy): domain Eukaryota; kingdom Metazoa; phylum Onychophora; class Udeonychophora; order Euonychophora; family Peripatidae; genus Epiperipatus; species Epiperipatus broadwayi. The sequence goes on from JAQFVV010012969.1 coordinate 55,569, forward strand.
GTTATAACGATGGCAAATACAATCTGTTAGAACATGTCACCATCATAAAAACATCCTAAAAAAATTTAAACTTTAGAAGCTCAAGTTGATAGACTTACCAAATATTGATAATTATTTGTTCACATTTTAAATACAAACATCAAACAAAAAATATTTCATTTATTTTACAAATTCAATCTGTTCCTCCCAACAGTTGAAAGATGAAATTGTGTTTTGTTCTGATTAAAATTGAATTTTTGTAGAATTTATTTGATTTCTAAATAAGAATATCTATCAAATGAAGTCAAATTTATTATATTAAAATAAAAATTTTAAATAAAAATTGAAATCTTACAGCAAATGAAAACAAAGAAAACTGTCAAAGTGTGAGACGGTTAATAACAGATTAAAATTATTGAAAATATAAATTTTTAGAAAAAATTGACAACAAACTATTATTTTTTCCTTTTAACAATTACATTTATTTTTTTAATCAAAAAACAAATTCTAAAATCACACACCCAAAAAAAAATTACTTTGCAAGAAGTCTTTAGCCTAAATTACAAACTTCTGCTACATACAAAATTTCTAAAAAAAAATCCAAACTATTATAATGAAATATTTTATGCATGAGTATAAGTACTTCTTGCATAGAGTGAAAGCTTTTAAAATACTTACAAATTAAATCCTTAAATATGTTTTTGATACATAGCACCTTCTTTAAAAGATAAATATTAGAAGGAAAAAACACAATACTTCAACTCTTTAAAAAATAATTCTTTTTTTTTTTTTTAAATGGTGGTCATTTTATAAAACTGGTCGCATCATAGAGAGAGCACCATTGAAAGTTAACAGGTGAGATTAATGTCAAAAAAGAATAGTACAGTTCAGAATAATTGTCTAACACATGTGTCATTGAAATATTTGTTATTAGAACAAAATGCAAAAGTGTTTATATTAATATGCAAATTTATTACAGTATAATTATGATTTTGTAATACAACGAAATATGTATGACAATTAAAAATTCATTTCAAATAAAACCAATAATTTAAAATGCTATTGCTTTCAAAATCACTGTGGTGCAAATGCCCAAATTTTCTTATCTGCACATAAATGAACAAAGTTATAAAATGTAAATTATATATTTAGTTGGAAAGCAGAAGGAAGTTTGCTGTTAACTGAAAGGAGAACCTGATTCCTCTTTGAGATCCTAAATAAACCAAGCAGGGCAAATTCTTAGTGTCCACTCCGTACATTCTTGTCATTACAGTTATTATTATGTGATTATTCATAGAGTATAAAAATTATGAATGGGCTGCTCACCATCATGCATTAGCCAGAAGGGTGAGTTTATTGGCTTTTTAAAAACCTCTGAGTTTAACATCAAGAAACATCATGGACTTTCCTTTCAGCTGCCTGGTAAATCTTAACTGAAATATCAGTAGTGATTGCTTGAAGATGAATGTTTGTGTGAATGACCTTTTCTTTTTTAATAGATATTTTCAATCATGATAGCCAAAATTAAATCATGCCCCTTAATCCCAGAAGGTTGTAAAATCACCAGTCAAAGCAGTGGTTGGCAGTCGAAGGCAGTGGGTGCTAAGAATATACTGATTTCAAACCCAGGTCACCATTTGATGATCTTTTATTTAGATATTTATAACTGCAGATCACTTTCAGTTGACGGAAAATTGCAAAAGTTGGAGGAAGAACTGTCTAATGTTAAATGAAATATTATTAGACTTTGTGAAGTTAGAAGAAAAGGTGAAAAGACAATGCACTACAAAGGAACAAACATTGGCAGTATAAATGGAGTAGGAATTCACTATAAATAAAAAATGGAAGAACATTGTGAAGATTTATGGCATATTAGTCAGAATGGCAAGATTAGTTTATTCAACTTAATGGTAGACACCAAATGCGAATAATTTAGGTTTATGCTCCAACAAGTTATCATTATGATGAAAAAATAGAGGATTTTTATAGGATGTACAAAAGGCTTTTGATCAAACCAAACAACAATTTCAAATTGTCATGGAAGACTTTAATGTTGAAATTGGTAAACTTTTGAAAAATGTGCTGTAGGTAAATTTGCTTATGGTGACAGAAATGAGAAAGGACAGACATATGGAGTTTGCAGAAAAAACAACAACTTTACATTAGGAATTTTTTTTTTTTTTTTTTTTGAGAAAAATGCTAAATGGAAATGAACATGAAAGCATCTGAATGATGGTGCAACAGAATTGGTAATATTTTGGCTAACAGAAAATATGTATTTCAAGATTGTAATGTTTTTAATCAATTCAACACAGGAAATTATCATCAAATAGTGAGATGTCAGATACAGGTTAATGCAAACTGGAGAGACAAAAATTTATTAAGAAAAACAGTATCAACAGTTGATATCTCTAATCCTTAGAAACATTCCAATGAATTTAACTTAGAACTGACAAATCATTTTCAAATATTAATAGATTTTGAGCATGGTTTAGGTTTGAATGAAATCAAGAGGAAGATTGCTGATACACTCGCAAAAACTGCAACATAGATAACTAGCAGAAATAAAGCAGCAAAAATTTCTAACGAGACAAGAAAATTTTTGAAAAAAAGAAAGAATATGGAAAAATATAAAAATGATGCATTAAAAAGGATTAAATATCTAGAACTTCGTAAAAATGGTGCAAAAAAGAGTTGTTAACATTATAAGAAATCAAAATTGTGAATTAAAGTTATAGAAAAAAAACTCTTAAGCTTGTAAAACAATATCTGGATATTGAAAGGAAACTTATTTCTGTAATTAAAAAAAAAAAAGATGGAACTATTACTAAAAAGAAAGATGATAGATTATTTAAGTCATCTAGATTTTGCAGATTATGTAATTGTTTAGTGTTTTTTTTTTTTTTTTGCAAATAATTATCTGACTGACGAAAATAAGAAAGTAGGAGTAAAGATAAATGTTAATAAGACTAAAGTGAATGGATTTTTTCAAAAAGAAAAAAAAAAAAAACGTTGATAATGATGAATTAGAAATTAACAAATACCTTGGTCAGATTATTACTACAGATGGAAACATAATGGATGAAATTAATCATATAATTAAACTTGCTTGGAATGCTTTTGGTAGAAATAATGTAACGTTAAAAGGAAATATGTTTATGTGCTTGAAAAGAAAGGTTTTTAATAAATGTGTTTTTCTAGTTTTTACTTATGGATCTGAGACTTGGACACTCAACAGAAGTGCAATGAGACTTCAGACAAGTCTATAAAGAAAGTATTGAGAGATGCATGTTAGAAGCAACGAGAAGAGATTAAAAACAAAATACATGGGTGAGAGAAGAAACGGGTGTTAGTGACATCATTGAAAAAAATTCAAAGACTGAAGTGGAATTGGGCTGGAAACATTGCTAGAAGACATGGGCAGTTGAAATCTTGAAGTAGATTCCAAGAAATTGCAAAAGATCTAGAAAGAGATTACATGTGTGTTGGATGGATAAGATAAGAAAGTGTACAAGGGTGATGTGGAGAAGAGATTGAACTTGGAGAGGTCTTCGTCCTGCAATGGATCGATAATGATTGAAAATGCCCATGATATATTTAGTCCTATATTGAATAAACAAAACGCAATTTATAAATCACACACACACACAACAAAAGAGTAAAAAATCTGCTGAGTAATCTAAAAATTATTAGGTATTTTTCACTACAAAAAAGGGGGGGGATTATTAAATTTTAATGAAATTAAAAGAATTTTAATTCTACAAAAGAAATGATAAGTAAATGCATCTAAGAACAACTTTAACAAGATTTAAACTAGAGATGAGAACTTAATATCATCCCATTAAATAGCAAACACTCATTAATCTTTTAAATAGCATCCTTACTTACAAGACTGAATAAAAAATCTTACAATCTTCATCCAACCTATACTTTTTAATCTTGTGGATTAAATTTCTCATTACTTCCCTTCTAATTCAGATAAAGAAAACTAATGAAAACTTAAACAGATCAAAATAAAAGTTAAAATATCTTCATTCGTTCTTCCTTTTTAAAATCATTATAATTGACTTTCATCATTTATAAAGCATAATTAAAAATATCCGACTAGGGTATATATATATATATGTAAAAAGCATGTATAGATGCATGATTTTACCCAGGTTGATTGCACAATACGATCATGTTTTGTACTTATGGTCCGTGAATCAATACTTACCCAACCATGGTATCCAGTTCCAACCATTCGAATTATTCACTTCTGAAAATTTAAACCTAAAAGGAATATTTAGCCTTTTACATCCAATTATTTGTTTAAATTTGAAAAACACGACTTCAGCTTATCTTGAAAGTATATGACAAAAAACTATATCTATCAGCTAAGAATAGCTACTGTTCCTTGATGGATCAGTAATTAGTTTGTTACCTTAAAAAAAAGCAACTGAGCTTTAAGCAACTGCCCAACTACTTGAAAAAAATATCTTGAGCTTGACTCAAGTCGAACAAAGCCATCCATGAACCATGGAGATATAAATATTTTTGGCACCCCCCCCCCAAAAAAAAAAAACAACTATCAAATAAATATATACAGATACTTTTAAAAAAATATTTCGTAAAATACTGATTATTGCCCGTTGATCGCAGCTCCATCTGCATCAATACTAGTACTGGAACTTCTTATAAACATGTGAGCAATAAATTACTTGAGGAGAAGGAGGATTATATTATCATCATCACTTTTTGCAAACACCCATAAAAAGTGTGCTAATTCGACTCCAGAAAAAAAAAAGAAGAAGAAATGATCAGGGTTAGAAGTGTTTAGTAATTAAAAGATTCGATATCCTTTTTTTTAAATTGACTTTTCTTAAATGCAATTATTATTTAAGCTAAACGCTTTGGAAGGAGAAATAAGTAAAGCTTAAAATTGAATTCATATATGCTTAATATAGTAATTTGAGCATGCTTCCAATATTCTGTACATATATTGGAAATTTAAAGTATATGTAAATGAATGAGTTTACATGGCCCACATTTTACAGATGGGAAACAGGATTCTTTTTTGTTTACAGTGTTTGCATTGTTGATGATGTGCCAAGCTTCTTTTACCTTGCATTTGGCATAATCGCATTCTAAACATATCACATTAGCCTTTGTAGGTTCAAAGGGATGGTCACATTTATTTTCATGATCTAAAAATATATTTCCAACTTACTCCCATCATTATTGTAACGAGACAGCGTTACATCAATATTAAATCCAGAAAGCATCAAGAAATACACACACCAACAAGCAACCTAAAAACGCATAACCTCATTATCGTAATTTAGAATAGTTTCCTTCATCGTATAAAATATATGTATAAAATACCGCTGTAAAACACACCCATAAAAATGCAGATCGTAAACGTATAAAGTAAATGATTAAAGCTGGTAAATAATAAATGTAGTTTATTTCTTAAATAATAAATATAAGTCAATTTGATAAATAATAAATATATAATTGTTATCTTAAAATGATAAAGATAATTCACTTTTAAATATAATTTGTTACTTTAACATGATAAATATAATTTGCCGTTAGAAATCAAATTCGCTTTCTTAATTAAAATGTATAATGGTCCTTCAAAAAAACGCCATGGGAATTTAACAGGGGATTATTTTAGAAAATCATTTAAAATAAGAGTAATAGAAAAGATCTAATGAAATGATAAATGCTCGACTTCTAATTTTAAAATAGCATGTATTGTTCTAATAAAAACACACACACACGCATGCATTAAAAATGTGAAAGAATAGGATTGATTGCTGAAACGAGATTGCCTCAAAATAAAGATTGCCTGTAGCAAAAAAGAGAGTGAGTAATGCTAACGCGGACCTGAACGACAACTTGAGAAACAGGGAACTCTGGGGTAGATTGGATCCCAAGATATGGACCAAACCTTTTAAATACACCTCAAAACCTATTAGAAAAAAAGATAGAACAGGATTCTAGATGCTATTCTACATAGATATCCCTGTCTTATTGATATAGTGATATTATTACACGATCATTACTGTTGTTATTATCACCTGCTCATCATCCGACGCTTATGCCATTGGCGTACCACTGAATTGGTCTGAAGTAACTCAACGAATTCCTCGGCATTAAAGATGACTATTCGAAATTAATACCAAGAGCGTCGATCGTCATGAGGGGCTAATAAACCTCTCAGTGACTGATCGGCGCTCCGCTACCAAAATCTCCAGGACTATGCAACTCCGATAACATCGTGTTTCGTGAATGCTCCAGCTGATAATATGTTCCGCAAAATTCCCACGTGTACCAGGATCAACCGATAATCGCCGCAACCAAGATAAAACCTAGGTAAATATGTTTATATTAAATCACTCACTCAATCTAGAACTCTTACAGGCAATCTCGTAAATAACCTACCTAATTTGTACAAATCAAACTTGAACTTTCCTCGTCTGATAATTTATCGTATAACAGAACTTTATTCACATGAACTTTAAACTTAAATGAAAGTCAGGATAGAGAATTATTTAATCCATGAAATGAACTTTATTTCGCAATGCATACTTGTATTTATTAATTATGTTTCTCTGAGAGCGTGTTTATGTGTGTGTGTGACTACAAAAGGTTAACTTAACAAAATTAATATCTTAATAAACTTGTTCATTATATAATCAATTCGAGCATTTATCAAATCATTTCACACGATTCAAATTCTTAATTTATACTTGTTATCATAGTTATTGTTTAAAATTAGATAGATTCGTCATTTAGATTTAGATTAATATTTGTTTTATATTGTTTTATGTATCAACATCGCGCCGTGAGTCACGATGTTTTCTTTAGTATGTAATCTAGTTAAGATAGTCTTAAGAGAGGGCGGGTCTATGAAAATAAATGTCAATAACTTATGTTGTAAGCAATAAAGCGGGGGGATGATTTATAAGCCTTGTGTTCGGGCGTAAACGAACAGATTGATAGGTCAGCGGTGACCAATAATCACGGCAGGAAGGCCGTGATAGACTTAGTAAAGAAACATGCTGATTTTAATTAGCGGTCAATGCGTCTTCTCCGGGAGGAGTCTTGTTAGGGACAATCGTGTAGCGACCCTGAGTCATCGGATTGGTCCATGCTGAGAGTATGGAGTTAGCGGGCGGGGTTTGACTTCGGAATCGTTTTGACATAATGTAAGGTGATGCGAGTAGTTAAAACACTTAAATAATCGTATCTGGCGCCCTCTTATGTGGATTATAAACAACTGTTCGATGTAAGAAAAATAAAGCCTTACGCTGTGTCATGTTAGTTTCAAGCCGTAATCTCTTGGTAATCAGTAGATCTCTCGCAAGAAGAAAGCGAGGGGGTTACGTTACATTTGGCGCTTCCAACGTGAAGCTAGTATAAATGAAGCGTCTTAAAAAAAAAAAAAAAAAAAAAAAGGCAAATCCAAATACTAGCAAAAGCGGCAGAACTGGGAGAAGACGCGGAAAAATGTAAACAAAAAGCGTAGTAATAAAGAAAAAAGAAAAAAAAAAATTTTTAGCGATAAAATATAAACAAACGGAACAAAATCGCGGCGAGACTTAACATTGCAAATATGTAAACAAGTCACCGGAGCAAGATAAAATAAATAAAGCATAGCAGGAGACAAGGGAGCGGACGCGGATCAGTCGCTGTCACCATAAAACCATAAAATCACAAAGTAAAAAAAAAAAAAAAAGAACCGCAAATACAAAAAAAAAAAAAAAAAGTAAGGAAACCGATCACCAAATGGACAGTAGTACGGATGTCACGTGGGAGGAAACGGGGGAAAGCCCCATAACATTTAAGAAGGCCGAAGTGAAAGAAGACCCCGAATCGGACATGAAAACCTTAATAAGAATGATGGGCCAGATGATAAGAGAAATTATGAGGGAGGAGAGAGAGGAGCTCATTAGGGAGATCCGAAAGATAGCGAGGAGAGAGACCGAAGAGCCAGAAGAGGAGCAGGACAGAAAAGAAGTCGAAATCACCGAGGTAGAAAATGAGATCGCCTCGATGAAAATAGAAATCGACACGGCAAAGGCCGAAATAGAAGAGGTGAAGATGGAGGCAGTAACAGCGAAGGCGGGGCTAGAGGACATCGCACAGAAGGTGGAGGCGATAGATAAAAGGATGGAGAAAATCGAACCACAACGGGATGAACCGGGAAATATCATAACCGAACGACTAGAGAAGTTGGAAAAGAGGGTCGAACGGGAAGCAAACAAACGGGAGCCAAGCCAGTCGTGGGCCGAAAGGCAAGTGAAAATCGAGACGTTCAGAGCAGGCGAGAACGAGAGCCCCATCGACCACATAGAAAGCGTGCGGAACCTCTTTTCGGAACCAACGAAACCAGAACAGGACAAAATCGGTATTGCCAGCACGTACTTACAAGGACCGGCTCGGGATTGGTGGAGGACGATCGAATTCAAACCCAGATCGTTCGGTGGAGTACCGTGAGGAGATGCTACGGGTTTTTGGAACTCCACCCGGCAAGAAGGAATTTACTTCCACCTTACTAACGAGAAGTACGGCTCCAAACTAGGCGAGACTATCACCCAATTTTATTACCGGCAGGTGGCCGGTCTCCAACAGCTGCCGGCATACCAGATGACTGAAGAACAGATCGTCTCGATAGTAAGACATAATATGCCAACGGACATTAGACGGATGATGTTGAGCCGGGCGATAAGGGCATCCACGAGATGGGAGATGCGATAGCTAGGTTTGAACGCGCAGAAGGGAGGGGAAGGCAGATGGAAAGGCCAAGACCGGAGTTAGAAAGAAGAAAATTACCACCGGACCGATATTGAAAAAAAAAGAAAAGAAAAAAAAAAAAAAAGCTGACGGACCCAGACTGACACTGGAAGATGATAATGGAGTCCCACTAACAATCGGCGATTATCGTAGGAAAATGACCTCCGGACCGGAAGAAAACACATATAGCATCGCACCACACACAAACAAAGGGGGGGGGAGGGGGTTATAAAACCCACATTCCATTTAAACCAGTAACTCAACGCAAGGAAACTATTCACGTTAAGTAAACTAGTCGTTTGAAAGCCAGCAAATTAAAGCAACATCGCCCATCGTCAACCAAAACGTAGTGATAAAAAAAAAAAAAAAAAAAAAGAAAAACAAACAAACAAAACACGGAGACCAACGAAAGGAAAGGAGAGAGAGACGGGGCACAAAGATAAGCGACCTTGTTCTTTCCCTCACTACTTACCCTTGTGCTAGGAGGTACAGAGCTCGGATATTTCATATATTTAGGTTCCAAATCGTTCGCAACCGCCACTTACCGTGTTCCGCAGAGGGACTCTGAAAGGTCCATCCCCCTGCCTCCCAATAGATAGGCCGTCAGGAAAGGCCCTATAGAGTCGTAACCTTGCATCGCGGGACCCTGGAAATGTCCATCCCCATGCCACCTTCCGCCCGGTGCCTGTACCAGGTTGGGGAAAATGTACCGACTATGGCACGCCGGGCAGAATTGTGAGAGATCAAATCCGAGCCTGACCATATAACCTGCCAAAGTATTTCCTTAAGTGAGGGGAGGGCGAATCCCGAGGAAGCTGCCCGGAGTAAACAGTGGAAACGGGAAGAGCAAACAAAAAAAAAAAAAAAAAAATCCAAAAGTGCTTGAAACCCCGCATTTTGACTTTTTTTAGACGGAGCGGGATATGTAACGAGACAGCGTTACATCAATATTAAATCCAGAAAGCATCAAGAAATACACACACCAACAAGCAACCTAAAAACGCATAACCTCATTATCGTAATTTAGAATAGTTTCCTTCATCGTATAAAATATATGTATAAAATACCGCTGTAAAACACACCCATAAAAATGCAGATCGTAAACGTATAAAGTAAATGATTAAAGCTGGTAAATAATAAATGTAGTTTATTTCTTAAATAATAAATATAAGTCAATTTGATAAATAATAAATATATAATTGTTATCTTAAAATGATAAAGATAAATTCACTTTTAAATATAATTTGTTACTTTAACATGATAAATATAATTTGCCGTTAGAAATCAAATTCCGCTTTCTTAATTAAAATGTATAATGGTCCTTCAAAAACGCCATGGGAATTTACATTGGGGATTATTTTAAGAAAATCATTTAAAATAAGAGTAATAGAAAAGATCTAATGGAAAATGATAAATGCTCGACTTCAATTTTAAAATAGCATGTATTGTTCTAATAAAAACACACACACACGCATGCATTAAAAATGTGAAAGAATAGGATTGATTATAAAACGAGATTGCCTCAAAATAAAGATTGCCTGTAGCAAAAAGAGAGTGAGTAATGCTAACATGGACCTGAACGACAACTTGAGAAACAGGGACTTCTGGGGTAGATTGGATCCCAAGATATGGACCAAACCTTTTAAATACACTCAAAACCTATTAGGAAAAAAGGTAGAACAGGATTCTAGATGCTATTCTACATAGATCTCCCTGTCCTATTGATACATAGTGATATTATTACTGATCATTCCACTGGTTGTTATTATCACCTGTCATCATCCCGGCAGCTTATGCCATTGGCGTACCACTGAATTGGTCTGAAGTAACTCAACCAATTCCTCGCATTAAAGAGATGACTATTCGAAATTAATACCAAGAGCCGACCGATCAGTCTTGATAATAAACCTCTCAGGTGACTGATCGAAGCCCGCTACCAAAATCTCCAGGACTATGCAACTCCGATACACATCAGTAGTTCGTGAATGCTCCAGCCTGATAATATGTTCCTCAAAATTCCCACTGTGTACCAGGATCAACCGATAACGCGCAACCAAGATAAACCTAGGTAAATATGTTTATATTAAATCACTCACTCAATCTAGAACTCTTGCAGGCACTCCCGTAAATAACCATACCTCAATTTGTACAAATCAAACTTGAACTTTCCTCGCCTGATAATTTATCATATAACAGAACTTTACACATGAACTTTAAACTTAAAATGAAAGTCCGGATAGAGAATTATTTAATCCATGAAATGAACTTTATTTCGCAATATACTTGTATTTATTAATTATGTTTCTCTGAGAGCGTGTTTATGTGTGTGTGTGACTACAAAAGGTTAACTTAACAAAATTAATAAATCTTAATAAACTTGTTCATTATATAATCCAATTCGAGGCATTTATCAAATCATTTCACACGATTCAAATTCTTAATTTATACTTTTATCATAGTTATTGTTTAAAATTAGATAGATCTCGTTATTTAGATTTAGATTAATATTTGTTTTATATTGTTTTATATATCAACATCGTGCCGTGAGTCACGATGTTTTCTTTAGTATGTAATCTAGTTAAGATAGTCTTAAGAGAGGTGGATCTATGAAAATAAATGTCAATAACTTATGTTGTAAGCAATAAAGCGGGGGGATGATTTATAAGCCTTGTGTTCGGCGTAAACGAACAGATTGATAGGTCAGCGGTGACCAATAGAACTGCATTCCTGCCGCGATAGACTTAGTAAAGAAACATGCTGATTTTACTCAGTGGTCAATGCGTCTTCTCCGGGGGAGGAGTCTTGTTAGGGACAATCGTGTAGCGACCCTGAGTCATCGGATTGGTCCATGCTGAGAGTATGGAGTTAGCGGGCGGGGTTTGACTTGAATCCGTTTTGACATAATGTAAGGTGATGCGAGTAGTTAAAACACTTAAATAATCGTATCTGTCTCCCTCTTATGTGGATTATAAACAACTG
>JAQFVV010012969.1:67810-362449 GCA_028023455.1 Epiperipatus broadwayi
ACCATCTATCATTACCAATCCCCTACAGGATGAAGATTTCTCCAAGTTCAATTCATCTCAAATCTCTAGCCTCTCTTCTCCATATCACCACTGCATCCTTTCCTATTTCATCCATTCATCTCACAAGTAGTCTACTTCAGGGTCTTTTACAGTTTCTTGGAATCCAGTATACAATTTCAATTGTCCATCTATTATCATCTCTTCTAGCAATATATTCAACCTTACACCACTTCAGTCTTTTAATTCTTTCAATGATTTCAGTAACACCTATTTATTCTCTTAACCATATATTGTATTTTCGATCTCTTCTTGTTACTCCTAACATGCATCTCTCCATACTTCTTTGAATGATCTGAATCTCGTATTGCTCTTCTATTAAGTGTCCAAATCTCAGATCCATAAGTAAGAACTGGTAAAACATTTATTAAAAATCTTCCTTTTCAAACACCTAAGCATATTTTCTTTTTAATATTAAGTTATTTTTACCAAAATCACTTCAACCAAGTTTAATTCTATGATTAATTTTATCCATTATTTTCCATCTGATTAAGGTATTTGTAGTTGTTAACTTCTTCTAACTCATCATAATCAATCTTTATTTCCATCTTTTGGAAAAATCCATTGAACATTACTTTAGACTTGTTAACTTTTATATTTAGTCCTATTTTTATCTGATAACTCTTGCAACATTTCCTGAAGCTCTGAAGCATTATTTGCAAAAAACAACTACATCATCTGCAAAATCTAAATGACTTAAATAATCTCCATTTATTTTTACTCCTCTAGCTTCCCATTCTAATCCACAAAATACTTCTTGCAGCACTGTTGTAAATTGATGAGATATGGAATCACCCTGTTTTACATTTTTCTCAATGTTAACCTTTTTAGTATCATTATGTAATCTAATTGTTGCTATTGCATTTTTATAAATATTATTCAGAATATGACAATATACTGGGCCTTTATCTTGGTGATACAATGCTTTAATCACTGAAGAAATTCTTATAGAATCAAATGCCTTTTCATAATCTACAAATCCAAAGCACAATGACAACTCATATACATTGGTCCTTTTTTTCTACAATTTCACCCAATATTTGGATATGATCTACAGTACTAAAACCATGTTTAAATCCAGCTTGTTCTTTTGGTTGGTTGAAATCCAATGTTCTCTGTAGACGAGTTGTAATTATCTTGGTAAAAATTTTGTATAAAACTGATAAAAGACTGACAGGTCTGTAATTTCTAATATCTTCTTTATTACTTTTTTTAAATATTAATATGAATACTGCAATCTTCCAATCATCTAGTATAATCTTTACTATTTAGATATTTGGTATATAACTTTGCCAAAAAAAATTTCTATTTCTTCACCTGCTTCTTTTAAGATATTTCATCATTATCTGGAGCTTTTGCCTTCTTCATAAAATTAATTGCATATCTTACTTCTTTATTTACAATTCAGAAGGTATAATAAATGTAGGAGGTACTTGTTCTTAATTACGATATAATTCTTGATAGAACTCTTTTATCCATTTCCTGATGTCATCTTTCTTTTTAGTAATAGTACCATCTTTTTTTTCTTATATAAATTCCCTACCAATACCAAAATGTTGTTTTCAGTCTTGAAACTTTCATTTTCTTCTACAGCTTTCCTTGCTGGTTCACAATTATACTTTCTTATATCATTATCAACTCTTTTTCATACCATTTTACAAAATTCAAGATATTCAATCCATCTTTAATCCATTGATATACCTGTGTAGAATAGCATGTTAAATCTTTTTTAATCAAAAGAAAAAAAAATTAACATTAAATGTCAATATTTTTTGGATTAATTTCATAAACGGCTTTAACTCTCTCAAACTACTTTTAATATTATTTTGCTGGTTTTACCATTATTTTATCGAAAAAAAATTTTATGAATAACTTTTAGATTTTTTTACAATTAATAAATCATAGTAGTAATAGTAACAAGTCAGATGTCACATGACTTATATATAGCTTGCACTTACTAATATGTAAAATTAAGAGCGTGCTAATAGCTCTAAGCAAGCTTTTTTTTTTTTTTATTTATGATAAATGCTACTACAAGAGAAGGCATTCAAATCATGGTCCCCATCCCCAGACCGGTTTCGACCTATGGGTCTCTTCAGTGAGGAGTTGGGACATTAGATCTAAAAAACCAACTCAAGCAAAGCATTTATCTAAAAGATAAAGTCCTTAATCTTGTGTTAAGATTTGTAGAGGTCCCTACTGTCACATCTAGGCACATAATCTTAAGATTATAGCCTTAATATATATTGCTTACCAATGAGATAAGAAACTGCTTTAGATTATTTTCATCAATTATAAATAAAAATTAATTTTTAAAAAAACTCTTGTTTACTTTAATAATCTACCAATTATTAATTTACACTTTAGAAAAGGTTTTTAATCAAAAGAAAAAAGATTTGCCAATAATATTAAATGCCAATACTGTATTTTATAATTTTTTTTTTCTTTGAAAAAAAAAAAAAAAATATTTACACTAAAAAAAAAAAAAGACTGTAATACAAACAATACTATTAATTAAATGTATTTGTGCCATTAACTTTCATCACTGCAGGTCTAATACAAATATTTTAACATCTGATATATTTCCCAAAGTATTATGAGTGTTAATATTCGCTGTGTAGAACCGTGTGGCAATTTTAATTTTGAGTGAGTTTTGCAGTCTTGGAAAGAAACTGTATCATTACAAAAAAATCAAGTCACATGTCACATGATCTAATTCAATAAGCTTGTATTTACAAATGTTATATATAGAGCTCGCAAAATAAGCTCTTAACAAGCTTTGAGAATATCCCCAGACCGGTTTCTGCTACTGGCATCATCAGTGAGGTGCTAGAATATTCAAGCATTAGATTAAAAATACCAGCTATATCATTAAAGAAATTATCAAAATAATCTTTCTTAAAATGTTGCATTGCTAACAATTTAAATGGCAACTGAAGATGATATACACTGGTGGAATAATGAAGATGAGAATTCATGTTCTGAAAGTGAAGATGTAGAAAAAGTATGTCTGAAGATTTGCAATAAATTAGGTGAGCTTATTATATTTATATTAATTCCTATTTAAGTAAATAAAAATGATTCTTATTTTCCAATAAAATCATTTACCCCCCCCCCAACTTTCCAATCTTAAAATCCTACTGTGTCTTAAATTCAGGGTGGACTTATATTCAAAGTAATACAGTATTATTCTTTAATAGAATTCAAAGTTTACATCTGGATTAAAAATGATATAAATTCTAGCCTAATAAATGATTAGAAAGAATTATTAATGTATTTATCTAAAAAGAATGGTACTATATATGCTGATGTTAGATATTTGATTTTGGTAGATAAAATTTGAAACATTATACTAAAGAAAAAGGACAAATGCTCAAAATAAACATATGAGAAAAGACAAAAGCAATAACAATATTTAAGCTATAGTTCTTAGTAAAAACTTATGCTGTGTGTGGTATATATATATGCAATACATAAATAACTATAAATAGAACTAGATACATATCGCTAGCTGAAATTCAAATCATCAAACATTACTTTTTTTCTAGCAATGCACTCTAATTACATAAACGTAAGTCTGAATAAAATGGTTAGCCTCTTGCTTGTGCCACTTTTATTAAGACTTATGTTTTTTTCATAAGAGGGCACTGGTAAAAAAAATAACATTTGGTGATAGTAATATTATAGATAAATATATGCATTCATAATTTAATAATTAATAATTGAAAGCATCGAGAATAATTGGTATATATTAAAACTAAAAATTAATCCTAACTTCTAAAAGTTAAACATATTACTATTATGATCATTCTTTTAACTTAACATTTTGGTAGTTGTAACTTACGCCCCATGTGGCCACAAGAGACGCTGTTTCTGTGTCAACCACAGAAATATTCAGAGTATAGGGCCAAAAGCAGTGATGCAAGTTCCTACCGCTAGGTGGTGCAGTTCACCATGATTAAGCACAGGAACCTTATGCCAACTAGCTGCCAGCAATACTGCATGCTTGGTGGCGCTGATAGCCATAGGTAAACATATTTAGCTTATATCATCTGCTATCAGCAACTACCAACAATCTAGCCCACTATGTGGTGCTGATTCTCCATGCTATGCACGGAAAAACTGCACCATTTATTACCGATATTCTATTATAATAGTTTTCAGTGCTAGAAATAGATTTATTTATTAATATAGGTTATGATTACATAATGTATCATTAAGGGATATCCCCTTTATTAGTACATTGTCTTAGATTATTAAATGTAGCAAAACTCTCCATACAGTATTGCCACCTGTGCTAAACAGAGTAATCAATGGATGCCAGAAGGCTTGTGCATAAAATCCCTATCTAATGCCTACTCATCCAATATCCCCAGACTAGTTTCTGGCTTGTGGCCTTCGTCAGTGAGGATCTTTGGATCTGAGAGCACTGCATCTAGATCTTAGGATCTAATGCAACCCTCTAGCAACCACCTTTTATCTCCACTTAACTACAAAACTATGAGAATGAAATTGAAAACCCCAAAAAATATTTTCAATCTAAGCTCAATAGCTTATATAGTCATATGGATCTGAACTCAGTTCAGCACCCATACATTTTGGTGTCTTTGGCCCTTTTACAACCATAGCCACCACTATCCTATTAGGCAGGATTGGTGTTAAACCATTAAGCATCACATGATCACATTTCCTATACTAGCACATTAATTGTTGATAAACAGAGCAAAACTCTCCATACAGTATTGCCACCTGTGCTAAACAGAGTAATCAATGGATGCCAGAAGGCTTGTGCATAAAATCCCTATCTAATGCCTATTCATCCAATATCCCCAGACTAGTTTCTGGCTTGTGGCCTTCGTCAGTGAGGAGTTTTTGATCTGAGAGCACTGCATCTAGATCTTAGGATCTAATGCAACCCTCTAGCAACCACCTTTTATCTCCACTTAACTACAAAACTATGAGAATGAAATTGAAAACCCCAAAAAATATTTTCAATCTAAGCTCAATAGCTTATAGTCATATGGGTCTTTTCATTCTCATAGTTTTGTAGTTAAGTGGAGATAAAAGGTGGTTGCTAGAGGGTTGCATTAGATCCTAAGATCTAGACGCAGTCCTCTCAGATCCAAAGCTCCTCACTGACGAAGGCCACAAGCCAGAAACTAGTCTGGGGATATTGGATGAGTAGGCATTAGATAGGGATTTTATGCACAAGCCTTCTGGCATCCATTGATTACTCTGTTTAGCACAGGTGGCAATACTGTATGGAGAGTTTTGCTCTGTTTATCAACAATTAATGTGCTAGTATAGGAAATGTGATCATGTGATGCTTAATGTTTTAATTATTAAATGTACTTGAAATTCATTGCAAACCTTTATATAATACAGAATATATACAAATAATGAGTTTAATATTACAGATTTTATTGAGAAATATCAAACTATATATATATATATAATAGCTATTTAAAAACAAATATCTATTTTGCTCATTATAAAGAGAAAGAAAAAAATTAGGAACATTATTCACAAAATAATGAAGTAGTAAACTGGAAGAGATTGTAAAAAATCTAGCAAGAGACTGCACATGAGACGGGTGAATGAAATAAGAAAATTTATTTGTGTGATTAGAAAAAAGTGGCTATAAATTGGAGAAACTGGATTAAACTTGGAGAAACTTTCATCTTGTAATGAATCAATAATGGTCTAAAAAGATGATGATTGGAATGGAATGAAAGAGAACAGTACATGTGTGTCTGTAAAATAACAATAGTGCATAAATAATTATGTAACATAAAACCACAAATTGTGTTGGTTCTCACATGATATAATAAATATAACATATTTATAACACTGCAGGTAATCTCCAGTCTTGACTAATGAGCCAAAAATAGAGAAGTACAAAAAAAAAAAAGTTCAAGTGAGTTGAGAGAATTAGGACAACCAATATAGTAATCATATTATATGTAACAGAAAATTCAAGCAGGAAAGAACAAAGAAAATCAATTTGTACAATAAGCCAATAGTTGTGTCTATCAGGAATATAAATGGCATTAAATGGCAAGAAATAACATTGGAATAATTAAAGAAAAAAACAACAAATGTATAGTGTGTAATGTATGTAAATATATTTGTGTTCTCACACATCATAGCAAAATCATCTTATAAATTTTTAATCTTTTTCCACTTCATAATTAAATTGACCTTGTTTAAGAATGTTTGCTACTGATGATAATCATGATATATAACAGATGAATATTTACATACGTATACATACTTGTTTTTAACATTTTTTCAAATTAATACTTAACATTCAATATTATTAATGAAAACAAATTTGTATGGTTGAAAATGTCTAAGTAAGCAAAATAATTTCAATTAGTCAGCCTGGTTATCCAATCACCACCAGCAGGTACTGAAAAAAGAGTATGATCATTTCAATTCCTAAAAGAAAACAAAAAACAAGCAATATGCTAAGACAACCAATCCACAAACCACAAATATGTCTCAATACGGAATATTCTGGTCCATTCTTCTGTTGTTGTTTTTTAATACTTTGTAATGCTGTCTTTTTACTTTTTGAATAATTTCAATATAATATCTAATTGTACTTCTACTATGTATTCTATCATCTGCAACACCTTCCCAATGAAAACTTCATTATAGTTCTTTAGAGTATTTTAGAGATAAGCTTTATAATGTGAATCAAGACTGTCTCTCCTAGAAAAATTATGCTCAAGTTTACCACAAAACATTCTTTTAAAAAAAAAAATTGTATTGTTTACTTATTTCACATAGCCAATCTAATACCATGTAATTTTCCAGTAGTGAAATCACATTCGGCAAGTTGAAGAACATATTAATTTGTCTACTGGTCTCAACACTGTTATGGAACATCCTAAATGTAACTTTTCTAATGTCTTTATGTTATGATGATAGCATGTCACTTTCATGTAATAAATTAAAACTAGTGCCAATGCATTGGAATCTGTGCAGCACATTGACATCTAAATTTATCATTTTACTTAAAAAGCTACCAAGATATTCAAATTGATTTACATTCTCAAGATGGCAACTATCCAAGCTAAACATTGCCGAAAAATTTTTTTTGTCCCTTTGCTGGAAATATAAAATTTACTTTTGAAAAAAAAAAAACCCGACTAAACTTAAGTCTTTATATGTTGTTTTCAAAATATTAAGCATGGTGTAAATCATCTTTTGGAATAACAAGGATAGCAGCATCACTATACTGTAAATCCAGAATACAAGAAGATGAAGTTCTTCCTTTTGTTTTTAATCCTTCCATTATCAAATGTATATCGCATCTTGATCCCCAATTCATTATGCCATCAATAACGAGTTCCAAAGGCCATGGTCATAAAAGTTGAAACCAATGTTGGAGCAAGTACAGACTCGTGTTTAAGATTAATTTGCATTTCAAATACTTCAGATGTCCCATTTGTGATAATAACCCTTCCTCTCATTCATCATGAAGAAGATATATAATCCAAATAAACTTAGATGGCCAATTAACTTCAAACAACATCATAGACCTATTCAATGAAATGTATTGAATGACTTGACCAAATCAATAAAAACAGCATAAAGAGCACTCTTTTCTTGCATTTTCCTGTCCACAAAAACCATGTCTACGGTATTTTAAAGGAATCTTTGATCTTTCCTTTATGATTGGGAACAACCAATTCATCAAAATCTTTGAAAATACCTTTGCTGTAATAGACAACAATGATATTCCATGACAACTACTGCAATCTTGCCCATTTTCTTCTTTTTTAAAAAAAAAAAAAAATTGGAGCAATTGGGCAACAGTCCTAGAAAAATTTCAATATTTTTGAAGTTTGCATGGCACCAATCATATTTTGAAACTTCTCCAGGCATTTTATCAGAACCTGCATTTTTGTATAACAAAGAACTGTTCCGACTTCACTAAGCAGGATATCTTAGTCCAAATCTAAATAAATAGATAAAAATGGATATATCATTAAAAATCATCTCAATTCTTTTATCATTACACAAGAGATTATCATTGCTGGATTTAATAAAATTGTGACAGCATTTTCCTAGTCTATGTATTACTACCAATCTCTATATTTATCATCAAGCTCCACATTCAATTTATTATTCTGCCAAACAACAAACATTATATGTTTCCTTTTATACGCAAATCATTTAATATCATTGCAGCTAGTCGTGAAACTTCTTTTAAGTGAACCCCAAAATAGGTTTACTTTTACCTATCACCAGCTCCTTATGATAATTCCATGTCTCAATACCATGGCAATCTTGAAAATCCAAATCAGCAATTTTGGTGTTAATAAGCTATTGAAATTTGGCATGTATAAAAGTCAGTAAATAGTTCAGTTATTTTTTAGCCTTAAACGCTCTCGCTAATAATCTGTTGACTGATTTAGAAAGTATCTACTCTTTCAAAAGTCATTAATTTTAAAAAAAAAATTCAAAGGCTACTGCGATTAGTACTATATTATAACAATAATAAAAACTATTATATGAACATCTTTTTCTTTAAATAAAATGCACATTTTAAATACTACATTTAACTTTTGTAATTACAAAAGAAAAGGAAGTCAATTTAATTAAATAGTTCATTTTTAATCTAATTTCCTTTTCTCGCTCTCTGCTTTTCTTAAAATTATAACACGATAATTATCATTTAATAAACCATATTCAGATTGCTCTATTTAGTATTCACTTTTTTTTTACTTCAGTCAGCAGTAAATTGTATTCTAAAGCGTATTTGTTGCCTATGTAAATGTATCCCACACGTCACACATCATGTACCCACACACGTCACACATCATCAACGTAAAAATCAATTAATTCATTAGTATTAAAAAATTCACAATTTATTGGAAAAAGATCGGAACAACGATATATATATATTTTTTTAAAAAAAATAAAGAACAGAAAAAATCATTATTGACGATAATAAAACAAAATAAATTAAAAAAAAACAAACAACAGATTATAACTTTAAAAAAAAAAAAAAGAAGATATTTAAAGATTCAAACTATCCACAAAGGGAGTAAAATATATTTGTTTATCATGATGAATTTAAAAGCGCAAAATGAATGCAAAAGATTGATAACGTTTTGAAAAATAAATCCATAATAATAATAGTAAAGATGTATAATATTAATATCATCTATATTCTTTATTATTTTATACAATGATTTTTTTACAATCCAGACAGTTCCGATTGTCCCAGCAATCTTCTTCAGAACTTCTACATATATTTCCAATATAGATGATAATAATATTATATGGATTTGGCAATGCAATAAGAAAGATAAAGTTAAAAAAATAATAAAGATGATATAATTGTTTGTTCAATGAACCAAAGTATAATCCTATATAAATAAAATTACAACTCTGTATAGTTTGGTGGCTCAGTATGGTTTGCTGCAATGACAGTCTAAAACTCAAGGTCCATTGGTCATGACACAGCTGTCACTTGCAGAGATAACTGTTTATAAATTCCACAGCAAAAAATCATTCAATTATTTTTTTGCCCAGCATCAATCGGTAAGATAGAATGGTAGACTTTGGGAACTCAAAAGTTGTCAGGCTATGTCACTTTCGGTGCTCAAACTATTTATGAACTCCGGTAAAACAGAGTGCTGGATTCCTTATTGTAAGAAAATTACAGATGGATACAAAAATCTGGTGTGAGAAAAAACTTCAAAAATACTTTTGGAGAAATTTCAGACTAGAAAAATTATCTTTGCAAAAAAAAAAAAAAGGTTCCTAAAATATATATATAAATTTTTTAAAGTCGCAGTAAGCAAACTGTGGTAAAATCAAAAATTGACATAATTGAAGATATTAAAGTAGAAGGGAAATGAAAAAGAACTAATAGTTGAATGAAAAATTGAAGATATTGAGATTGTTTTTTTTTCCCTAACTAATTAAAAATTAATTACAATAATTTATTTACTTGATCAGGAAGTAACTGAAACTTCCAGTGAGTTATATAACGTTCACAAGTTTTTTTTTTCTCAGTGCATCTTTTACCTATTACTCAATCTTATCAAATTATCCACTAGCCCAGAAATCAAACCAATCTTTCACCATATAGATACATTAAAAAACGTATACTTTGTTTCAAATAATGCATATAACACATGTTACAATTTACTTCATATAGACATTATTTTTAGAGATACTTTAAACTTCATATAATATGTATTTAAATATAGTTCAAACTTCTATTCCCTCAAGCACATGATCAAAGACATGTGAAAAAAATAAGTGATCTCCACCGTGTACATTTAACGCTGAAACAGCACTCACCAATTGGCCCAGATCACAATCCCTCACACATGCCTTCATCAGATGGATGGATGGATGGATGGATAGACAGATGGATGGACAGAGAGAGAGAGAGAGAGAGAGAGATAGACAGACAGATAGAGATAGATAGATAGATAGATAGATAGATAGATAGATAGATAGATAGATAGACAGATAGACAGACAGACAGACAGACAGACAGACAGACAGACAGACAGACAGACAGACAGACAGACAGACAGACAGACAGACAGACAGACAGACAGACAGACAGACAGACAGACAGACAGACAGATAGATAGATAGATAGATAGATAGATAGATAGATAGATAGATAGATAGATAGATAGATAGATAGATTATTATAATTTAATTGATAGGTTTCAAATTTTCTGCCTATACAATTTTGGAAATATATTAATAACTATTATAAAGTGTTTTGTATCAAAGTTGTACAGCTGCAAATTTGAAACCTGTCAATTAAACCATATTAATTTGCCATCTATATATATATATATACTGAACAATTAATAAAGAGATCTGTAAGGATTTGTGATCTGGGCCAACTGTTCAACATGAAATGTGCATGTAACGTGTGATGGAATAGAAGTTTGAAATATACATATTATATAAAGTTAATTTTAAAGTATCTCTAAAAATAATGTCTATATGAAGTTAAATTGTAACATGAGCTATATGGATTATTTGAAGCAAAGTGTATGTTTCTAATGTAGCTATAGACTAAGAGGTTGGTCGGACTTCTGGGCTGTTGGTTTGTTGTGATAGGATTGAGCTATACGTAAAAGATGCACTGACACACAAAAAACTTTCAAACGTCTCATTGGAAGTTTCAGTTATTTCCTGTTAAAGTTAAGTTAAATCTGAGTTATTTCTGTCCTCAAACCTGTTTTCTGAAACAGATTTTTTAACTCCAATGAGTCTTCTGAAGGGGGGAGGGCAATGAAAAACTATCGCCAATGAATATATTTTTTTTAATTTTTCAAACATATTTTTATATATAAACATCACAGGATAGACATGGTTTTTACACATACCTATTTAGAATTTAATATTGTAGAGCAGAATTTCTGCTAAATTAATCAAATGTACATCATGTTTGCAAGTGAACCATTAATTATAAATTCTGTTGTAATTACTTTTTATTATGGAGACTAAAAGTTTTAATATAAATGAAATGATATTCAAACGTTAGTTTATATTTTTAAAAGTAATCAATATTTGCAGTATTTATTAATGAGCAAAAAAAAAAAATACAGAAAAACCTAAACAACACCAAACTAAAAAAGTTAATTCATTATGGTCTTAAGAATGAGACCAAATTTCAGATAATCTCTCATTTTAATCTTATCCATTTTTATTTTTGTTTATAGAAAAAATGTTTTCAACTATGTAAGGTAGCAAGCATCTTATTAATGAGAATGTGAAAAAAATGGTAATGAATTTTATGATGAGTAAAAGAAAATCTAATTGTATGCTATTAATGAGACTGGTTTTGTATGAGAGAGCTATTAATTAACATCAGCAATAAAAATATGACATGATCGGAAAGAGAAGCTTTCCAATAGGGAGTGTCCCATGATTTCATGATCTGTATAATAAAGGGCACGTGATAATCCATATTTGTAAAGTTTCTTGATCTGTATGATAAAGGGCACGTGTTAATCCTTATTTATAAAGTGCCATATATAGAAAAAATTAGTAGGAAGGACTTTAACGTTGACTCTAATTACGAGGTCAAGAATTTGGGTTCTAGATACCATTATCTAAACTTCCAATATAGTATCTAAAGGAATCTTTACGTCAAAATGCATTCAGAAAATATTATTATATGCAGTACATTTAAAAAACGAAAATGGTTGACTATAAAATCAGATATTTCTGTGTTGATTAAACCCGCTGAGTAAGAAATAAAAAAAAAATATATAAACTTTTTTAATCAAAAATTTCCATTATTAATATGAGATGTTTGTGTTAATAAAAGTAATAAATTTTATTATATGGCGTGGATTTTCTAATGAAAAGTAAGAATACGATTTGATGAAGAAAAAAAAAGTATAATAAATATTTTCATATAATCAACAGGTATTTATCCTTCTATTATTAAAAAAAATAAAAATTCTCTCAGTCATTTGAAATAGAAATACTTTTATAAAGACGGATACAAATTCTCTTTATAAAATATTAATAAAATATTAATGTTTTAATAAAAATATGAGAAGCGAAAAGTACATTTATTTCCTTTGAAGCTGTGAAAACCTAGAGGGAGATTTGACATGACTAAATTTTACGATGGTAACTACCATATATATATTACTATTGGGACTTGATAATTTCATGAGTGCCTGCCTATCTATTCTTATTCATGAAGAATATATAAAAAAATCTATAGCTTTTTTAATATAAGAATAAAAAAAATTTAAAATATCAAGATTTTATTTTCCCAGTCCAACTTTATAGACATAAGCATTTGCAGTACTGAAACTGGAGGAAAGAAAAATCCTGATATGCACAGAAAAGGGGAATCCCATAAGACTGAAAAGTCGCTTATCATTGCTATGACTATTTGTGAAATGTGGGAGTAAAAGTACACACACAATAAAAGTATGTATAATGGTAAAATAAAGGATCTCTCAAGAGAGAATAAAGGTTCCATGTTTAAACTAGGAATATGATTTGTATGGCCTAACTTTAGGATTTAATAAGAAAAACGATATTAACATTTCAACAATGAGAGTCTTATAGATTTGCATTGTGGTGCTTTGGGGACAAGATTGGTAAACTTGCGGTAATGGATAAAGTGAATCAAAACTAATTTGTAGATATTTCCTGTACATATTTAAATGTTTGTTTAATGAAGTTTATTACTTAAAATAAATAAAATTTCTTGAATTTCCACGAATGAGCAATTCCAGCAGCTCCAATGAAATATTTGCAATTAATTTCCCAATTTCTCAGTGTTAATTTTTCACATCTTACACTGAAATCAAAAAACCAGATGGTAATCTATTCACCAGCTGTAACTATTTGATTAACAGACTTAAATTAATATTATGATTTAAAATATATATATAGATTGCCAACATACTCCAAACTAATGAATTGCAATCTGGAACACTTTCATAGTTTATTTCCTGACATCTGTCTACAGAGTAGACTCAAATTTTGAATTAGACCGAGATCTGTATGATTTGAAAAGAAATTGCCAAATGTTTGAGAATATTTAAAATTTTCCCATAATTACCTTACAAAGCATATTATAAACAATGGAGAATTTTCATTCAACATTATATACGTAATACTGTTACACAATGCTTTATCATTCTTTTTTACAGTTTACAGTTTCGATTGCCCCAGCAATCTTCTTCAGAACTACAAAAACTGTAAAAAAAAGAAAGAATGGTAAATAAAGCATTATGCAATAATAGTAAAGTAAATGAACAATTTAGTATTATACATTTGGCAATGCAACAAAAGAGTAACATTATTTATCATGATCAAATAAAGATAAAGATCTGGGAGTTGATGGATTTTACAGGTATCCAAACACTGATTTGCTGTTTATTGCCAGGATGTGCTGCCTGTGATTAAGAATCATACTGTGGAGAACCTTCAAATCACTGCTAATAGAAAATTATTAGAAGTGAGGGGGGGAGTTATCAAGATTGACAGTTTCTACAAAAATAGTATGATGATGTGAACCAATTATCACAAAAATGAAGTTAATAATTTAAATCGTGCAATAAAACTTCAGTACTTACTTCTATGAACTGAAGTATAATGCACTTTAAAAATATATAACTATTAATATCACACTATGCACTTATTTATTCAAAAACAAATGGTGTATATTAAATAAACACAAGAGTTAAAAATTTTATTTGAAAATAACAATAATTCACCTTGGTTTATTTTGTGCATTTAATGAGTATTAATATTACATCTACAAAAGTACAACCAATAATATTACTATTATAATTATTAATTCTCTTACCCTTTCATAAAATATTTAAAGTATTTTTTGCTTTTATTTTATATCAAATTATCATTTGACTCTCTCTTACAGTCGTCTTATGTGTATCCGCATTAGTTTTTTCTATTTCGTCATAATTAAAGGATCTCAGAATATTTTTAAAACTTTCTTTCAAGCTAATTTATGACTTCAATCACTGGAGTTCCAAACCACAATATCATAATTTAAAATTGATAAACTAGCATATCAAACAGGTGTATGCATGTGTTCCCCCCAAAACTTTTTACAATTTTTGACTATCAAATTCATAACTTTATTGTTAAATGTTCCACTATTATCAGATTCCTTCCTTGGGATACTTTTAAAATTAATACACAGTTGAAAGTGTTACCTGATGACTTTTTAGAAAAGAATATGATATAGTATTTATTAGCTTCCAAACTGTTTTTCAGATGCCAAGCTCAAAATTTTTTGATATCTGATTGTAAAATTTTGTAATCATCAAACTTAATAATAACTTTATATGACATCATTACCATCATAATAAGTTATCAGCAGCAATATGAAAGATAAGTTGGTAAAAGTAGCAGTCCAAAAATACACCTCTGAACAATTCCATTCACATTATATTATGTATAACTTCAAGCAATACAAAATTAGATTTATTCTTGATATATAAGAATCAAACCAATGTAAAAACTGATGAGATAAATTAACAATAAAAAGCTATTACAGGCTAATAAGAAAACTGTTTGGCCTCAATGACTGTCAATTATCAGTAATTGATAGTTTCTTAGCAACATCAAAAGCTGAAAGTTATCTGTTTACATGGATATCTTATTTCTATTCTTTATTATAATAACAATCCATGGACATATTTAATTCAACATAATTCATTATATATATATTTTTTCCCCTTTTTTCTTTTTTTTTTTCCCTTTTTTCTTCGTTTTTCCCCTTCTCCTCTCCTCCCTTTTCTTTTTCTCTTTTTTTTTTCTTTTTTTTTTTTTTTTTCTTTTTTTTTTTTTTTTTTTTTTTTTTTTTCTTTTTTTTTTTTTTTTTTCTTTTTTTTTTTTTTCTTCTTTTTTTTTTTTTTTTTTCCCCTCTCTCTTCTCTTTTTTCAATTCTTTTTTTTTTCTTTCCCTTTCCCTTTTTTTTTAAAAAAAAAAAAGGTTTTTTTTTTATACCACCTTATTTTTTTTAAAAATAAAAAATAAATATTGTGTTTTTTTACACCACAAAAAAAAGTAATTGTACCCCTTTTTCTTTTTTTAAATTTTTAAATTTAGGATTAATGCCCCCCAACTTCCTTTATGGTTAAAAATGTGAGAGATTTTGTTTCTTTTCCACACATACAATAAATTGAAATTGTAAGACAATATTCATGGACGTTCATACCTAAACAATACCAATAATCTTAATCTGTTTGCTGTCAAGACAACTATTTTATATTCTTTCCATTATGATAAAACATCCACCTTTATCTATGGATTAATATGTTTATCATCATCATCATCAATCATTATCAATTCACTGCAGGATGAAGGTCTCTCCAAGTTTAATCCATCTTCTCCAATCTTTAGCTTCTCTTCTCCACATCACCCCTGCACATTTTCTTATTTCATCCATCCATCTCACATGTGGTCTCTTTCTGGGTCTTTTACAATCTCTTGGAATCCAGTTTAAAATTTCAATTGTCCATCTATTATCATCTCTTCTAACAATATGTCCAGCCCAACTCCATTTCAATCTTTTAATTTTTTCAATAAGGTCAGTAACACCTGTTTGTTGTCTTACCCATACATTGCATTTTCGATCTCTTCTTGTTACTCCCAACATACATCTCTCCATACTCCCTTGAGTGATTTGAAGTCTCTGTATTGCTCTTCTATTAAGTGTCCAAGTCTCAGATCCATAAGTCAAAACTGGTAAAACACATTTGTTAAAAACCATCCTTTTAGTATCAAGTTATTTCTACCAAAAGCACTCCAACCAAGTTTAATTATATGATTAATTTCCTCCATTATGTTTCCATCTGTATTAATACAGACACTAAATATTGACAATTTGAAAGAGATTAAAACCGATAAATTTCAAAGAAGTTTAAATAAACCTCATTCAATAGGCAAATATAAGCCATTTTTGAAAGCAGACCAACAAATGGTCTATTTTAACTTTCAAATTGTACTAATACCATATATTACCAATGTAATAAAGTTGGTAATGTTCAAGACTAATTGGTTTATAAATGTAAATACGTGAAAGCAGTCAACCCTTAAAAAATACTAACCAATATCGATAATCTCAATCTAATTTTATCAAGGTAACATTTTCTTTCATGTAATAAAAGAGGACAATGCACCTTTAATCTATGGTTTAATATATTTATGTAGGCAGTAAAGATTGACACTTGACTGAAAAAGATTAAAATTTATAATTCAAAGAAGTTTAAAAAAAAAACCCATTAAAACAAGCAAATATAATCTATTTTGAAACTAGATGAACAAATAGTCAACTCTAACTTTCAAACTGTATTGAAACCACATATTACTTAGATCAGTGTGTTTCCCAAACTATGGCATTCCATTGAAGATCAATAAGTGTTCTATAGAAAAATATAAAATTCTGTAAATTAGGAACCTTGTCTGATTTTAAATATTGTAATGATTGTGTTCTTAATATGCGAATTGTATTACAACTAAAATTTTTGATGTTTATTTTGTTTTTTAATTCATACTTATTTATATTATTTGTTATTAAAACGTTGAAAAACCCAAACAAGTGTTCCATTAAAATTTTAGTATTCGTAAAGTGTTCCATGATAAAATAGTTTGAAATAGTTAAGGCTTTACTTCATTAGCATTTAAAATCAATATATATATATATATGCTTTGTGCACAGATAATGAAGCTGTTAAACACAAGTAATATTATCCAAAAGTTACCGCCAAGCGCTTTCAGGACATGGAACTATAAACTGTCCTGAAAGCACTTTGCAGTAACTTTTAGATAATATTATTTATGTTTAACAGCTTCATTATCTGTGCGCAAAATAGGTTTGGGAAATTCTGATTTAGATAATAAAGCTAATAATAATGCTAAAGACTAATTAGTTTATAAATGTAAATACATGAAAGCAGTTCACACCAAAACAATACCAACCAATACTGATAATCAATGTTTATATAAACACTAAAGATTGATACTTGACTGAAAGAGATTGAAAACTATAATTCAAAGGAGTAAATATAGAAGATTTGAACTCAGACTATCAAGCATTCTTCAACTATCAACACTATCTCATATACCTGATACACATGACCACATACATGTAGAAAAGATAAATAATCATCAATAGACGTATTTTGTGCTAAACATCAGTTGGTACAGATGATTAACTCCTACATATATATGATCAGTGCTTAGTTTATATTAAGATAGAAAATCTTCATACTTTAATGGACAGGCATCAATCTACTCCAACCTCCATCTGATGATGGAAAGCCCAAATCCCATACTGATGCCAATATTATTGCCATGCCCATGTTGCATCCTCTCCATTCCTCTTCTATGTGTTTAAATTGATAAGGTCCTATACATGAGGGGTCAGAGTGACTTGAGGTCAACATGGGCATGGCCATAATATTGGCATCAGTATGGGATTTGGGCTTTCCATCATCAGACTTTCAATGGTATGGATGGTATGGAGTAGATTGAAGCCTGTCCATTAAAGTACGAATATTTGCTATCTTAATATAAACTGAGCACTGGTTATATATATATATATATATATGTGTGTGTGTGTGTGTGTGTGTGGGAGATGATAATCTGGATCAACTGATGAGTGCTGGTTTAGCACAAAATACGCATATTGATGATTATTTATCTTTTCTACATGTGTGTAGTCATGTGTATCGATTGTATGAGACAGTGTTGATAGTTGAAGGGTGCTTGAAAATCTGAGTTCAAATCCCCTATATTTACAATTAAGCTCCAGGTATGTGAAGAGTGTCTGTATTTCAAATATTTAATTCAAAAGGAGTCTAAATAAACTTCATTAAACAGTTAAATGTAACCTGTTTTTGAAAGTAGGCTAACATTTACTCTATTTTAATTTTCAAACTACAACTAAAACCATTTATTACTTCGATAGTAACGCTAATAATGCTCAAAACTAGATTGGATTATAAATGTAAATATATGAAAGCACATCAAAACAATACCAAAAAAGCCTTGACAATAAAGAGATTGAGATTATTAGCATTTTTAGGTGTGGACTGATTTTGTGTATATTCATTTGTAAACTAATCTAGCTGTTAGCATTATAGCTTTATTGGTTTACATTCAATGTAAAAGTTAAAATAGATTAATTGTTAGTCTGTTTTTAAAAATAAGTTATATTTGCTTTAATAATGAGGTTTATTAAACTTTTTTGAATTATAAATATTCAATCTCTTAATGTCTAATGTTTATCTTTAGTGTCTATATAAACAAATTCAACCATAGATAAAGGTAGATAACCATCTTTATCGTAATAAAAATATTGCCATGACAACAATCAGATTGAGTTATTGGTACTATTTATGTACGGGCTGCTTTCATATGTTTACATTTCTAAACTAATCTAGTCTTGAGTATTACTGACTTTATTATCTAAGTAATATATGGTCCAATGCAGTTTCAAAGTTAAAACTGACTGTTAGTCTGCTTTCAAAACAAATATTTGCCTGTTCCATTATATATATATATACACACACATACTGTGTGCAAGTGAAAAAGTGATTCCAAATTGACAGTAGTACAATATTTGAATTAACACATGTTTATATAGCAAAACAGTTTAATTATTTTTTATAAAAATATTAAGTTGCTAGATGTTTGAATCATAGGTTATGGCACGAAATGTGATAGTGTGTTCTGTACCTTTGTAGATTGTCTTCAATGGTCTCTCTGCTCCTATGAAATCTCGTAAATTTCTTGAAAACATTCTTGTCACTTCTTAATGGCTTAAAAACAACAAGACCTTCATCTTCAATGATGCCCATGTTTAAATTATGCTGATGATTGTGCTGTTCTTGTTAATTTAAAGGGCAATGTACAAAATATTTCAAATGATCAAAATATCTAAACCAGTAATAGAATAAAAATTTTCTGCAAGTATGGTTAACAATTTAAAATTATGGATTTTAGTATCTTGATAACATTTCAAGTAGAAAGACTGAATTAGATGTCAAGCGTTGTTAGCCGAGAGGTCATCGCACCCGCCTTGCAAGCAAGTAGTTGGTTGCAGACGGGTGTGGGTTCGCGTCCCGGCCGATGCTATGACATATAGAAAAAAAAAAAAAAAGACTGAATTAGATGTTAAAATGTAACATGCACTACAATACATAGTTAATACATTTTACAAAATGAAATTATATACCACTATGGTTATATAATTACTGCTTTTTTATTAATTATATATAGGGATATTTTTCATCCAAGTTTACTATATGGAAGTAAAACAACCTCCTAATGGTATTACATTAAAGCAATGGGCAAATGTTATTTAAAGATGCTTTGCAATAATCTGAAAATGTCAGCAAGATCATAAGCCTAATCAATACCTTGTAGCTGATTGAATGTTGTGAATCTATTATTATAGGGGATTTGAACCCAGATTTTCAAACTCCCTTTAGTGATACACTCCATCTTATACAACTGACACAGATGACTACATACATGTAAAAAAGATAAATGATCTCCAAAATACATACTCTATGCTGAACAAGCACTCATCAACTGGTTCAGATCATCTTCCCCATATATATATAAGATGGAGTGGATGACTAAAGAAAGCTTGAAACTCTGGGTTCAAATCCCCTCTAATTACATCTAACTTAAAAGTATATATAATATACTTGCATTTAAATATTGAATCTATTACTGTAAAAGGATAGGTGGTTTTGAAGAGTAAATAGACTTTCTAAAATGTATCTCATATTGATGTTGGTTACATGGGATAGATAAATCATATTTGCATTATGAAGACTATCATAGATATTTTAAGGAGATAATTGCTTTTACCAGAAAAATATGAAAAGGTTGACAGCATCTTAAGATGTCAAGTAAAATAGGAAAGCATAGTGTGATATATGTTTCATTGATTGGTCCATATTGTCATTATAAAACTTGCAATTCTTTTCTTCAATTTTTCCTTTCCTCATTTTGGAGTTAGAATAGTCATACTCATTTAGAAATGGACAATAAATTCCATGATAACTTTAATACAAAATAGTATGAAAATAGAAGAGCAAAAAGAAAAAGAAAAAAATGTATAAAGAGATAAAAACATTAAAGAATTACATTAATTTACAAAAACTTGAAAAAAAAATTGAATAAAAAAATTCCAAATAATCAATTTGATATATTTAATAAACAAAAATGCTCAATTTTTTCTTTAAAAAATCAGACAAGTTAAATTTAAATTAGTTGTAATCAGTATTTAAATCTTCCTTTTTTCAAGTAGAATACAAGTAGGCTGGTTATATATAATTTGATAACTTCTATCAATAAGGCAAAATTATGAAATTTTTTAAATTTTCATATCAGTTAGAATTTACTGAAGGAAAAAAAAATGTTTTGAATACACCTGGGTCTCATTTTACGCGATACATAGGTTCCTCAGAAACACGTGCAAAAAATAGACGTAACTTACATTGAAAAGGGGGGGATGTGGTCTGTGATTTTTCAAAATTCGCATAAAAGCAAAGCACCAACGTAAAATTACTTTAAAATTCACACACAAAAAAAATAAGAAAATAAAATATGACTAATAAAAAATTTCAAATTTGAAAAAAATTAATACAAGACAAACTTTTTTTAACTATAATATTTAATTTTATTCAAAATAATATATTTTTATGCATAATTTACAGTACAGTAATTTACATTTTTTATACACGTTTTAACTATTATCACTATTTGCCCAAAAACACATTCATTTACAAACTAGTAAAAAATCAGATTCTCATGTGATGTGATGTGATGTATTTGGCTTCTCCTTAAACGAAGTCAAGAATATCTCAGCAATTATTCTCACAAGAGGAAATACAACTAGCGCCAAGTTCACTCTCATGTTGTGTTAATGGTTTTCTGTTGACGACGATGATGATTTTACTAATTGTTTATGAACTTAGACTTATGCTAATAAAAAGACATTTATTCACCACTGCTGGGAAAAATTTAATTAAAACTAACAACTAAAAATTAAATTCTTATTTTTGTCTTTAATTTTCAATTTCGTTTAAAAATCAAATTTCGTTTTACATCACATTAATTTCAAGTCGCCCGTAAGTAATTTTTAAATTGTTAATTACAATTAGAAATCAGATTTTAATTTTTAATTGTGCCCACTGCTATTACTGATCTTTTAAAAATAAACTTGTGGACACTAAATGATTAATAATTGATTACGTTCTTTTTTAAAAAGCAAAAACAGAATGTGATTTAAAATGCAAAATTAACATGCACGATGTTTGAACAAATTTACATTATAATCTTGTAAAATTTAATGTGTGTATACATAAAATTGGAAATCATGATTTTAATTTCATTATTGCATAAAATCTTACTATTATAAAGCACTGAAAATATTGAAATTACTAAGATGAAAGTAGAATTCCAATAATGTGCTATTACTTTCAATATAACATAAGTGCGCAAAATTTATTATTTAAAGTAATAGCGCATTATTGGAGGTCGACTTCCGGTGAAACACGAATCGCGTAACTTCAAAATCATGTTAAATAATTCCGCGTAAAAAGAGACCCAGGTGTACATATATATATATTTTAAAAAAAACAATTCATTAAAATAAAATTTAAAATATAAATATTTAAAAATTAATAACTATAAATTAATACATTCAATTAACAGAAGTGTCATGATTCTACTATTTTAATCAGTTTTAATTTTTTTCTTAGCATAGCAGCAAGTTAGAGTAAATAAACTCTAAATCGGCTAGCATGAAGTTTGCAACAGTTTTTAAAAATAAATTTTAATTAAAAAAAAAACAACCTATTTTTTACTTTTATTATATATAAAGAATTAATAATTGTTAATTATATTTAATATTTCTTAAAGGTTTGCAGAAGTATGCTTTTGGATTATTTTTAATATAAAAAAAATGCTAAATTAAAATGATTTTGGAATCAAAGTTTAACAGTTTTGGAGATGTAATTTAAAATGAGTAATTAAAATCTCATGGTATTCCTTTCATTAGTGGTGCAGATCATGTTGAACTATGAGTAGGATTATTTGTAACCCTATTCAGATATCTACTTATTCCTGGCTATCAAAAAAAAAACATATTTAAAAAACATCTTACACCATATATAAATAGATCTTCAAGTTTTTTCAATGCAATCCATTATTTATGATCACAAAAGTTATCTATCTTCAGAATCACTAGTTATCCACTTCCTTTTTATCTTCAACTTATTATTCCAGTATAATCCTTGCCAAAACAAGTGATACTCTTGTGGCCCTACTTGTTTATGGACTAGATTCTTTTCAGTAATCCATAGTTTGAAAAGAATATTAACTTAAAAAGTTAAAAATGCTTAACCCACCTGCATAAATAGTATCGTGAATCATCTCTCAAGAGTGTTTAAACATGCACTTAATCAATCAGGTGATTAACTGCTTTATCTCAATGGTATAATTAAAGTTGATTTATTCTCAATATACAGCTGTCCTTCTGCTTCTGCAGCTATTTACTTAAAAGTCGGTATGCAAATTACTGATACTATGGATAATACTGAACCCTACATTATATATATGTAATAATTAGTACTATATCGATTTTATATATGTATGGAATATTGTGAAAGGAAATTAGTCTTCGGACATGCAACCTCCGCCCCGCCCCCCCGTCAATAAACGTTTTAAAAAAAGCATAGGTGATTATATAAACATACAAACAATTTCACTGTCTTTTTCATAATTGTAGTTTTGAATCTTTTAAAATTATTTTCATTGATAAATAATACATTTTTGAAATGGATAAACTTCATCGGTGCTATTTAAATTGGAACCACTTACTTGCTTTCGTCACTATTTCAATTTCATATACGCAACGAAAGATACCAAATGACAAATAATAATTTGATTATATCTGTATGCAGATTATATATTGATAGAAAACAAACAATAATAATAAAATAGTTTCCAGAAATAGAATCGGTCTCAGGATCTAAGCCAATCCAGAATCTGAGACTCTACCACTGTGCTGAATCATCATTTTTTTTTTTTTTAAAAAAAGATTCTAAAAATTGGCTCAGTGAATCGAGTTCTAGTTCCGAATAAATTTCCAATGGAGAAAAGTGAGAAGAAAAAAAAGCTGTCTGACCATTTATAGCTGGATTCTATCTACCCTTATGACGTTCGAAGTTTACTGGGCATCAGCATCAAACATTAAGTTATTAACAAACAACAACAACAACAACAAAAAAAAAACTTGAAATATATATATTCTTTAAGAACATTACAGTTTAGGAAGATAAATTTAAAAAATAAAAAAACTTTCGTGAAAAAGAAAATGTGATTAAAAGAATTTAGATTAATAAATATAAAACCGGCTGCAATCAAGTCTTTATTAAATATCTAATAAGTAATAATTTGGTTATTTCCTTCTACGGTGTCGAATAAAGAACACCTAATGAAGCAAATAGTCCATCACAGTACACTTCTGTTAATGATTATAATTACTTTAAAAATTAGCCAGTCAATGTAATAAAATCAATAATTTCAGCAAGACTGCACAAAATTATTTCTTGTCAAAATCCACATCATTCCGGTGAAACCTCTACATAAAAATAACATTAATAAAGAATTAAAATAGAAAGATATAAATAAAATATCTTTGTGAAAAGATAGCGGTGGAACTAAAGGCAATAAAGCAGTTCATTAGAAACAGAAAAATCTGGTTATCTTCACTTATTTCTTAATTAAGAAAGGTAACCTTGGGACAGTATAAAAACTTTTCTTTAACGGTATATAAATTAAATATCAAACGATGAAGCCTATAACAGATGAATGACATAATAAGTACAATCAATATGAAAATAAACTTTTTTAATACTGTCTATGTGTACATTGGATATAATTTTTTTGAATTTTTCGCATATGCGTTTACTTACATTTTAATTACCAGGGTTCTTTTTTTTTTTTGCTAAATCCTATTTGCTATTATCCTCGTAGTAAATCTGTAACCCAAATAATGACAAAGGAGATGTGGGCGAAACAACATTCCAAGAATTACAAATCATCACATATAGGTAAAATTGGATTCACATTTGTTTTATTATCCCTGAAAATTCATTCATCATCAAATGTGCTTACTTAAAGATGTTTCTCAGTTTCTTCACCAAAGAACAGTGAATTAAAGGCATTGGATTTGCACCAGCCATCTTTACCTTCTTACACTATTCAAATAAATGGCATAAGATTTCAATAAATTTAACATTATGAACTCAAGCTATCATATCTGCTTATCTGTATGACTGGCACTAATCAGCAACTACATATACAATTCAAAACAAAGCAAAACTCTCCATAAAGTAGTGCCATCTTGTGCTAACAAGAGCAATCAATGGATGCCAGAAGGCTTGTGCATAAAATCCCTATCTAGTGCCTACTCATCCAATATCCCCAGACTAGTTTCTGGCTTGTGGCCTTCAGCAGTGAGGAGCCGTGGATCTGAATTGTTTAATAACAATTATGTGCTAGTATGAGATAGTGATCATGTGATGTTTAGTGGTTCAATTACATATACGTTAGAAATCATAGTTATATGCTAACTGTACGCATCTCTGATACGTTGGCATGGAATTAGTTAAACAATACATTGCATAACATGGCACACATTTTGCTATTTGTATTCCTAACAATAATCCATTCCATTACTATTTTCCAGTCATTTACTACAAAGTTAAGTAAACGATAGGTAATAGAATCCAACCAAATTTTTAAATAAGTTTCTGATTATTGTCCTTTATTAGCTAGAAGTGATAAATTCCTACACACACATCCAACGATCAAGCTAATGACAAGCACTCTAAGATCTTATTTTAATCCTAGTTAACTTTTCCATATATATATATACAGATCTAGCCAATTAAGACAAGCAATTATATAGTTTAATGGACTCACTATATTCTTTAATGTCGATTGGTGTATGAGGGTTATTTACTCATGGTATACAAGGAAAGCTGATGTACTTGTGGCTCTATTTCCTTTACCTTAAACTATATTTAATATTTAATGACTTCAATATATGTATTCACTAAAAGTTATTATATGATAGCCTTTCAGATGAAAGGAGGAAGAAAATGACATTTCAAATTTGCCACTATTGTTTTTAATATTCTCTTGCATAAATAATGTGATTAAATAAGTATATGTAAAATATTTACAAAGCAGAAATAAATCTTAACTTTTTTAAAATAATTTATTACAATTTTAATGAAAAATATATTATGTAATTCTAAGGCAGTATGTAACTTGTTTATACTGAATATTTCTTATATATATATATATAGAGAGAGAGAGATTTGAACTCAGGATTTTTCAGTTTATTCATCCTTCATTCCATTTCAAACAACCAATCCACATGATCACACACA
The DNA here is from genome assembly GCA_028023455.1 of Epiperipatus broadwayi. Taxonomy (NCBI): domain Eukaryota; kingdom Metazoa; phylum Onychophora; class Udeonychophora; order Euonychophora; family Peripatidae; genus Epiperipatus; species Epiperipatus broadwayi. The sequence goes on from JAQFVV010012969.1 coordinate 93,853, forward strand.
TATGAAAAAAATACATAACCCCCAATATACATATTTCACGCAGAACCAGTACTTATCAGTTGGGCCAGATCATAATCTCTCTCACAAATATATATTCAGTGCTTGGTTTATATTAAGATAGAAATTCCTCAAACTTTAATGGACAGGTTTCAACCTTCTCACCCTTTCAATTATTCAATCATCCATTTCATTGAAAAACAGATGATAGAATGCTCAAAGTCCTTATTGGACAACATCTTTTTTGCAAGTGGGAAGTCATGTATATCGATTGCTTGAGATGGAGTGGGGGATAAATAGACTAAAAAATACTGTGTTCAAATCCCTCTTCTTACATATATAAGAAACATTCAATGTAAGCAACTGTCTTAGAATTATATATTGCATGGGAAATAAATTACATCATAGTATAAATCCAGCCCATCTCTCTCCTATTAATATAAATGGATAAGTAATGGCCTGATAATGTGGGGTTAGATTGGTGTATGATGTCTACATGGATATGACTACAATGTCAAATCCCCCAAGGACTTTCAGTGTTCCATTATTGGTTTTCCAATGAAATGGATGGTTGAATTGTTGGAAGGATAAGAAGATTGAAGCCTGTTCATCAAAGTTTAAGGAATTGCTATTTTAAAATGTAAGCCAAGCACTTGTTGTATATATGTGTGGGAGATTATGACCTGGCCCAACTGATGAGTGTTGATTCTGTATGAAATACATACATTAGGGATCATGTAACTTTTTTGCATGTACGTGGTCTTGTGTATCATTTGCTTGAAATGGATTGGAAGACAAATAAACTGAAAAATTCTGAGTTCAAATTTCTTCACTTACATATATATATATTATTAAACACCAGCATTTGCAAACATTTTCAAATAAATCTGCAACTTAAATATTCTTAAATGCTAAATTTTTTTACCAAGGAATTGGAATAAACCTATTTTAATTAATAAACACTTCTCTTACATATTATACTGCGCATTCCATATATGCAAAGGAAGCATTGTTTCGGTTTAATAATTACATATTTTTTATAGAACACTTTCATATTTATAATATTTTATAAGTTTTCTCCCCAACTCCCCCCCCCCCCCATAAAAATGCCGTAGGTGTCAAATTAAAGCAGGCAACAAAAATGAAAACACTATTTGACAGATTTTAAAAGAGGGGTATAATATCTACGTACAACAATTGCAAAAAAAAATTTTAATACAGAATGGGAAGAACAGTTTTTCCTCACAACAGCGAAAACAAAATGTGTATGTTAATCTTGTGTGTGTCATTTCCAAAAAAAAAAAAAATGAACGATATTTCAAAACCATGCTCTTAACATATAGGTGTTGAACCGCGGCATCTGGAGAAAATTAAGTAGCTCTTGCCACCACTCCTGATTTAAATAATCAATTTAAAGATCAAAATAAATGTAAAGTAATATTAAATTATATAAAAGTAAAGCTTTCGTATAAAAGATTTAGTTCAGTTTGTATTCTGATTCACAATGAAAAATTTAATTCCATTCCTTTTTTCTAATCTCACTTGCACACCATTAATGTTATGTTTATAGGGGTCTGTATTTACAAATTATCAAGCATATCTAAATATTCTTGATATTATAATATTAATATCATTTATTTTATTACTTTTACAATGCTTCATATAATTACAACTCACTAGTGACGGTTTCAATTGTCCCAGCAATCTTCTTCAGAACTATAACAAACACAATACAAGAATACAATATTATTAATTCTAATCTTATTGTCATATGTGTCTAACTCTGGTTAAAATGTGTGTTCAAAGTTTTAAAATTAGAAAACATCATTCAGTACACAATAAACTAGGACAACTAAGAACCATCATAAACAAACAAATAAAAACTAAAGTGTAAAAATTAAGGGCAAATAATAAAGTTTGTTTCTTAAAAACCAAAAATAAGCACTACAATAAATTGATTACTCAAGTTCACATTTGGTGGTGAAATTGGGGTAATATATATATAGAATTTGCTCCTGAAGAACATTGTGTAAGCTAGGAGTATAATGGTGTTCTTTTGGCTTAAAATGTAAATAATAGCAAATCATTTATAACATAGGAATGTGTATATATATACTTACTGATGATAACATTTGACTTTGAAAGAGAAACATTTAGATATCCATAAAAATAAATATTAAAATAAAATTGTATAATGTATTCATGAAAATGGTAATTGAATCATAAATGCAAAAAGAAAAACTGTGAGTGAATACATAAGATGGGTAAATGACCGATTGAGACATGATTTACTATGGCACCCATATGAATTTTTAACTTTTTTAAATATTTTATCAAACCGTGATAACTGAAACTGTGAATAATGAATCTCATGGATATTGGAGGACTATAAATATATTAACCTTTTTTGCATTAAAAAATAGTTACTACAATTTGTTTTACAACCTTCAAACTTTTTGCACTCAGAACTTTGATGCCATCCACTTCAGATAAATATCGTAATGATTAATATTTCTTTATTCAAAGATGTCAAGAATATGGGGTGAAATAAAAGTTTTAAATATATCCAAAAAAAAACTAATTTAATATTTATGTTATTACATTTCTTCTGCCAACAACAACATTCATCTGTCAACACAACATTTATGATACTAATTACTTTCTTCATTAATTCTTAAATCAGAATGCATGCATGCACATACACAGCATCTCATAGAAAGATACATTCATTTCTATTTTTAATATATTTTGTAACGGTAATTTTTAAGTAAACCAATGATATATAACAATAAATTTTGATTCCAGTTGAGCAAAGATAATAAATATTTATATTAAATGGTTAATATACATTCAAATAAAATTGACTAATTCAAACACATACAATAGCATTAACCAAAAGTCTGTGATGATTATTTAGAACCTAACATTGAAGGTTAAAGACAGTGTAAGTCCTTCCAAAGGTATTTTTTAATTTGCTTTTCTAGTTTCAATAAAACAAAATGACACTTTGAAGAGCTAAACCTTCTAAATAGAAAGTTTGCTTTTGGAGAACTTATTACAGCCTGTTCATCATCATCATTTATAAATTATTATCACTATCCCTGCATGTCCCCCCAGTGGATTGCATGATTTCCTAGGGTTATGGTTATTAATAGCATAAGGAATGTTAATAGCATTATGTTTGGATTGAGTTCAATAAACAAATACAAACTAAACTGATTAATAGCAAAATAAGATAACAATTTATTAATACTAAATATATAAAATTGTTGCTTATATAATTGCAACTATTACTAAGTATACAAAATATTATAGAAAAGAGATTTTAACAAATTAAGTTAACAATTTATTACTATTAAATATATAAAATATATGCAACTATTACTAATGTAATACAAAATATTAAAGATAATAATAATAAGAGATATTTTAAATTTAAGGCCTTAAAAGAATTATAATGATAAGATCTTACTGAGTGAAATTTTTTTAAAAAAAGTTAAAATGTTTTGCTGCAGATATCATCCCTTTTCCTATATTTATGGACGAGTCCTCATTAGTTCATCCAAAGATGGTGTCCTCCTGGTGTGCTGGAGATGTTGGATTGGCTATTCAATAATATTAGTGACATTAGTCAGTAGTTGGGGTAAGTTTTATGGACAAGCCCATTTCTTTCCTCATGGCATGATTAAAGCAGGCAATAGCTAGTTTTATCAAACTTCAGTTAGTTGATTGCATCTCCAGATATTTTGATCCTTGTGGTTTTTGGTTGTCCAGCCACACATAGTAGACAATCTTCCATTTGATAAAATCATAATACTTGCTCTTATAAATGGAATATTGAGAAATACTTTAAAACGGTCAGCAAGATATGTAGTTTTAACCAGCAGTTTCTCTTCTCTGAATTGAATCATTGCGATACTGCTTCTTGAATTGAGAATTCAAATAGAGTACAGTAGACTGCCATAAGTTGCTTGTTTCTGATCCATTTGTACCCCATTTGTTGTTCACGCTTGACGTTTTCCAAACAACAGTTTTGTCACAAGCTAGTTACAAAGATTGATATCTGATTCTTTACAACACATTCTTAATTTCCTTCACAACATGCTGTAGAAACAAATAATTTTACAGATATTTTAAAATTACATCATTATTTGATAACTAAATGAGCAAAAGAAAAAATAGTCCCCCACCCCTCTCTTTATTTACATTAGTGAAAGAAAGAAAAATCATAACTTTTAAAAATTGATCGATATCTTTCTTAATTTCTGTAATTCCAAATTTTCAACAGGATATTTATATTTCCCATTTAATTTACTATAAGTAGATGAAATTTTTTTTATTTAAAATTCCATTCAAAAAGGCAAATCTAGTAAGTTTGTTAACTACACAATTCAAATCCTTACATACATCAAAACCATTTTTCTTCCTGCTGGTTTCGCATGAAATACGTATATTGGTGATTACTTATCTTTTCGACATATATATGTTCAAGTGTATCAGTGTTATGAGAGAGTGGAGAGTGGTGGGTCGTGCGAAAGTCTGTGCTCATATACCCTATATATTATATATATAGACACAGATATATAATAAGCCTGTATTTCAGTTATCACTTACTACAAACAACTAAAACACACAGGCTTATTATATACCTGTGTTTATATATGTAATATATAGGGTATATGAGCACAGACTTTCACATGACCCACCACTCTTTACACTATCTCATAATACTGATACACTTGAACACATATATGTTGAAAAGATAAATAATCACCAATTTCATGCTAAACCAGCAATCATCAGTTGGTCCAGATTACCATCTCTACACATATATGCTATACGTGCTCAAATATATATTAAGATAGCTAATCCTCATACTTTAATGGACAGGTTTCAAATTACTCCACATTCCAACTCTTCAACCGTCCATCCAATTGAAAATCTGATGATGTACTTTCCATTATAAAATATTTAATAATAGAATTAAATACATAAATTAATTATTCTTTTTAATTACTTAAAAAGTACTAAGTATATTATATCTAGTATGTGCGCGCTCATAAGACAATTTATACATTTATTATTCAATTTATAAGAGTTGTTTATTAAACCTTTCTTTTCATACAACTTTGTAAAGTAACTAATTTGAATTGCTATCAGATTTGTTCTGTTACAATATATACATATGTAAATAAATCTGTAAAACGCATGCGCAACAGCTTAATGCTGTTTAACTATTACAATATATACATATGAAAACATTCCACAAATCTTTATATAATAAAAAGAGGAAAATATCTTAAACCTAAAACTATTTGACGTCTGTAGTTAAACAAAGATTAGATTAAAAGAATTAAATACAAAAATCAACAAAATGCTGCTTGCTCTTGCTAAGAAAAACAAAATTTAATTAGACAATACGGGAAAAGAAAAAAAAAAGGAATCAGGTGGTACCACAGTTGAAAGTAAATAACTTATCTAAAACAATTTAATTCCATCTAAATCACAGTAATACATTTTGAAAAATCTCAAAAAAATATTTTAATGCGAGTTTGTCATTCTTAGAATTTACTGTTCACAAAAGCAGCTTTCAAAAATAATAATAATGTCTGTGTAAAATCATATATATACCAAAGAGGGAAAGACCTTAGTGGATTGAGTGCAGGGGAGATGAACCCTAGCTTTTTAAATTTAAAGTCAAACTGAAGCTTGTGAAAAGCACAGATCTTACAAATAATATATTCGTTGTTTCTTTCTGATATGTATTTCAATAACAAGCACAAATATAAAATCACTTTCTTCCGTGATGTGACCAAATCTTCCCGCCTAAAATAAAATTTATTAAATAAGATTTTTATACATTTAAAAAACTGCTATTTTTTTTTTTAAAGAATTATCGGCAAAATTTTAGCAAAACTATCTGTTTTCAAATCATTCAAGAAAAATATATTTGCCTTCTTTATCAAACCATTCAGAGTTGAACAATTCGTGACATAAAAAAATTAGAGACAACTCCTAATTATGAATTGTAGAGCATTGGTTCTTTCAAATTCTATTAAACTTTTCAGTATTGTTTGCAGATGCTAATCAGTAACACTGCCTCTTACATTTCGTCCATTCTGGTACACTTACGAAGTGACATCTCTTTAATGGATGTTACTCATTTAGTCCACATGTTAAGAATACATATTTTAGTTTGTCTTTTCATCAATGAATAACAAATCTAAAATCAGCGATAAAGCTCTTAAAAAGTCATTTTCACCATTTGCAAAGCCATGTGATCTCGTGGCAAGAAGAAAGATAAATTTTATTTAAAAGCATATTTTTGTGTTACAAGTATATTTTCATTTATTTCAATTAGATTTTTGTTAATAAGAATAAAATACATCTAATTTTTACATATAATTTTTTTTTAGAATTAATTAACAGGTAAAAACATTTACATTTTTTCCATGATTTTTGTAAGCTTCAATATTTGATTTTAATATTAAACCCTATATTCTGTATTAGAATTTAGTAAATTGAATTGGATTTGTTCGAAATATAGAATTACAAATAATAAAAAAAACATCCTATGTTAATAATAAAATAAATTACAATAAGATGATTTCATATAATAGGTTAATCAACAGATACTTACATTTATAATAAATATAAATTTATTATTGTAGGCATTAACTCATTAAAGTGATTAAAAATAATATAATTTAATTAATTACTGCAAAGTAACAACATACAATGTATATGTATAATTTGTACATGACAGAGTACAATCAAAAAATATGATCTATAATTAAAATTAACACATACAGTCAAGTCATAAAAGATTAACTACTGGGTTTTTCTCATACAAAAAAAAAATGTAATGGAAATTTTAATGTTATTTTTTTATTTAAAGAAAATATCTCAAATCATTTAAAATTAAGCAATGCTTTTATAATAATAGTTATTTTATAATTTTGAACTAAATTATATAAAATATTAGTTATATTTTTAATTTTTGATTTATTTTATAAAAGTAATATGTTATTAATTAATTCAAGCCTAATTTGCCTGGTTTATATTTTTTTTTTATTGAAATGCATATTGAATGATAAAAAAAATTAAATTGTAATTAAGATTATTAAAAGATTTTTTAAAAAATATTTAACAAAAGTTACCATTATACTTTTAACGATTATTGGCAAGTGAAAACTATCTGAGTAGATTCTAAGAAATTTGTCTAAGAGCATCTGTTATCAAATTTAGCATATATGTAACTTCAATTTAAGCTTCCTTATTCTGCAGCATTTTTTTGGCATCTCCATGCTACCAAAACATAAATGTAGGGATCCACAAATATTTTAATCATTAGATGATTTCCAATTATTTCTCCTGTTGATGATACAATCCATGGTAAATTTAATAGTCCAAGCTTCCTAGAAGTTGATAGAGCATTTGCTGTTAATCATTCCATTTTAATCATAAAAATATCAAAAAGAAAGTTTGTGTTCTTTCCTTTCTAAGTAATTTTCTACTCTCTCTGTTACAAATCCAAAACTATTGATAAAAACATGTGAAAGTAAAACATAAGTCTTAAAGAAAAATGTAGATATATTTCTTTCTGAACTTGTTTTATCACTTGGCAACCAACTAAAAAAAATAATGACAGTGTTTTCCCTTCTTTAAAAACAGTAGCTCATAAACGTATGATCATCTTTCTTTTAATCTTAATAAAGCATAGTTTTCATTTGATATAATTTAATAAAATATTTCATTTTTTAAATTTAATAAAGTATCCATTTACTCTACATTTATCCAAATTAATAAACATATTTATTAAATATAAGACCTTTAATTGTTTTATTTATTTAATTACTCATAAACTATAAAGAGAACTATAAATAATAGCATGAATAAATCACAACTTGGCAAATTGTTATAAATAAAAGATCAAGCAGTATTCAATCATGTAATTAATGAATATTTAAGGCATTTCTTAAGAAGATAGCTGTTAGGCTAAATTGGATTTTGCATTGTGTTTTTTTTTTCCATATGTCATAGCATCGGCCGGGACGCGAACCCACAACCGTCTGCAACCAACTACTTGCTTGCATGGCGGCTGCGATACCTCTCGGCTAACAACGCAAGACGCATTGTGTTTTATATTTAGTGTATACTTCATAAGATATATCCATGAAAACAAATAAACTTTAACCTTTGACATTGCCAAGAAATGATCAATTACTAATGGACCCATTTTACTTCAACAAAAATCTCCAACAAATGAGAAATTATAGGTAAATAAGATCACTTGTTTAGCCTCAGGGATTGTCAATTACTAGTAATTGATAATTTCAAGATAAGATCAAAGGTTAAAGTTAAAAAAAAGGGTTTCTTACTGTGGTCATTATAAAGTTTGTTAACAGCGATGATAATAAGTTAAATATATATATATTTCTATTTAAATAGATATGATCACATTTCTATTCTTTATAATAATAATAATAATCTATGGAAATAATTAACTCAACATATATATATAAACAAATATGCATAAATATAATACAGTAATTCCAGTTAATTAATGTTTTGTTAGTAGTTGAAAATAACTATTAGATCATTTACTTGTTCTGTGGTGTGATGTAATATTAAACTGTCACACTCTGGAGCTAGAGATCCATACAGCACCATCTAACTGTTTCTTCTGGTAATTGAATAATTCTATTTATTGCTAATGTTTAGAACATCTTAATGCCGATTACATTATTATTATTATTATAAAAATGTATATACAACAAAAGATCAATCCACTATAATTGCATATTTCTTGTCACCACTGTTCATTTGCTTTTTTTCTTTTGGTGCTAAAATTAGCTTCATATAGAGAATATTTATTCCTAGAATAATCCTTCTGCAAACCATCATTTTACTGCAGAAACATTTCTTTATATAAATAACTTGTTTGTTGTTTTTTTTTTTTTAAAAAAAAAAGTGAAACTACATAGAGTTCATTTTGCTGTCCATCAATTCCTTTATAGTAATGGAGATAAAAACACTATGGTCAAAAATAATGGTTTCTAGTATTGTTTAGTTCCTATTATTCATTTTAATAAATAAAATAAAAAAAGAGGATAATAAATTGAAAGTTGAAGTTGTGCTGAAAATTGTCAAGAATTCATTACACCAAATTGACTCTACACTTTTTATTTTAAATGAAACTTTCATCATATTGATAAATCACATCCACACTTACTAATCAAAAAAAGTATATGAAAGTGATATTAAAATTAAATTAATAATGATGTTTAACAATTAAATTTATAATAACATACAGATGGGTTAATGATGGAAATTATTTGTATTTAGAAAGGCAATAACCCAAAAATGTTAAGAGGAAAAAAGGATGCCAACTTAATGGCGCATATGTTGACAAGGTACCATTAATAAGGCTAGCACATTTTCAAAAACGTTGACCAAACAAAATTTATCAGGGAAGAACTGCCTGCATAAAACTTCACAGAAATGCATATGCAGACAACATATTATTGAACTACACAATAAATGAAATGTATATATATATCAGAAAAAAATAATCCTATAGTATTATTTAAATTAGTCACTCATTATTTATATATTATCTCTGGTATTTATTTGATATTGAAATGATTTTTTTTAATCAATACATTTAGATAAGATTACTTCAAATGGTATATTAATAATATAGATAAAAACTTGTGAATGCAGAAAGTTTGATATTTATAAATCGAACTGTAATAATTTTCTATCTATAAATACGGAATAAATGATGATGTAAGAGATCATGATCTGGGAAAAATGGATACTTCTCCAGCATGAAATGTGCACATTGGGAATCGTTTATCTGTTCCGCATCTCTTTGATCATGTTTCAGGAATGTATGACGGAATAAAAGTTTGAAATATCTACATGAAATTAAATTCTTTTTTTTTTAAAAAAAGGAAATACGAAAAGTTAAATTATAAGCATATGTTGTGTATGCCATATTTAGAAAGTGAAATGGGTGTTCCAAAATGCATCCATAGTGCGAGAGGTTAATCTGACTTTTGCATTGATGGATGGTTGCAATATGATAGAATTAAAGTGAAGGATGCATTGACAAAAAATGGTTTTAAAACATATATTAATATTATAAACAAAAATGACTAGAAAAGAATTTAAACCTAAACTGCATTACTTTAATATAATTGAATTAATAAAAAATATATTTCACCACTCCATATAAATGATCTCCAATATCGTGCTAAACCAGTACTCATCAGTTGGTCCAGATCACCATCTCCCCCACACACATATATAATCAGTGCTCAGATTACTTTAAGATAGCAAATCTTCAAACTTTAATGAACAGGCTCCAATCTTCTCCACTCTCCAACTCTTCAGCCATCCACTTTATTGAAAATCTGATGATGGAATGCTCAAAGCACTTGTTGATGCCAATATTGTTGTCATGTCTATATTGACTTTCAGCCACTCTGACCCCTCACTACAGAACCTTAATATGTCCATTTAAATACATAGAGGGGGCGGGGACAGAATAGGGGTTGAACGTGTAATATTTAAATACAAGTATATTGTCTATACTGAGCTTAAAGTAATTAGAAAAAATTTGAACTGAGACTTTCAAGCTTCCCACAGCTATCCTAAATATCTTTCATTATTCAGCTTATAACCTCTAGCTTAACTGGCTTTCTAACTCCATTTTTTTAAAATTATTAATGGCTAAAGTTACATGCATACATAGCACAATATTTAAAAAAAAAAAAATAACAGAAGAAAAGATGCTGACTTTTAGCGAGTGTATTTCTTATAGCAAATGTGTCATTGGATACACCCAAATATTAATTAAAAGAAGGCGAGAGGGTTATGCACTTCTTAAATGAACTTTATTAATTTTATAAAATGAAATGGCAGAAGCTTTTTCCCTCTCTCAGCAAATGTTTTTCCTTAGAAAAAAGACAAAGAAATTTCTATGCAGGAATAAATTATCAAGATACAGTAGAGATCAATTAAAAACTATAAGACTGTTTTGATACCTGTTCAGAATTTCATATAGCTTTCAAATTTAATTAAAACGTGTTTATCTAAAGAGTAAAAACAAAACATCTGTGACTAATTAGTTAAAAACAACGTCGCATCTAATGACAAAGAATAATAATGATAATCCCTACACACACACCCCACACCCCGATTTTTAGAAGAAGAAGAGGATGACAAAATAATAATCGGGGCGCTTTTTAAAAACATCTAAATCAAGTTTTTGAAATTTTTAAAAAATACTCTGACGAGAAACGATAGTGCTGTCTGTTCGAATGAATTTTAGCTTTGGTTTACTCTAGCATGAAATGGAATATATAAATATACTGAGGGGTGATCAGGCCATCGCAGCTCAGAGTGCCCACAGTGTCAGACTCCGGTACTCAAGGTTGTAGCCCACATCTATCAGTTGCCCGTGCTCGGACTTCATATAAACTCCCGAGCAATAAATCATTCGATTCATTGTTTGTTTGTAGAAAAAAATAAAATATAAAATTAAAATTATAAGCGTAAAAAATTATTTAAAAATGCGCAAATAATCTTTCCCTAGTGAAAAACATTATCGAACATCCCATAATAAAAGCACAAACATTTTCCTTAATATAAAAACAAAACTTCACGTAATCACCATTTCATAGGCTTATATGTTAATAACAGTAGCAAACTCTCCATACAATCATGCATCCATAGATTACTAAGCCGTGCACTTGGTGGCACTACTGTATGAAGAGTTGACAAAGATTATGTTGTGGAAATGGGATAGAGCAGATTATGGGTAAATTTAGAGTGGGGAATGTAAAATAAAGTGGCTAACAGGTTTATCTGGGCATAATTGCTGAGATATTCTTGACTTAGTTTAAGGAGAAGCCATAATACATCACATCACATCACATAAACGGTACAAATAATGAAGTTATGGGAGAAAAAATATGAACAAAGTGATTATACAGAAAGTGGGTTATTGGTTTTTATGCTGGGTTTGTGATAAGATAAGGGAGATTTTGATATAAAAGCCATAGAGTTGTCAAAGATTATGTTGTGAAAATGGGATGGAGCAGATTATGGGAAAGCTTAGGGTGGGGAATGGAAGGGGAAGCTAAAGTGGCTAACAGGTTTCTTTGGGCATAGTTGCTGAGAGATTCCTAAATCCGTTTAAGGAGAAGTCATGGTACATCACATCACATACTTTTATTTGCTGACAATAAGGAAGATATAGAAGTTATGCTGAAGACATGTGCAGGGGTGGGTAAAGAGATTGGGATTAAATTTAGTGAAGAAAAATCAAAAGTAATAATGATAAATGCTGGTGAAAGAGAAAAGAGAATTTTTGAGAGATATAAAGTTAAAAGTGGTGAATAGGTAGAACTATTTGGGAATCATCTTAAGCAATCAGAAAAATTTCTTGGATGAATAGGACAAAAAATTGATAAATGAAGCAATGAAAAAAAAGGGATTGATAAAGTATTTTCATAATAAATATGATGTAGCAAGAATTGTACAGAAGGGAGTGGCAAGATTAAATTATGGTAATGGTGCATTATGTGTTAGTAAAGGGGTGGAAGACATGCATTAGATGCAAATGTGTGGATCGCAAAGGAGGCAATTCAAAGAGGAATGGGATGGTCAAGTTTTTATATGAGAGATGCAAAAAGCAAAATGAAGAGAATAGCCAAAATAGTAATTATTGGATTATAAGTTAAGGACAGGCAACAAGATGGGTGAGAAAGATATGGGTAAGCAGAAGATTTGGATAAAGACTTTACGTCAGTATATTAATACAGAAAGTGGGATGATTGTATTAGGAGAATTGTTGAGCATTATAGTGACAAGGAATGGGATAGAAGCATAGACATTAATAAAAAATAGGAAGTTGGAGAGATAGAGAACTAGTATGGAGAGTAAAAAGAGTTTAAGTACATATAGAAGTAAACAGAATATTGGATGTGAATTAATGTATGATAATAGCAAGGAAAGTAGTTTACTGTTTAATGAAAAGAATCATTAGAACAAGAGAAAATACAGATAAATGGAAAAACATGGGTGATTTAGTCTGCCAGTTATGTAAGGAAGGCATGGAAAATATTAGCATCTGTTAATTGAACATAAATTCTTACAAGCAGGAAGGGTACAAATAATAAAGTTGTGGGAAAATAAATATAAACAAAGTGACTACACAGAAAGTGGGTTCTTGGTTTTTATGCTGGGTTTGGAAAAAGATAAGGGGGGTCTATTATATAAAGATCACAGAGGGGACAAAAATAATGTTGTGGATTTGGGATGGAGCAGAATAGAGAATATTGGAAAAACTTAGGGTGGGAAATGGTGGAAAGGGAAGGTAAAGTGGCTAACAGGTTTCTCTGGCATAGTGACAGAGATTCCTGACTAATAAAGGAGAAGTCATAATGCATCGCATTCCATATTATTAAAAACAAAACTGCTAGAAACAGTCATAATTTAATCATTGTATTAGGGGGGGGGGCCTAATTTTCTTACTATAACTTTTATATATAATACATATAAATTTGAAGAGCACAAATGATTTATTCCTAACGAAAACTATAACAGAACTTCTAAAAGCATAATCTTATTGAAAACTCATGAATAATTTATTCTAATTAAAATAATATAAAGCTATATAAAAGTGGAAATTATTTTTTATAACCTCTGGATTCTGACTCCTTTTTTTTTTTTTTTCTATATTCATAAACTAAAGTTATATGGATACATTAGCACGATACTTTTTTTAAAATAATAACCCTGTATTTTCACTGCTAAAGGTGAAAACAAATAGATAAGTATACCAAATTGGTAACGAAGCCTTGCAAAATATCGTTAAAATGTCTTAATTCTTAATAAAGTCAAAGTGGAAGTAGAAATACTTTTCCCTCAGTGTCCACTACAACTAACCAAAAACATTCATTGCAGTAATTAAGTTCTTTCTATAAATTTTAACTGAGCAAAAAAAGTAATTTGTTATAACAATGTATTTATTTTAGGAATCCTTGCTGTAGCAGATTCTACTGATCAAACTTTAAATAATACTGCCTACAATGCTAAAATATCAGAATTGAATGATTGGAGTTATCTAAATACCATATAATGACTATTCTTGTAGTCTTAGAAAAGCAAACAAAATCCAATGAATGTAAAATTGGATGCAAGTAGTAGACTTTCTTTTAGTATATCGTACATCATTAATCAACTACAGAGACCAAAATAAATTACGTAGAGGTTGGGCAAAAATATTTATTAAAACAAGAGTAATATTTAAAATATAGGCATATTTCATATCCCTGGAGTTTAATTGTAATTATAGGAGATTTGAACCCAGACTTTCAAACTCCCTTCAGCTATCCACTCTACCTCATACAATTGATACACATGATCACGCATATATGAAAAAGACAAATGATTACCAATATACATATTTTATGCTGATCCAGCACTCATCAGTTGGTCCAGATCATCACCCCCCACATATATATAATCATTCAGTGTTCAGTTTATATTAAGATAACATTTTCAAATTTTAATGGACGGGCTGCAATTTATTCCACCCAAGACTTACCTAGTGAAGATATCAATAAGATATGCAAAGCAGAAATCTGCTTGCAACTAAAATCAAATAAGTAATAGCAAAGTATATTATGAAAACCCAGAAATGTTGAATAATTAGTTATATTACCCATACCAACATTATTTCCAGAAACACAAAGCTAAAGGCAGCATATGGATGGTGTGATGAGTTTCAGGTCATTATATAATGTTCATAAAGAGAGATATATTTGAATGTCCTATGGCATAGTAACACCCAACACTTACTACTGTCATCACCAGGAATTGGAATTTGGGTTAGATAAACTGGATATTGTTTCAAACTCCAAACAGGCTTAGGACATTTCTGTCAGATATCTGAATCATTCTGTGTCAGGTGATCCAATCAAAAATTTGACCTTTTTTTTTCCTTCAAAATTTGACCATTAAATGTACCACCAGACAGTATAAAAGTGTACATTTTTCAATTTTTGCCTGATGTAATATTTTGAAATTACAACTGTTTAAAATCTTCAGCAAAGACAACTTTGCATTCATATGCAAATACATAAGGAATAATTAATTATTCAAGCTAGAATTATGAGATAAGATCAATAAAAAGTACAAAATTAATTTTTTATATAAATGGTTAGATTTTGAGTTCTTAATTATAAAATCATTTACTAAAGTTTTTGACTGAATTTTTTTTAAAGACAATCAAAAACATATGCACCTTGGCATCATCTGTAAAAAGTCTTATTATGGCACCACTAATAGGACCATAAATGCTATTTTTTAAAAGAGTTACACAACAGAAAAAAAAAAATCACTCATAAAAAACAATTTGTAATTTGAATTCAAATTTTCCATTATTCTGGAAGGTGAGTTTCATTTTGAAATAAAGAACGAGGCTGTGATAATAATACAGCAAACAAAAGTAAGTTCGCTGGTCTTTTCCCGAAGGCTTATGATGCTGGTATTTTAATTGTATTTACATAATGAACTATTTCCATCATCTGATATAAGTATTGAATGTCTTAGGTGGGGGCAAATACTTTTGCAGATAACAAAAATACCTGAAATATACTATCAACAGAATCAGTTTTATCACAAGTACTTCTTATTGTGAACCAATCTTAACTGTTCTTTGCAAGAAAATTTGAAAAATCACATTTTCTTGATTAGATGGACTCTTGGGGTTCACTAAATTACAATTATGGGATACAAAAACAGTGATATTAACACTATAAATATCGTGAAATATTTAAATAAATATGGACTCCATTTTAATTCTACTTAAACTCTGCAGCCACTATGTTTCTTAGGCAATAGCCAATCAAAACCAGATGCACAGATTGAGACAATAATATATTGGCAGTGTTATAACATAGTCAAATGGGATAAACTTCTGACTAAACTCATAATTCTAAATGGATTCATAGCACTACAGCAAGATTATACAGGGGTAAGAAATCAAAATAGAACAAACTTCTAATTCTTATTTTGTAATTAAGACTTCCCTACAGTAAACCTTGTATGATAATTTAATGTTATTAATGGATGTTATATATGGTGAAGTATCTTAATAAATGGAGATATTTTTAATTATAGTTAAAATCTGAAAGCATGCTGAATCAAATGCAACAGTCAATCAAAACCAGATGTGCCAAGCAAAGACAGTAGTATACTGCCAGTGCCATAATGTAGATAAAATGGGTAAACCTCTTTTGACTATAACTTAGAACCTCATATATATTTATATATTGAATTAAATATTTTTATGGATTGTTATTATAATACAGAATAGACATAATGAGATTATATCCATGTAAAGAGAGACAATTTTAACTTTTGATGTTGCCAGGAAATTATCAATTACTACTAATTGACAATCCCTGACGATAAACAAGTTTTCTCTATTAACTTATAATAACTCTTTTGTTGAGATCTATTGAAAGTAAAAGGAGGTCCATTTTACTTCAAACCCAGGTAGTTAAATGGATTTAAACCCAAAAAGCTATTTTTATAGGTATAATAATGTGAAATAATAATTTCTTGACATTCTGCAAATATTTTCATGAACCACCATTTTTACAATAGAGAATAAAGAGGTTATATATATACATTACAGAAACCCTTCTTTATTAATGCTAAAATTATTCATCTTCATTCAATTTAATGAAATATGCACAAAATAAAACTCAGATTTTATAAATCAAAATACTCAACACTTGTCATTTAATAAAAAGCTAATGTCATGGTAATTAACATACTGTTTAATAAATTACTGAATTAGTAATTAAATATTTGCAGATAGTTAAGTCTTCACTTCGATCAAAAAAAAAGAAAAAGCAAAGAGTATTATACTTTGATTCATGGGAGAAAAGAGTTGCATTAGATCCCTGATCTGTCAATCGCATTATCAATACAGTAAATAATCTGTTTGGATGTTATTCGTTTATATACATATCATCATACTAGTAAATAAAATCGAGTCATACATCACGTGATTTAACTTGATAATATGTTTGTAAAAAACTTTAAGTTTGCTGGCTTGCTTATCAAAGAAACTCAAATGAAATGAAACTTGATATATTTTCATTAGCTCTGGTTCTGGTAACAGGTATAATAAATTTAGGGATCCCTTCCATGCTATTATCAGTTCATATAATTAAATCTTATGATTTGGTCAAATAAGGAATAACAATCACTTGGTAAGTTCCTTTTTTTAAAAAAAAAAAAAGATAAAAAATAATGTAACATAAGAATCTCTTTAATAACAACTATTACATATATTGGAAAGCTTTAGTAATTTTAAAATTTTCGTCAATAAATCTGCTTATCCTAGATGGCGCTACAGTAGTAGAACTGCTCTTATTTATATAAATGTGATCTTTCAAAGGAGACGCTCTTTAATTAATATACCATAGTAATAAAAGCTTTTTTGGTGGTTTTTTAACTACAAAATATTCAAATAACTCAAAAAAATAAGGAATGCAATATTTGCACAAATCAAAAACTGCTTGCATTGAAAACAAGAAAATCATTTTTTAAAATTAAATTATTTTAGAACTGACAATATTTTGTAATATTCCCTTAAAAGTCCATAATGACTCCCTAATTAGAAGACACTGAATATAAAATTTAATCAAATAAATGAATAATTATGTAATGAAATAAATTTTCTTATCTAGTTTCAATCTTAATTTTTTTTTAAAAAAATCGCTATTAAAAAATATAAATAAATAATAAAATACTTTTTGATACTAAATTTTAAATTTCCAGCAGGTTAATAAATTATTTTTCTTAACATGTGAATAATATTTAAGTTATTTTTATACACCTAATGCGGGTTTACTAAGGCATTAATAATAACTTTATTATTTGAGTTTTTATAAGAAATTATCTTTTTTAAAATTTGCTAGATCGTGTTAATGCTTAGAAACAGATTTTTAATAAATAGCCCACTTCCCAATGTGCTTTAATTAACTCAACATTTAAATTTTTATCTAATCAATAGCTTCAACTTTATCAAAAAGAAATTTATAGTTTCTTTTCTTTTTTTTTACAATATGGAGATAATTTAGTCATGCATATTTGTTAATTGACTCCAATATTAAAATTAATAATTTCAAAAAGTCAAAGTAGCTTAGAAGAGTTATTCAATTATTATATTACTAAAATTTAATATACAAATGCCAATTTCTTTTTAGATGCATGCATTTGACACCATCAACTTTAGAAAAATATATCAATGATTATTATTAATCATTTATTAAACTAGACATTATCATATCATTTTTAGCCCAAATATAAGATTTAGACTTAATTAAAGAGAAATATAGCAATTTGTATTAAGTGCAATCACAAAACATCATTAATCAACCCCCGCCCCCATGATACTATGATTCAAATACATAAATAAAAAGATTTGAAAAAAATAAAATAGACCATTTACCTTCAGGTGTCTTTAGTCATGTGCTTTAAAATGTGTAGGCAAAAATAAAAGTATGAATTCACAATGGCTATAACTAGAATGTGAGGCAAGTTTAAAATTTCAAATGCCTTATATTCATACAATTGTTTTGAGCTGATATTCATGCCAGTATCTTCCTAGATATGTCTCTATTTTACAAAAATCCAATTAGTTTGAATTTAGCTTGCATAGTCTAAGTTTTATGGCCTCCCCTTTTGAATTTAGACGAATCTCATACTGCTTGTAGTCTAAATGAAAGTAAATTTCCTTGGCATTTTGCAAATTATCATTTCTCCCCCTACTTTTTAAGGCAAATATAATACTTAATTTAGCTAAGTCTTACAATAATTAAAAGCAGATTTATTTCATTATAATAACTGATTGTGAGAAAAAAATCAATTGATATCACTTAAAAACTAATTAAACAAAAGTAATTTTATTTCTCCATTTTTATAAATTAATGCTATATATCAGGGATGGGCAACTGTTTTGGTTCGGGGGCTGAAGAGGTTGTCTGATGGCCACATTGGGGGCCACTTTATGGAAACAAAGGTTAGCAGAGGGACACACCTTTTTTTCATGACACAATAAATACACTGCTTTATTCCCAGTATTACCAAAGAAATAGTTGTTTGTCCATTCTTCATTAAACACATGACATTCATCACCGATTTTATATTTTTTGGAGGGTTCATGCTTTCACTAAAGTTGGAAATGTATATATTTGCTAATGCAAAGACAAAATTGAAATTAACCAAATCAACTGGAAAAGCACTGCACATCGTATCTACACTGTGCATGTGTATTGATGTGGCCATCCTAGTGGAAAATACAAGGCAAATCTTCGGTCGTGAATAGGAAGGAAATCTCAGTTCAAGGTGGATTTTTCTGATTGTCTTGGTGGGCCACATGTGGCCCTTGGGCCGCTATTTTCCCACCCCTGCTATATATATATATTATAAACAAATATTTTAAAGTTTATTGTAAATAATGCCTATAATTAAAAATATCAAATTTGGAATGATAATTATATAAAACAAATATTTCATTCAGGAGATGTATGAAATATCCACTTGTAGTATTTACAATTGAGGTTAATTATATCTAAATTATTATAATATAATTTTAGTAATATGTCAAAACTAGTTTGAAATATATAACTTTGTTATAAATATTTTAATACTTTTTTTTTATCCTTTTAATTGTAAAAGCTTCCTTTTGACACGTAGCCTTGCCTTGCATTTGTTTAGACTTCTATCCATATACACATATTCCATCTCTAAATGTATAAAATATATTACTGAATTAAGGTGTACTAAATAAACACACAGCTCATGCAATGTAAATAATCAATTACAAAACTATTTTTTGCATGACAGTTAAGTCATTCATGGGCTTCAAAGAATATATGCATGAGAAAGCTAATTAAACAAAGTGAATTAAGTTAAGACATGCAAACATTCCACATACACATATAATATCCAATGTCCTTTTTCTTTGTGTCACGTTATTGTATTAATAAATATCGAAAAAATAAATTAAAAATTTTATTTCTAAAAAAAGATATAACTTATAAGATAACAATGCTTCAAAATTTGTCTAAATGTGCTTAATTTTATTATATAAAAGTAATTATTTGATGTGCCTCATGCAGGAATCAGGAATTGAAGATTTCTGGATCAAAATCAACTTATCATTTTTGATGCTTGAATAGCATACATACGCCTGCTTGAGTGACTGACTACTCCTTGAACTGCATTATTTTGCATGAATTTATTATATATAATAAATTGGGGCATATATAATTGAAAAAATCCAAGGCATTCATCTAATATAAATTTTTATCAATTTTTTTTTAATGTATTGTTATTTTTGAAATGCTTAATCAATTACAGTTAAACTTCTCTGACACTGTAATCGAGTTCCTGTAAAATTGTATGTTTTGCATTATAGGAAATTATTAAAAATCAATGTAAAATATATAAATTTTTTTTTTTTTTTTTACAACATATAACTACTGACTGAAAACTTATTTTGGCTCAAAAGATATTAACTTTCTTCAGAGTAAAAATCACTTTTAATTATTATTATTTCAATTAATATTTTTTTTAAAAAAATGATTTATTACTTTTAGGAATTTTTTAGAAATTTTAATGCGGGAAATGACAGAAATGGGCCATGAATCTCAGACTTTGAACTTCTGAGTCTGACACTCGCAACCATGTAGGGGGGATAAATAAATAAAAAAAATTTCAACTGTCTTCTGTCAGATTTTAGGTTTTTTGTGTCTGTGCCATTTTCTTTTGTTCACCAGTCAATGCATCCTTATCAGATTAATTTTGTTTTTATTCTAATAAAATGGACACTTTGACTATCCATTATGATTTCACTCAACATATAAAATTTCTTTAATATCAAATAATGAGTAATTTCACCAATGAGGTATATCTTTTTATTGCTAATTATAGGCATATCCTTAGCAAACAATGTAATGAAAATAATTAAATAAGAATAACAAATGAAACCAGCAATAAACCAGAAAACTGAACGTTTACTTATTCACAGAAATTAAAAAATAAAATAAAAGGACAGCTGCTACATTGCCCAAATAAGATTTATTTTCCCAACATTAATATGACAAGTTACTTTCCCAAATTAAAATAAATCAACATCCTATTAAGAAAAAGAGAACACAAAATATATTTAACATCACATGATCACATTTCCTATACTAGCACATTAATTGTTGATAAACAGAGCAAAACTCTCCATACAGTATTGCCACCTGTGCTAAACAGAGTAATCAATGGATGCATAAAATCCCTATCCAATGCCTACTCATCCAATATCCCCAGACTAGTTTCTGGCTTGTGGCCTTCGTCAGTGAGGAGCTTTGGATCTGAGAGCACTGCATCTTGACCTTAGGATCTAATGCAACCCTCTAGCAACCACCTTTTATCTCTACTTAACTACAAAACTATTAGATCCTAAGATCAAGATGCAGTGCTCTCAGATCCAAAGCTCCTCACTGATGAAGGCCACAAGCCAGAAACTAGTCTGGCGAAGGTCACAAGCCAGAAACTAGTCTGGCGATATTGGATGAGTAGGCATTGGATAGGGATTTTATGCACAAGCCTTCTGGCATCCATTGATTACTCTGTTTAGCACAGGTGGCAATACTGTATGGAGAGTTTTGCTCTGTTTATCAACAAAATATATTTCACAACATACAGCTATAAAGAGAAAGTAAATTTAATAATTTTAGGTTGCTTTTCAAGAATTTATTTTCACTTGCCAACTTCTTAAAAAACAGAAGAATATTTGTGTGCTTATATTGAAAATTTAATAGCCACATACACATGTGCACACAAAACAAAAATAATTTATAGAATAAAAACAATGAGAATATTATAGATTTTTTCAAAAAAATACTGTACAAAAATTTACCTATTCATGAAAGAACAAAGTCCTAAAGCATTATTAGGATACTTCACATATTCTGCAAAGAGCTTTATATTGTCAGTAGTACTCATTTGGTGGAACATAATGGTACTTGTGCATTAACCTGTCTACCAACCTTGGCTGTCATTTTGTTTTAATTATACAGTTTCAGGGGCATACAATAAATATTTGGAACAAAATGGCTGATAACTTTATTTATAATTATTTTAAATATTGAGTCAACATATTAATATAAAAATATAAAAAGCATAAAGTGCTATATCATGCCCATTAATGCAGATTTCAATTTATGAATATATATGTAAAAGAAATATAAAGTGATATATAGTGACCATTAATACAAATTTTTTCGGAGGGCAGGATCCCAAACTTAATATCATTATGCCAAAATGGTAGTGGCAAAAATAAAGATGCTGACAGTAAACAAAGTACAACAATGTTCAGAGCATGTCAGCATTTCCCCACCTTTTAATATAAATAAAAAAACTGAAATAACTCTACTTAATGAAATTTATAATCAATTTTTTAATTTTTTAAAACTTAACAACTAACACATATTTGTTAAAATTTTGAAGAAAAAAAAACCTCATTAACAAATATTTATAGGGCCCCTGAAATTGTATAATTAAAAAAATGGCTGCCAAGCTTGGTAGATGGGATAACCCCCAAATACTGACATAATTTATACAAGGCTTATTAAATTTATTATAATTTCATCATAATATAAATATAACTTTTATTTAATATTTGAATACAAGTATAATGTATATACATATATATAAGCTTTAGATGTAATTAGAGGGGATTTGAACACAAACTTTCAAGCTCTTTTCAGAAATCCACTTCATCTTACATAACTGATACACATGACCACATATATATCTCCAATATACACCTTTCACACTGAACCAGCACTCATCAGTTGGTCCAGATCACCATGTTCCCCACACACACACACACACATATATATATATATTCATTGTTCAGTTTATATTAAGATAACAAATTTGCAAACATTAATGGACAGGCTTCATTTTTCTCCACACTCTTCAGCCATCCATATCATTAAAAAATTCTAATGATGGAATGCTCAAATCCTTTGTTAATGCCAATGTTGTTGTCATACACATATTAACTTTAAGTCACTCTGACCACTCATATGTAGGACCTTAATATGTTCATTTAAATACACAACAGAGGGATGGGCAGAATACAGGCTGAATATGCAATATATGAATACAGGTACAATGTATATACTTAAGCTGTAGATGTGATTAGAGGGGATTTGAACCCAAACTTTCAAGCTCCAGTCATCAGCTCCATCTTACATAACTGATACACATGACCACGTACATGTAAGAAAGATAAATGATCTCTGACATACATATTTCATGCTGAACCAGCACTCATCAATTGGTCTGGATCATCATCACCCACATATATATATAATCAGTGCTCAGTTTATATTAAGAGAGCAGATCTTCAAACTTTAATGAATAGGGTTCAAATTTCTCCACCTCCAACTCTTCAGCCATCTATATCATAAAACTCTAATGATGAAATGCTCAAATCCCTTGTTAATGTCAATATTGTTGCCATACACAATTAACTTTAAGTCAATCTGACCTCTCATTTGTAGAATCATTTAATACATCCATTAAATACACAAGAGGGATGGGCAGAATATAGGCTGAATACGCAATATTTGAATGCAAGTATAATGTATATACTTAAGCATTAGATGTAATTATAGTGGATTTGAACACAGACTTTCAAACTCACTTTAGTCATTCATTCTATCTTACATGTGCGGGAGATAAGACCCGATCAACTAATACATGCTGGTTCAATACAAAATACATACATAGCAGATCATTTATCTTTTTTACATGTATGTGGTCATGTACATCAGTTATGTAAGATAGAGAAAATGACTGAAGGAAGCTTGAAAGTCTGTGTTCAAATCTCCCCTAATTACAACTAATGTATAAGTATACACATTATGTATTCAAATATTGCATATTCAGCCTGTATTATGCCCATCCCTCTTCTATGTATTTAAATGGATGAATTAAGGTTCTATTCATGAGGGATTAGAGTGACTTAGTCAACATAGGTATGACAATAATATTGGCATCAAAAGGACTTTGAGCATTCCATCATCAGATTTTTAATGACATGGATGGCTGAAGAGTGGGGAATGGAGAGGATTGAAGTGTGTCCATTAAAGTTAGAAGATTTGTGATCTTAAGATAATATGAGCATTGATTATATATATGTATGGGATATGGTGATCTAGACCAACTGATGAGTGCTGGTTCAGCACAAAACATGTATTTTGGAGATCATTTATCTTTTTCACATGTGTGTGGTCATGTGTATCAGTTATGTAAGATGGAGTGGATATCTGAAGGGAGTTTGTCTGTTCAAATCCCTCTAATTCTTATTTAACTTTATTTCTTTTTCTGCTACTTCTGATCTTGAATTGAACAAACTTTTTCCTGCAAAAATTATAAATAGTTGAAGCTCATCTTAAAATATATTACATAGTTATTGTGCTAGCAGTTCTATAAATTATCAATAATATGGCATAGATGGTCATGTGTGGTTTAAGGCAATGGTACAGTGAAGAACTGGGAAGTAAAGGTTCTTAGATCAATTCTCAACTAAGTAATATTAATAAGCAAAAAATAAAAACTTAAGCTTCAGACAAACCAAATGGAATTCTCAAAACTCAACCTGCCATAGGAAGCTCTGATGTCATATGACACTTCAGGCAAATAACTATACAATTACTTTAACAATCTCATAACAAGCAGCTATTTGTCAACATTTTGAAATCTTTCTCACGAAATAACCAACTGTTAATAACCAGCGGAATAGTCTTTTTTACTTAAGGTTCCTTCAATTAAATTCGGTCTAAAAATGAAAAAGACTGCTCTTTCTTTCAATATATTACAAAAATAGAATTGAATAGCTGATTGGAAATTAAAGAAATGCTTCCCTACCTCGAACTTTCCATCTTTTAATAAAGCAGCCTACTGACTCCCACCTTCCTTCTACTGATATCGATTTCTTTTTCAGCTATATTTGACTAGTCATTTCTGTTATCCCTGCTGACTATGAAAAATGATTCAAAAGAAAAAAGTCAATATTTTTTTTGGACAAAAATAAAATTAAATTAGAAATTGTACCTATGAAAAGATTGGTTAAAATTGTTAAATTATTTTAATAAAAGGGTTAAAACATTATACATATTGTTTATCTTTTTAGTATATATTTTATTTTTATAAATATATTTAAAATATTTATCTTGTATTTTTTGTGTATATTTGTTTGATTGTATGGATTCCAAACAACAGAGCCATAATGCAGATCAGGTACAATTAAAGTATTAAATAATAATCTATATATTTCTATTGTAAATTGAATGTTTGATCTCAAAATCATGCCCATAATTTTAAGAGATTTATTAACTACTGTTTGAATATGTTCATTAAATGTATAATAACTTTGTGAAAATAATACCCAGATCTTTCTGTTTAAATGTTTTGGCAATTTTGTTCCCATTAACATTATGTTGACCATTACTAATTGTTGTTTTCTTTGTGTAAGACATTGAATTGCATTTTTTTATATTTATTTGCATATTATTGATATGGCACCAATCACAAATAGTATTAATATAATTTTGCAATATTTTATGATCATTTTTATGTCTGATCTCTAAAAAGATCTTAATATCATCTGCATAACATAATAAATTTTTCTCAATTATGACAGAAGCTAAATCAGAAGTATAAATGGCAAAAAGAATGGGACTTAAAACACTTTCTTTGGGTATTCCACACTCATAAGTGACCATAAAAGAAGATTCTCCATTAATATACATATGATTCTTTCTATTAATAAAAAAAGACTAACAGTTTTAAAAGATTAATTGATAATCCGATATTATCTGCTTTCATTAGTAAAATATTATGATCTACTTTATCAAAAGCTTTAGATAAGTCAAAATAAATAACATCAAGTTAACTTTGTGAATCAATAACTTGTGTTATAACATATAATATGTGTAACAAATTTGTTTCAATAGATCTTCCTGGTAGAAAACCATGTATAAATGAAGTAATAATATTTTTTAATTGATGTATAATCCTATTATAAATTGATTTTTCCAATATTTTACCACAAATTGGTAACAAAGAGATAGGTCTAAAATTAGATATATCTGATTTTTTCCAAGATTTATAAATTGAACTTATTTTTGCAATTTTCCAACAATCAGGAAAAACAGATGTTTTTAGAGCCAAGTTAAATATATATACTAGAATAGGAGCTAAAAGTTCAATACAGCCTTTATAAATAAATACAAGTATACCATCATGTGCAATACTCTTATTTTTTAAAGATTTAGATGCCATTATAATCGTATTCTTACTCAGATTAGATATACTTATTAAATTATTATTATTTATAAGATTATTAGTAAAATTATAATTATATGAATTCATTTTAATATGAATCATTTGGGACGAGAAATATCTCATAAAATCATCTGGCTTAATATCTGTTGTTTCTTTATTTCTAACTTTAACATGTTCTTTCATGATATCCCAAAATTGTCTTGGATTGTTACTAATGTTATTTTGTATGCTTCTCATATGCAAATAAAAATCTTGTCTTTCCAATTTTCTTATTAAAAATCTATAATTTTTAAAGTTATTTAAAAACATTCTATCTTTATATTTTTTGAACAAATTATAAAAATATCGCTTTCTCTTTATGCATTTTATAAGTTTATTTGAAAACCATTTAGAATATTTAGTTGATTTAACATGTTTCATTGGAATAAATCTATTTACTATATCAAATATATAGAGCAATTAAAGATATAAACTGGGAATTGCTCTATATAAACCAAAATAATCACTTTTAGCATATTTTCTTTTAGTTAAAGATCTA
Organism: Epiperipatus broadwayi; assembly: GCA_028023455.1. NCBI lineage: Eukaryota > Metazoa > Onychophora > Udeonychophora > Euonychophora > Peripatidae > Epiperipatus > Epiperipatus broadwayi. The sequence continues at coordinate 120,842 of JAQFVV010012969.1, forward strand.
AATTGAACTATTTTGATGTTTAAGGCCAATTCAATTTCTAGTGCAAAATGATGATAATCTTTAGGTACTAAAGGATATTCATATTTTTGTATATGAATGAATTTATAATTTGTAATTATTAAATCTAATATATATCCAACATTATTGCATACATCGTTGATCTATTTTAAATTCAAAAGTTTAAGTAATTGCATCAAATCAAATTTGACATTATTTTGATAAACATTGTTTCCATAATATGCAATGTTCAAATCTCCCATAATTAATATTTTACGCTCATATGAAACTAGAAATGACTCTAATGCTTCTAAACTTGATTTCAAATATTTCTGTAAAACATTAGGTGGAATATATATATATTGTGCCCTTATCTATAGGTCATAACAAGGTAGAAAGGTCAATTACTAAAAAATTTTAAATTTTAAGATATGTTTGTATGATATATAAATAATAGTAGGATAATTAAATTTTATAGTACAATTTAAAGCTGAAAATACCTGGTATATAAAAATGTAAAGGATTATTTTAAAGGAAAACAGTTAAATAAAGCTTAATTATATTCTTGTTTATGGTTGTAAAAGCTGGCCATATAAAATAATACAGCTATAAATAGTTTAAAAGTATATTAATAATTTGAGTATAATATTTTAAAACTAATAAATTAAATAAATGCTAGATGTAGTGTTATAATTATATTTAATAGTCAAAATTAATAGATTATATTTTGAAATAAACTTTAAGATGGTGAGAATTATATTTAGTTCAACATTTTAAAATTATTTTCCAAATTTTTTATAAACTATAGCCGTTTTGGTAATTTAGACCGAGACGTAAATAAAAAAAAATCATTTGATAAAGTTAGTAAACATGTGACTGTATATTATATACCTTCACACACACACTTGTTAAAATAATAATAAAGTTTGTGAATTTAAGCTAAATATAATTGCCATCGATCATTAAAGTAAAGGTTAAAATATTAAATATTATTTTAATAATTGTTTTTAAAGTTTAAATAATTTTGATAAAACTATAATTGAATTTAAAAATACTAGTCTAAATAATATTTAAGATATGACGTCATCAATTCTTTATTTTTAAAAGTCTAGTCTATTATAAAACTAAAATGTGTAAATTTGTTCGCGCTAAAAAGTCATTAACCAATCAACGGAGGTAAATTAGCAGACAAAATATAAGAATTAGACGGAGCGGGGAGGAGAAGTAATGTGTAAGTGAAAGAGAAAGTAACACATTTTTTTAGCTGATAACACCGTAGCTAGAAAAGTGATATAAATTTAAAATTTTGTATTTATTTTAAAAGTTCTTTTTTAACATATAATATTTTGACTGCCTCTACATGGATTGCTAATTTTAAAAGTTATCTTACCAGGATATTTTATTCGAGTTTAACCAAAACCTTACAGTAAAATGGAAGTACAAGGAAAAATACCTAAAAATATTGCTATGGGAAAAATATTTGGAAAGTGCCTTAATACAGCTTTATTTATGCTCAACCAGAAACTTATTATTGTCACTCAAAGAAATATAATTTGGACGCTATACGAAAACTTAAAAGAGAAGTTACTTGCCGTCAGGAAAAAATTATGACGCACAAATTTATAAGGCTACTTTGAAGCTTTTTATTCTTCTCTATGGAAAAATTTAATATGCGTTTTTATTATAAAGAAAAATTATGTAAAAGTATAATGAAGAAAGAATGTTGATTTTTTAAAAAGAGACATTATAAAAATATAGTACCAGAAGTTTCAAAGAAAGAAAAAAGTTATAAAATAATATGAAAGTGCTATTATGTGTTTTATGGAAAGGAACCGAAAAACTTTATCTAATAGGAATTAGAAAAATATTATAAAGTATTCATTGGAGGAAATGCTTGATTTTAAAAATATGAAATTAAATTACTTAATGAAAATGGATCCACGGAAACAGAAAATTTTATTGAAGATTTAAATAAAAATACCTAGAAGATGCATCGTAAAAGTCACGCGGGAAAGTATTAGCAGACAATATTAGAAGAGAATATGGAGGCGTGTTTTCTTTACAGGATTAACTAATATCAGAATTAATAATTATATTCAATATTATGAAAACCAAAGATTGTCGTTTGTGAATATTTATTAAACAGAGCAATAATTGTTTTGCCTTAAAATAGAACTTTAAGTGACTGAAGAAGAAATAATATACATTTTTTTTTAGCTTTAATATGAACGATTTTCAAGAAAATTCGATGAAGAAGTACCGTAAATATAATTTAAATATTTTCACTAATTTATTTTTAAATATAAAATGTTATGTGAGATTAGGGAAAACATATAAACATAAATTTAGTAATATTGAGATTTAAATATAATAGCTTAATAGAATTATAGAAATATTGTTTTAAAAATAAAGTGTATGTATGGAAGTCTTATATCTACAAGAATCGATGGGATGGTGAAGCCTACAGAACACGATCGAGAAGATAAAGATCATTTGGTAATTTTGATATTTATTTATAATGCATAATGTATTTTTTTTAGATCGTCTATTGATTAAGAATGATGTGTGAAAGTTTAAATTATATGTACACATTTTATACAACATTTTAAAACATATGAGATAGGAGTAATTCTGAATATGCATGCAATAAGTTATTTAAAGTATATTAATAATATAATTCCACAGAACAATTGTGTGATTCTTTTGAACTTTCATGTTGTAAAGTATTCAGATATTTTAAAATAGTTTGTATATGATTAAATATACGAGAAAAGTAGTAAAAAGATTTTCTTATAGAACAGCGGAATAGTTTTGAAATAAATGAATTTTATTATTGTTAGAAATGCAGATAGATATTTGTCGATGTACCGTATAGAAAAATCTTTGAGAAATAAGATCGGATAGTGACTTGGAAGTACTAGTGGAGAGGAAACCAAGATGATGTTTTGTTAAGAAATAAGAAAAATAAAGTATTTGGATCATAGTTAGTTAGTGTGATTTCAGTATAGTTAACTAAGTCCTATGACTGAACACATATAGTTTGGACAGCGTTTTTGCATATCTTTAAACTTTTTGATGTTATAATAAAGCTGAAGAAATAGCTTTAGCATCACTCCTATAATAGAGATTGGTAGACAGGTAAAGGTCACTCCTCTATAGTGTCTTTTAATTCACTGTGCCATTATTGTCAAGGTTTATGACGAGTAATATTCTAGTATATTTTGATCCTATGCATCTATCTTCGCTATCCTTATTTCGTGAATCTGCATCGTCAGAAAGATATTTTCAAAGAAATAATGAATAAAATAGAACTGAAGATATGTTATCGTTTATGTAAGAATAGTTTATTTGCTGGAATGTATAAAATTGTGTAATTTTAAAAGTGAAAGTACAAAATATCATAAAGAGAGAAAGAATCATATAATACAGTTTAAAATTAAATCGGAAATGAATGTAAGATTTTAAAAAAAGAGAAATCTAAACAAAGTTGTTTTTTTTTAAAGTGATAATAAAATTTGAATGTTTTAAATAATATTTTAGAAAATAAATATTGCATATTTATTAAGAAAATAATTCAATAGTATGTAATAAACATATATTTGTGTATGGTATGTTAATAGTTGTAATTATATCATCCGAAGTAAGGCTTTAATGAGAATATTAGGAATAATAAACATCGGATAATGAACAATAAAACTTAATACCGAATGTAGAAGAATGTTTTGAATTTGTAGGATTCCATACCACCAATATAAAACTAGAATTTTATTGTTTTGTAGAATGTTTACTACGAATGTAATTTTTGTAAAAAAATATAATTTTAATAATAGTAGGGATACAAAGTGTTAAGGATAATCCGATAAGAAATTCATTTTGTAACAAGCTAACCATAATAAGAAATCCAATAATAATAATACTGTATTTTCTTAAGCATTTAAAAGATAAGAGTTAACTAGGAAAAATAAATAGAAGTTTGATTTTTTTTTTTATAAACTAGTAAACTAATTTGTGATAGGAGAGTAAGGATATCCAATGTACATCATGTAAAATATTGTTATTTGTTTATGTTATTAATAAACTTTGTTGTAAATTTATTTTAAAGCTTTGTGTCCTCGTTGTTATTTCTCCACATGGATGCATGATATCACGATACATTTATAATTGAAACAGACATATAGTTTTTGCACAAATAGGTAAACATAAAAGTGTTCTAAGAATTTTGAGAATTTATTGGTATGTTAAAATTAAAAGATCATAATTTTATATTATTTATTGGTCATAAGTCGGTTACCACAATATTAAATTAAATTATATGCTAATGTTGCCACACGTATTCTGTTGTCAGATTATTAAAATACTACCACGTATGTATTTATTTATTTCATTTAGGAAGAAATAAGATTATATTACACTATTTTGGTTATTATTATTATTTTATTATTGTTAGTTGCTGCGTAGTGAATTATGACATAAAATTCCCTTTTCATAGTTTACTACCGTAATTTTAAATCAGTTAGAATACAATTTATGAACCTGAGATTTATTTTATTTTCTTTTATTTATTTTCTTCATTTTATTTAATTGAGCTAGATTCTTATTACAAAGAATATTAAGACATGATTATTATTTTAATCGTAATGAATAGAGCTTAGAAAGTCGTAAGAATACTATGAGTTAGTTATTTGGTATAGTAAAAAGGGAGTATAGTGTTCTTATGCCATTGAGATAGTATCATGTGGATAATATCTCAATGTAGTCTATCTCGTTCCCGTATCGTCACTCCATGTCTCATGAAAATAGTAAATATTTGTTAATTCATTTTAAAAATATAACCGTATTTGTATTTTAAAAAATTAGAGCTAGTAATCATTTTTAATTAATGCTGGATATTTCATTTATTTATTTGTTAACTGAGCTAGAACCCGGAATATGCGTAATAAAATTAAACAATATATAAGAATATGGAGGACGAGCGGTGGGGGAGGTTAGAATATATATCCCAATAACAATTTAGAATTATTTAATTCAATTTCAATCCATACTGCATCAAATAGGAAATCTGGAATATGTATACACTTACAAATAATATATTTCCTAAAAGCAACTAATACACCTCCATCTCTTATAGCTATAGATATTGGTCTATCATTTATAAAAACATTATATCTATCATCTATTAAATATTCATTATATATATCTTCCTTTAGCCATGTCTCTGTTAAACAAATAATGTCATATTCTTCTGTTAAAATTTTATGCTTAATTTTACATACCTTTGTTCGTAATCCTCTTACATTTTGTAAGTAAATAGTTAGTAGTTTATTATTCATCAATGCTAATTTGTTTACAATGTACAGATTGTAATTATAATACCTTATCATGTCTAATTTGTATGTCATTCACCTTTTTGAAAATATCATTTACATTCAAAGAATTCGATTTATGTAATCTTCCATAAAAAGGAAGTAGTACAGATCCATATGGCCAAAGCTCTGGGTTTATCATATGTTCTACATATTGTTTATCTACTGAAATGTAAAAAGATGCATATTATTTATTTTCAGATGGTATTTTATAACCATCAACTGAAGTTTTAAGTTTATCCGTTAGATGATTAATAATATCTTTCTCATTCATTGTTATATTAATTCTCATGAGAAAATTTTTTTTATAAATTATTCTTGGTTTTACAGCCAAAATATTATGATTTTCTTGAATTCCCATTATGGTTTATTTTAGTTGCTTTCTTTCTATTAGTTTTCCTTTTATATGACACTGTAATAAAACCATCATTAGTATCTTTAATTTCGCCATTCTGTGTCATTAATTTAGTATCTGTATCAGAATTATTTTTCTGTATATTTTTAATTTTATTTCCATTATTAGTATCATTTTTATTATTATTATTACTCTTATCATAGCATCGGCCGGGACGCGAACCCGCAACCCGGGCAACTGCCTGAAAGTGCAAGGCAGTCGTAACCTCTCGACCACCAATGCAAGACCTAAAAATGACTAAAAATGACTTTGATGATAACATTTACAAATAATACATATATATTAGTTAAACTCAATTAAATAACAACAACAAAAAAGGATCACTAATTTTTAAACTTCATTTTATTTTAAGAACTATTATGAAAGAGGATGAGAGAAAATGTTTACAAAAGAAAAAAGAGTGGTGAATTAATTAGGATTAGAACAACCAAATAAAAAGAAATTTAAAGAATGTAACATTCTAAAAAGTTAACAGATCCTCTTTGTTTCAAACTATCCCAAAATAACTAACCATAAAACTTTTTTTTTGCTTTAACATGTAAATTAAACAAAAAATTCTATTAATTTAAAAACCACTCTTTTAAAATTAATAATTTTTATTAGTCATTCGTGAGACTAGAAATTATCCAATAATGAAGAATATTTCTGTAGTGTAAGTTTCACTCCACTACTCTGTACAATTTTAAGACCTTATGGTGGAATGTAATCATAACCATATAACCAAAGACATGTGAAAGAGACCTATAATCCCCAAGATGCAAATTTCATGCCAAACCAGCACTAATCAGTTAGCCCACACCACATTCTCTCACACCTATCTTTATCATTGTTTAGTATATATATATATAATTATTCAAACAATACAATAATTAATACAGTAACAATATTTTAAACAAATATATACCAATTTAATAGAAGTACTTTCAACTATCTATGTAGTCGTTGTCAACTAGACTCAAATTGTATTTAAAAATAGAACTAATTGCAATTGGAATTCGCATATATTTAGATTTAAAAACTTTATTCATGATAACGATCTTGTTTGTTTAAAAGAAGATAAGGGGTTAAGGTTATGTCTTATGTCAAAACTTGATTACTACGATAAAGTTTTAATTCAAATGGAAAAGCTTAAATTTAAACAAATTGGAAAAATAAACATTGAAAATTTACGTGTAAAGTTTATTGATGATATTTTAAAAAAAGCTAAAAAGAATAAATATATAGATGCTCATACGTATTATCGTCTTTATCCATCTGCTGCAATTTGTCCTAGAATTTTTTCGAATATTAAACTACATAAACAAGATAAACCTTTAAGATTAATGATTGACTTTGCGGATCATTTTACTATGAAAACTTGTAGATTTATAGAAACATTATTAAAAGATGTTCTTGGATTTGGAAAATATACTATTAATTCATCGTTTGATTTGTAAAGAAAATTCAAAATATTAATATTAATAATAATGATAGTATTTGTACATTTGATATATGTGAGATGTACGGTTCAATAGATAGATTAAAATCTATAAAAATTATATTAGATGCTTTAATGTTAAAAAAAGTTGATGTTAAAAAGTAAAATTTGTAAATGATGTATTATATTTTATTGATAAAAATATATATGCTATATTTAATGAAAATTATTATAAAATGGATTACGGATGGCCTATGGGACTTCCTGTAGTTTCACAAATATGTAGTTTTGTGGTATCAAGATATGAAGATATAATTCTTAATACTAATATATATTGCCAAGGTATTAAAATTTATTACAGGTATGTTGATGATGTTTTGTTTGTGGAAGTTTAGATATTATAAATGTATTATTCAATGAATTAAATAGTTTAGAAGGTTTAAAATGGAGTAAATCTTTTGAAGAAAAAAAGTCAATTCAGTATTTAGATATTAAAATTCCTAAATAATAAAAATAAATTAGATTATTGTATGGTAATAAAAGATATTGAAAAAAGAGGATATATTCCTTGGTATTCAAATGTGCCAATAGCACATAAATTATCCGGTTTAAAATCATTTTTATTTAGGAATAATAAATTATGTAAATATAGTTCTGATAAAATAAGTAACATAAATGTATTTATTATGGATTTGTTAAATGTTGGATATGATCATAAATTAATTTATAATATTGTTACTAAGTTTAATAATAATAGAAATATTTTAGATGCTATAGATATTGATAAAATAAAATATACTTGGATATCAATACCATTTATTTGTAATGAACAGGTTAAATTTATAAAACAGATATATAAAAATATATGTCGAGTTGCATTTTATACTACTCCTAATTTAAATAGATTAATAAATAATTCAAAAAATAGGTGTAGTATTTTAAATCAAAGTTGTGCAATATATAAATGGCTATGTGTTTGTGGAAAGGCATATATTGGGGAATCTCGATGCACATTGGAGAAAAGATCAAAGGAGCATTTGTTATTATATAACGAGTGCAAAAATCAAGACAAGAGAATGTTAGAAATGATGATGTATCACCATCAGTATTTTTTGATCATAATGTAACATGTAATTATGGTTTTGATTTTGATTTTAATAAAGTTAAAATTCTGTGTATTGAAAGAAATAATAATAAACGCAAAATTAAAGAAGCTATGTTAATAAAAAGTGAAAAGCAACAGTTGATAAATAGACAGGCAGCCAATATAAAAATTAATGAATTGTGGGAAAATTGATGTATGACGTATTACTTTTGTTTACATTTGTAACGGTTTTTTCTAATACAATTTGAGTCTAGTTGACAACGACTACATAGATAGTTGAAAGTACTTCTATTAAATTGGTATATATTTGTTTAAAATATTGTTACTGTATTAATTATTGTATTGTTTGAATAATTATATATATTTTATTATAATTGGAATACAGACATTGATTAATAATTTATATATATATATTAAATTATTACAGTTTGATTGATAAATGCCAAATGTGCTGCCCTCACAACTTTGACGCAAATCACTTAATGGAAGTATATTAATTTTTATTAGTCATTCATAAGACTAGAGATTATCCAACAATGAATAATACTTCTGTAGTGTAAGTTTCACAACATCAAACTATAGTAATTTGGCTATCTATATACATATACTGAACAATGATAACGATATGTGTAAGAGAATGTTTGGTCTGGGCCAACTAATGAGTGCTGGGTCAGTATGAAATATGTATCTTGGGAATCATAGGTCTTTTTCTCATGTCTTGTTCATATGCTTATGATTACATTCTTCCATAAGGTTTTAAAAATTGATAGAAACCAGTCCCTATCTTGCATGAGTGGTGTAGTGAAATTTATACTACAGAAATATTATTCATTATTGGATAATCTCTAGTCTTATGAATGACTAATAAAAATTAATATACTTCCATTAAGTGATTAGTGTCAATGTTGTGAGTGCAACATATTTGATACTTATCAATCAAACAATAGTAATTTGCTGTGTCTGTCCGTCAGCCCGCCCGCCCGTCCGTCCGTCGGTCCACCTACCTACCTACCTACCTACCTACCTACCTACCTACCTACCTACCTACCTACCTACCTACCTACCTACCTACCTACCTACCTACCTACCTACCTACCTACCTACCTACCTACCTACCTACCTACCTACCTACCTACCTACCTACCTACCTACCTACCTACCTACCTACCTACCTACCTACCTACCTACCTACCTACCTACCTACCTACCTACCTACCTACCTACCTACCTACCTACCTACCTACCTACCTACCTACCTACCTACCTACCTACCTACCTACCTACCTACCTACCTACCTACCTACCTACCTACCTACCTACCTACCTACCTACCTACCTACCTACCTACCTACCTACCTACCTACCTACCTACCTACCTACCTACCTACCTATCTATCTATCTATCTATCTATCTATCTATCTATCTATCTATCTATACTGAATAATGATAAAGATATGTGTAAAAGAATATAGTCTGGGCTAGTTCAGCATAAAATGTGAATCTTGAGACATAGTTTTTTTTTCCACATGACTTTGATTCTTTCACAAAATGTTAAAGTTGAATAGAAACTAATAATGAAACTTAAGCTAAAGAAATATTCACTTTTTTAGAATTTTACTTAATATGTAATTAAAACTTCCAAAATTAATATGGATAATCTTTAATTAAGGAATAACAACCACAAAGCAAAATATAAAGTAGAAGCCATTTCATATAATCATATTTTATTTAATCTAATTGAAATAATATGTATATGTGAAACGTGTAAAAAGCTAAAAACAATATATATTTATTTAAAAAATGCAGATAATTTAATAATCATACCAATCGATCAACAGAGAGATCATTTGGACTTCAAAATATAGTTTATTAGGAATATCAAACAATCACAAGATAAGGAGGGAATATTTTAATTTGGCTACAATAACTATTACTATTGCATCATCTGCCTTTGGGAAATTCTATGTTAAAAAGCTGTAAATGATAGAAGCATCATTAAAATTTAATTCTATGATTAGTTTCATCCATTATGCTTTCATCTACATTAATAATCTGAGCAAGTTATTTGTAGTCGTTAACCTTCTATGATTCATGATTATCTATCTTTATCTTTTTTCACTGAGAAAACTTGAAGAATATTATTTTTGGCATGTATTCCTATTCTCCTATTTTCATCTGATAGCTTTTGCAACATTTCCTGAAGCTCTGAAGCACTATTTTAAAAATCAACCACAACATCTACAAAATGTAGATGAACATCTATTTCTACTCCTTTAACTTTCCCAATTTAATTAATGAATTAAAATTGCTTTAAAAAAGTTTTGGATCTTTGGAATCTCATGGTGTACACTTATTAATATCGATGTTAATCTTCTCAGCATTACCATGTAATTGAATAGCCAATGTTGTATTTTAATATTCTTCAGAGTATGATAATATTTTGGATCTATATTTTGATGGTCTAAAACTTTAGTTTACAGATCCAAGGTTCATTTGTAACTCAAGGTCAATGACTATTTTTATGACTAATTTCCACTATTTGGGTGTAATTTATTATGGTATAATCACTTTTAAATTCAGTTTATTCTTTTGATTGGTGAGAGTCATTATTATATAATTCTTTCCATTAACTATTCCACACATTCCATGATATCATTTCTCTCTCTCTTTCTGTTATTTTTTACTACTAGTGCCATCTGTTCTTATTGCTGAAATAACTTTCCATCTCATCCATCCCAATATAGAGTGGTTTCAAGAATTTATTTTTTATAATTTTTTCCATTTCAATTCAGTTATATTTTTTATATCATCATTAACTTGTTAATGAATCATTTTCAATATATTCATACTCCACGTTTTTTTTTTAAGTGTCATACCATCGGCCAGGACGCGAACCTGCAACCCAGGCAACTACCAGCTAGTGCAAGGCAGTCACGCTGACCTCTTGACCACCAATGCAAGACTACTCCACGTTTTCTTCATACAATCTTTTGTCACAGTTGATAATTTATTAATGTACAGTATTGATATTTCTTTTTCTTCTACTAATTGTCTTTGTAGTAGTTCTTAGTATAATATCAGATATCTTCTTATTAATTTCATTCAATCCAGGACCATCTTCAAAATCTACTAATATTTTAAAATGATTTGCAAATTCAAATTTAAATTCATTTCTGAAAACAAGTGTTAATACTGCATTTCTTAATCGTTTTCATCTGTCTAGTTTTCCATTAACATTTATCGTACTTTATCAGAACCATACTTGGATGGGGTTGAGGTTGTTTCATCACAGCAAGTCTAATACTAAAGTACTCATCTACCTTACAACTCATTGATCAATGATTATTTCTTGTGTTGAAACTATTAAAAATATTGCAATCTTGAAATACAAATTTTCTTAGTCAAAATATAATCCATTTTGCCATACTTTCGTTTGGATGTTTGCCATATTTATTTCTGTTTCACATTTTCATCAAAGAAATTTATAAAATACAGTTATGTGCAAATTTCACTAGTTTGAATCTTCTCAATTGTGTCTTCATATCCAAATTCACCCATGGCACCTATATCTGTGTAATTAGAATACTAATGGAAAAAGAAGTGTTTCATTTACTTATTTTAATAAAAAAGAAGTCACATCTATTTTACCATTCACATATAATGCTTATTAAATGTATCTTTCTGTAATTGTAAATGCATTTGTTTGTGGGTAAATAAATAAGTAAAAAAAAAAAAAAGCATTATGAAAGATACAAACTGATCATGTTATTTATGTTGATCACAGAAAAACAATAAATCTGAAAGAATGCCCATATTTGAGATTATTCAAAACTTTCTGAATGAATAAGTTTTTCATTTATTCCCGAAATCAAAATCCGTCAAAAAATCTAACAAATATCACAGCTGCTTTGCACGAGATAAAATTAAATCAGAAATGAAATATTTCTTTTCTAAGAAAAAAAAAAATTGCTAAAGGAGATAAAACAATATAATACAATTTCAAACAATAAAAATGTATTATATTTTTAATATTCAGCTAAGAATGGAATACACATTTTTATTATTACTTTTTATTTACTATTTTAAAAAAAATGATATACAGAACAGATGAGGTATTTAACGCATTTAATAAACAGGTGTGTGTGAATATCATCATTCAGTTCATCCATTATTAACTGTTTATAATAAAGGTCTCTCCAAGATTAGTAAGGTTTCTCTGGTCTATATCTTTTTTTTTTCCTATTCCATCTCACATGTAATTTCTTTCTAGATCTTTTATAATCTCTTGGGATCCTAGTTAAAACTTTGAGAGTCCACCTTATGGCAGCCAAACTCTATTTCAGTCTATTAAGACTTTCAAAGATGTTAGTGATATCCATTTGCTTTTTCATATATATATACATATTGTAATGGCTGCAGCAGGCGCATTAATATCCAACATCAAAGGTTTACAAAAAAATTAACCGAATGAGGTAGAGAAGAAATTGAAAAGTGGAAAGGCAAGAGGTTTAGATGGATAGGCAGCAGAGATGGTAATGAATTTAGTATATAGGGCAAAAGTAAAGTTGTCCTGTTTTAATAAGATGGCAAAGAATAGAGTTTTTCCGAGTAGTTGGAGTAATACAAAAGTAAGATTATTATTTAAAGGAAAGGGTAAGGATCATAGAAAGTTAAATAATTATAGACCGATAGTAGTAGCATCAGTTTTATATAAAGTTTTCTCATATATGGTGGCTAGAAGAGTTGTAAAATGCATGGAAGAGCAATAATGTAGGGGGGAATGCAATGAGGTTTTAGGTCAGATAGGCTTATAGGAGATAGTTTATTTGTAGTTACACAACTTATGGATATGAGTAGGAATTCGGGTAAAAAGTTATATATGAGTTTCATAGATATAGAGAAGGCATGTGATAGAGTAAATAGAAATAGATTATGGATAAGTTTAGCAAATTTGGGAATGGATGAAGCTTTAGTGGATATTATTAAGAAATTATATGAAAATAATTATTATATATATCAGTTAAAGTTAAAAATGGGATGGGACTAAGGCAAGGATGCTTTATGTCACCTATTTTGTTTGTGTTGTATTTTGAATGAAATGGAAAGAGCAATAGAAAGATTAGGAAGAGGGATAGAGAAACAGTTAATAGGTAGTAAGGGAGTATATATTTTGTCAGGTCTTTTTTTTTTGCGGATGATATATTTTTGTGTGCAGAAAAAAAGAGAAGATATGGAAGTTATGCTGAGGACATGTGCAAGGGTGGGTAAAGAGACGGGGATTAAATTTAGTGAAGAAAAATCAAATATAATTATGGTTAATACTGGGGAATGAGAAGATGTAGAATTTTTATTGGGAGATATTAAGTGTGGTGAATAGATATAGTTATTTAGGAATTATTTTAAGTAATCAAAAAAATTATTTGGATGAATAGAAGAAAAAATTGATAAATGAAGCAAAGAAAAGAAAGGGGTTAATAAAGAAATTAACAGTGTTTTCATATAATAAATATGATGTAGCTAGAATTATATGGAAGATAGTTGCAGTAGCAGGGTTAACATATGGTAATGATGTATTATGTGTTAGTAAAGGGATATTAAATTACTTAGGAAAAGTTCAAAAGGGAAGTAGGAAGACATGCATTGGATGCAAATGTATGGACAGCAAGGGAGGCAATTCAAGGAAAAATAGGATGGTCAAGTTTTCATATGAAAGATGCAAAAAGTAAAATGAAAATGTTTGATAGATTACAGTTTATGGATAATAAAAGAATAGCCAAAATAGTATTGAAATGGGTTATGAGTAAAGGACATGTAACAAGATGGGTGAGAAAGGTAATGCAGTATGCCAAAGATTTGGATAAAGAGTTTATATCAGTATATTTGTACAAAAGATAGGATGATTGTGTTAAGAGGATTATTGAGTGTTATAGTAGTAAGGAATGTAAAAGAATAGATTTATTAATAAAGAATAGGGAGTTAGAGAGATGGAGAAAGAATTTAAATATATATAGAAATAAACAGAATATTAGATGCAAGTTAATACATGATAATAGTAAGGAAAGTAGTTTATTGTTTAAGGCTAGAACAGGATCTTTAGCAACAAGAGAATATACATGTAAGTGGGAAAATATGGGTGATTTAGTCTGTAAATTATGTAAGGAAGGAATAGAAAATATTAGGCATCTGTTAATTGAATGTAAATGCTTGAAAACAGAAAGGGTACATATAATGAAGTTATGGAAGAATAAATATGAAAAAAGTGATTACTGTATACAGAAAGTGGATTATTAGTTTTTATGCTGGGTTTGGGAAAAGATAAAGGGGATTTAGATATAAAGGCCATAGAGTTGACAAAGATTATGTTTGTGGAAATGGGATGGAGCAGAATATGGGAAAACTTAGACTGGGGAATGGAAAATAAAGTGGCTAACAGGTTTCTCTGGGCATAATTGTTGAGAGATTCTAGACTCCGTTTAAGGAGAAGCTACAGTACATCATATCACATCACATCAAAAAAGTTTACAGATGAGGATACCAAATATAAATGCATATCCAATTGTACCATCACTCAGACATTTAATATTGACTCTAGATCGCAGAGAGCAGACTTTGCAAATATCAATTGGCAGAGTAGATAACAGTAAACAAAACATGAAAACAAATCTGTTTTTTAGAGCAGTTTCAATCCAGTTCAAATACAACAAAACTCAAATATAACAGAGTACAAATACAAAGGTTCAACTATACAACAGGGTACAAATGCATTTGGATAGTAATTAACTCTTTTCCAGGTTAGCATAAAATGGCAGCTTAAAATATCGTAGTTCATAAAAATTTACATTATAATATTGGATCATTTCTAAAGTTTAATAATTACTCTATGATTTATCAAGATGTGCATATATATATATATCTCACTTCTGAATTAAAAAAATAATCAATCATAAAGCAGCTTAAATTCACTATAAATGTTAACACACCCACGCCATTAAAAAATTTGATCAACTCCCACACTACTAAAAAAGTAAAATGACAATAAATAGACTTTTTAATCACCTGTATTATATAATAAAAAAAATATAATTCATGGGGAGAACTATTTTTACCTGACACAAAACACAATCATTCATGAATACCTCTAGCAGGAATAATATATATTGTGGAGATGCAAGTAAATATATACCAAATTGTGATGTATGAAAATTATACACATTTTTGTATCTAGAAAGTATAAATAATTATTATAAATATGATTTTGAATCAACATTTAAGAAAATAAAATAATATAATGTAAAAAAATGGATGTTATTTTCTTCAATGTTTTATTGTGAATCCATTAATAGTCCTACTTGAATTTTTTTTTTTGCAAATTCTGATTTAATAGATAAAAATGCTAATGAAGAGAATCGCGAAATATTTAGGTATACACTTTGTACATAAAACAAGCAAGACTCTCCATACAGTAGAGCCACCTAGTGCAAGCCATGAGCAAACATAAGAAGTGGTGATTATGTGACTTTGTACATAATTGCAAAATCTATATTATCACTACTTAGTGCTTTTGCAAATGTATTATTTAGCATATGATATTCATTGTAGGATCTACATATTACAGAGTTTTGGCAAAAAAAAAAAGAAAATGTAGTTTTACTTAACATGTGATAAAATGTTTTATTTTTTGATTTTCCCACAAGACATAAATTATGCAGACTTGGGACTTTGATAATTGTGATATCTTGTGCCATCGTACTGCCCTCAGGCTGGCTCTTTTCATGCAGTTAGGGATATTGAATTTAGCTTGCACAAAACTCTTACCCATAAAATGGTCCTAACTGTTACCAAACCTGTTCTGTATCACTGCTATCTGATAGATATTAAAATAAACACATTTTAAAAAACTAAAAACAAATAGAAAAAAAGCCATTTTAGTTTAGGACAGTGTTAGAATAGTGAATTCTGGAATTCAAAATCCATAGATCACTGCACCACTTCTGCAGTTCGAATTTATGATCCAGAGCAACAAGCCATTTGATTATAAAAGTAAAAATAAACGAAAAACCTTCACGATGAAGTATTATTAATGAAGAAAAGGCAGAAAGTTTGATATTAAAATAAAAAAATTAATAGATGAAAAACATCATTAATTATAGGATGTGATATGTTGGACTATTTCCATCATTTATGAGTGAATGTTGCATGTATAGAAAATTTTAAACTTTATTTAAACTTTCCAAATACAAACAACTTGTTAGTAGTAGCACACAAATAGACAATACAGATTAGTAATTACACAACATTTCGAGTAGTATTATTCTCCACTCTTCTTCAGGTGTTGCTGGCCTATATGCACAGTGACAATATTTGCTTAGAAGTTGAACTCGCTCGCACCTTTATATTCTTGAATATCGAATATAAGGCAAAAGCTCTACCAACTGAACTATTCTGTCAAAAGCTCAGTTGGGAGGGCGTTTGCCTTAAATTCGATATTCAAGAATCTAAAGGTGCAATATTGTCACTGTGCATATAGGCCAGCAACACCCAAAGAAGAGTGGAAAATAATATTACTCGAAACGTTGCGTTGCGTAATTACTAACCTGCATTGTCTATTTGTGTGTTATTACTAACAATTTGTTAGTATTTGGAAAGTTTAAATAAAGTTTAAAATTTTCTATACATTCAACATTCACTCATAAATGATAGAAATAGTTCAACATATCATATTTTATAATATACCATCATTACAAACCTTCAGACAAATCATTAATTATAGTATTCGAATTGACCAAACTTCTGCTCAAAATAAAAACAACATCTTGCAATATTTTAATTTAAAATGAACATTTCTAATAAAAATTCACTTATATAAATAATTGTCTTTAAAAAAAAAAAAAAACTTAAAGCAAATATTAGTCAAAAAATGTTTATAAATGATAGGAGTTTCACCTTATTATTATAAATTATAAAATTAAACAAATTAGTCTTTGATTTTATTTAAATTATTCAAAGTCATTAGGAGAAAAAGGGGGAAGAAGAATGCTTAATTTTATAATCGTTAAATTGTTCCACCGGAACACTTCGAAAAGCTTGACTGAAGGTCAGCAAAATCTCAAGTTTTCTGTTTGATTTAAAATAAAAGACATTTCTTGAATTAATTTAAAAATCAAAAAGTTAAATTTTTAAGTTAAAATCAATAAAAATTCATCAGTTTCTCAATTATGATTTCGACAATTTACATTTTACATCAATGAATAAAAAAACACACACACACTGCATATTATATATATTAAGAAAGTACGTAAATCTGTGCTGAAATATATTTTTTCTTTAGATGAAACTAGTGCAACAAGTGCTAATTTTCGACTTTTCGAATTAATTATGAAATTCACTGTTATTCCTAACTGGTTCTCCGTTAATGATCATGCTAAGAGCGATATGATTTTTTTTTTTAAAGGCCACACTATTGACCAAAATAATAAAAAGAATATGAAACTTAATAAACAACGCTATGGTTTGAAGGAATAAAATGAAAGACTTTATTGCTATGAAGTTATGAAATGATAGAGCTCAGATGTAATTCATCGGTCTTGAACCCCAGAAGATATCACTTTACCCTTGCATCAAACAAAGCAATGCCTGGTATATAAATAAACAGATTCAATGAAAAACCAAACCAAAAAAAAATGATCGGGGAAATAGAAATGTCAATGGAACTGGTCATTTTGATTCATGTAAAATGACAAGACCTCAAAAACGATAACACAATCCTATTAAATCAGGTCTGGTGCTCTGATGTTTTGCTTAAACAAAAGAAGTATTCTGAAAATCCTTCAAATAATGACTGCTTTTAGTAAAATACCAATCCTATCATCTCATTTACATTTGGTTGGTAATATTCAACATAATAGAATTAAGAGCTTTATTATAATCGTGAAAATGAAAAGACTCTGAGTTCAGCTGGAATCCCTTGTAACATTTTAAAAAATGAAACAATATGTAACAATTACATATACATAAAGCTATGTTAATTTCATATTTGCAATTATTAACTTCTGTTTGATTATTAACATAAGAGTATTAAAAAAAATTATGCTTCCATGTTTGGACAATTGATTCAAAACCATATTTTAATTCTAGGTAATATATTATTAAGTGCGCTGGTGAATTTCACAAAAAATTGTGGCTTCTATTATTCCAATTTATAAAAATAAAGATTTCTACATTTATAGCATATTGATATAGTACAATTCTTTCTAATTCACATTAATTATATAGGGAATGTTTTTAAGGCAATCTGTAAAGAAATTAGTTTAGCAGTTAATATTAAAAAGCTTGTGTACTTTGTCAGCCACTAATGAATGAATAATTTTCAGCAATTTTGGTTTAGATAGTTATTAAATTGGGAAAAGGGATCAGAAAAATATATTGATAGACTTTTAGATAGAAAGGTGGACTTGGATATCAAGAAATCAGAAACAAATGCTGGTGCTATATTTAACAAAGATAAGATAATATATATCATAATACTATTGATTAAATTAGTTGTATATAAGCTTGTTATATATTTAATGAAATATGGATTTCCCCCACCTTTTTATGGATGGAACACAGTGGCATTGAAAATATTTCAATAAAGATATTCCATAATTTTCCAATATTCTAAATAGACAAAGGCAACAATATATCTCCCAGATAGCTTAAATACATACGCTCATACACAACTATAAGACAAACTATGAGAAATCATATTTTAACTGTATAAATGAAACCTAAAACAAAATGCTGTAATCCATTTAGACATGAAACCTTCTCACTTTTAGAACAATTTTCTAAATAAGAAACTTTGAAAAAAATGTGAAAATAAAGTAATAAATTTTTATATCTCATTAATGATAATTAGACACCTAATTGGAAGGTCATGTAATAAACTACCTGGAATCAGAATGCCCAAATCATTGTTAATAAACACTGGATCATTAGCATGTCATTCACATTTTAAATTTCCTTACACCTTTCAAAAGTATCTTATGTGTTTCAGCACACTAGTATAGTGAGGATTGATCTCAATCCATCACTTCTAGTGTCTGAATGTCACAACACCTCCCAAGCAACAATCCATTCAATACTTAGTTCCCTCTAATAATTAGTTAAATTCTTACTTCAGATATCAATAAGTTCATATTCACATAATTTAATAGTGCACATGCAAAATATTTTAAATTAGAAATTTCTTTTGAACTTCCAATCCCCCCCCTCCCCCCAAAAAAATCAATAAATATTCCAACAGCAATAGTTGAAAGATATTTGAAAAACAGTGTAGCAGAATTAATATTAATCAGCGAATCAGACTGTCAGCTTTTATTTTTTTCACTTAGTTTGCTACAAATTTAGTCTAGGAACATTTAGTTGTTGAAAAACAATCCAGGCCAATCAACATTAATTCTACTGAAACTGGATATACTATATATGGACAAATATAATCAATTAAAAGTGAGGTGCATATATTGCAAAACACATTAAAGGTGATTGACGATACTACAATTTCTTTCCCAGCAGGCATTACGTCTCATTTAATTTTCTTCCCAAAACTTGCTTTTTATTAATCAGTTTCAATATACGTTTTTTATGATCATTATGGAAGCTACCTATATTTTTTACTTACAAATAGAACTGAAATATACATATAAATGAAATCAAGATATTCCATTCTCATAAATTAAATACAAACATAGATCATATATTCTAATCTAATACAATTACATATATATATATCTACATATTCATATATATTAAAAATACGTTAATTTTCATCAAAGTTGACTTTCAATCAAAATTATTCAACATATTAATATTATGATATAATTATTGTGTAATATCTATATTTTATAATAATTTTATTTTTTACTTTTTTTTTATATTAGTTTTTCTAACAAAATTTTAATGTTCTTAAACACTTAATCCATAAAGAAGTTTATGTATAAAGGATATAATGATCTTGTGCATGTCATATACACACATTTATACATATAGTTTTTCATGCTTAATTTCAGGTCCATTTGTAAAAACGAAAGAAGAAGAAAAACTCTTGGTAATGCACATAAATAAACATGATTCAAACATTGGAAGTAAACAATTATATATTGTAATATATTAATAGGGATGGCTGCAGAAAGAAGTTTACTATTAACTGAAGGGAGACCCTTTGATTCCTCTTGGAGGCCCTAAAGGAACTGAGCAAGGTAAATTCCTAATGACCACTCCATATGTTTTTGTCATTGCAGCTGTTATTACTATGTGATTACCATATAATATATGAACATGGATGGGCTGCACACCAACATGCATTAGCCAGTGTAGTGAGTTTAATGGCTTTTTACTTCTGAGTTTAAGATCAAGAAAAACCATGGTCTTTCTTCTCAGTTGCCTAATAAGGCAGAATGAATGTATGTATAAACGATAAATATTTTTCCAATAGATATAGACAATCATGACAGACAAAAATAAATCATGGCTCTTATTCCCAGGAGGCTGTAAAGTCACCAACCAAGACAGCGGTTGGTGGCTGAAGGAAGAGGGTGATAAGAATCCCCTGATTGTAGCTTCAAGCTGCCATTTGATAATGATTTTTTATTTAGGTACTTACAACTGCAGATCACTTTCATGTGAAGGGAGATTGCAAGAATTAGAAGAAGAGCTGTCTTATATTAAATGGGGCATTATTGGCCTTTGTGAAGTTAGAAGAAAAGGTGAAGAAAAAATTCATTTAAAAAGTGGACATATACTCTACTATAAAGGCACAAAAATTGGAAATACAAATGGAGTAGAATTATTCAAAAATAAAAAGTGGAAGGACAACATTGTGGAGATTGATGGTTTATCAGACAGAGTGGCAAGATTAGTTTTACAACTTAATAGCAGATACCAAATGCAGATAATTCAGGTTTAAGCCCCAACAGTTCTCATAGTGATGAAGTAGTAGAAGATTTTTATATGGATGTACAAAAGGCTTTTGATCAGAATAAACAACATTTTAAAATTGTTATGGGAAACTTTAATGCTAGAATTGGTAAACAAATGAAAGTGCTGTAGGTAATTTTGGTTATGGTAATAGAAATGAGAAAGGACATAGACTTGTGGAATTTGCAGAAAAAGAAAAACTTTATACTATGAATTCTTTTTTTGAGAAAATTTTTAAAAGGAAATAGACATGGAAGCAGCCAAATGAAGGTACAGCAGAATTGGATTATATTTTGACTAACAGAACATATATATTTCAAGATTGCAATGTTCTTAATAAATTTAACACAGGAAGTGATCATCGATTAGTAACATGTAAGATACATGTTAATGCAAAATTAGAGAGACAAAAATTATTAAGAAAAACAATATTTACAGTTGATATTCCTAATCTTCAGAAACATTCTAATGAATTTAAATTAGAACTTACAAATCGGTTTCAAGTATGAGTAGATTTTGAACATGATTCAGATTTGAATGAAATTAATATGAAAATAACTGATACATGTTTAAAAACTGCAACAAAGATAGCTGGTAGAAAAAACTAGCAAATGACCAATCAAATTTCTATTGAGACTCAAGAATTTATGAAGAAAAGAAGGAATATGAAAATATATAAAAACAATGCATTAAAAAGGTTTGAATATCTCGAATTTTATAAAATGGTGTGGAAAAGAGTTGAAAATGATATAAAAATGAGTATAACTGTGAACTAGCAAGGAAAGCTGTAGAAAAGAATAGAAGTCTTAAGAGTGTAAAACAAGATTTTGGTATTGATAAGAAATTTATATCTGCAATAAGAAAAAAAGATGGAATTATTACTAAAAAAGAGAGATGACATCATGAAATGGGTAGAAGACTTTTATCAAGAATTATATAGTAATAAAGAACAAGTACCTCCTATATCTATTGTATATTCCGAATTGCCCAGAATTTTAAATGAAGAAGTGAGACATGCAATTAAATTTATGAAAAAAGGAAAGACTCCAGGTAATGTGAAGAAATAGAATTTTTTTTAGCAAAGTTATATACCAAATGTCTAAACGATAAAGATGTACCAGATGATTGGAAGAATGCAGTATTAATATTTAAAAAAGTGATAAAGAAGATATTAGAAATTATAGACCTATCAGCCTTTTATCAGTTTTATACAAAATTTTTACTAAGATAATTACAACTTGTCTACAGAGAACATCGGATTTCCATCAACCAAGAGAACAAGCTGGATTTAAAAGTGGTTTTAGTGCAGTAGATCATATCCAGGTATTGAGAGAAGTTATAGAAAGGACAAATGAATATGAGTTGCCATTATGTTTTGGATTTGTAGATTATGAAAAGGCATTTGATTCTATAAACATTTCTTTAGTGATTAAAGCATTGGATCATTAAGGTATAGATTCAGGATATTATCATATTTTAAAGAATATTTATAAAAATGCAATAGCAACAATTAGATTACAAAACAATACTAGGAAAGTCAACATTGAGAAGAGTGCAAGACAGAATGACTCTATATCTCCAAAAAATTTTACAGCAGTGCTGCAGGAAATATTTTGTGGATTAAATGGGAAGCTAAAGGAGTGAAAGTAAATGAAGATTATTTAAGTCACTTAGATTTTGCAGAAGATGTAGTTGTTTTTGCAAATAATGCATTAGAGCTGCAGGAAATGTTGCAGGAGTTATCAGATGAAAGTAGAAAAGTAGGACTAAAGATAAATGTTAAAAAGACTAAAGTAATGTTTAATGGATTTTCTCAAAATATGAAAATAAAGATTGATTATGATGAGTTAGAAGAAGTTAACAGTTACAAATACCTTGGTCAGATTATTAATACAGATAGAAACATAATGGATGGGACTAATCATGGAATTAAACTTGGATGAAGTGTTTTTTATACAAATAACTTAATATTAAAATAAATATGCTTATGAGTTTGAATGGGAAGGTTTTTAATAAATGGGCTTTACCAGTTCTTACTTATGGATCTGAGATTTGGACACTTAACAGAAGGGCAATACAGAGACTTCAGATTATTCAAAAAAGTATGGAGAGATGTAGAGTAATAAGAAAAGATCAAAAATGAAATATATGAGTAAAAGAACAGGAATTATTGACATTATTGAAAGAAGAGACTGTAATGAAGCAGAGCTCAATATGTTGCTAGATAATGTGAGAAGGATGGATGAAATTTGCAGGTATGATGAGAGAAAAAGAGACTAGAAATCAGAGAAATGAGATTAGAAAGACCTTCATCCTATAATAGTTTGAAATGATAATGAAATATAACTAAATACTTTTCCTTGACTTATTTTGAATAAGTAAATCAACAAATATTGCAATCAGATGATCAAAGAAACTTATTTAAAAATAAAACATTCAAAAACCAAATGAGATCAAAACATTTGTCAAATAAAGTTTCTAAATACATCAAACCAAATGTTCATATACATTGAGAATGGCCACTATATTACAATAACTTGCCCTAGATAGAAATGTATGAACAAAAAAATAATATACTTCCAATATGTTGATGGAGAAAAAAAAACATTACATGATCTAATTATATTTAAAAAAATAAATCAAGTAAATGCAACACAGAAAAGCCAATCAAAGACAATTGTTATATAACATAAGCGCAGCTGATTTTTAATGCTACTTCAATCTCAATGTACAAGAAGAAACATTCTCCTCATTTAAATAAAAATTAATCATAAAAAACTAATATAAATTAGATGATAAGTTCATGTCATTGATGGGGACAAAGTTTTCATTTTTTTCCTTGATGAATTGTTGCAATATTTTGTACATATATATATACACCTTGGTTTCTTAGTCCTAACATATAAAATATTAGAAAATACAAGATAGCTTCTATATCTTTCAGCATGCCATTAACCATCTTAAAACAGGATATGTATTTCTTACTATGTGATAATGCTATTTTATGACACTAGTTGGTAATGAGGAATATCAATGGATGATAAGAGGGATTTAGATGTAAAGGCTATGGAATTGACTACGATTATGTTGTGGAAATGGGACGGAGCAGCATAGAGCAAAATATGGGAAAAACTTGGGGTGGGAAAGGGAAAGGAGAGTAGTTAACAGGTTTCTCTGGGCATAATGGCTGAGACATTTTTGATTCTGAAAAAAGAGAAGTCACATTGCATCACATCAAAGAAAAAGGTACAAAGAGAAATAGGAAAACATGCATTAGATGCAGATGTGTATATGGTAAAGGAGGCAATTCAAGGAGAAATGGGATGGTCAATTTTTTATATGAGAAATGCAAAAAGCAAAATGATCTGTACATTGCAATTTACAGATAGTAAGAAAATAGAAAATAGTATTTAATTAGGTTATGAGTAAAAGACAGACAACAAGATGGGTGAGAAAGGTAGTATGGTGAGCAAAAGATCTGAATAAAGACTGTCAGTAAACTTGCACAAAAAGTGAGATGATTGTGTTAGAATTGTTGAGTGTTATAGTAGCAAAGAATGGGATAAAATGAATACATTAATAAAAGTGTAGAGATGGAAAAATAGTATAGAGAATATAGAAGTAACAAAATATTGAGTGTAAGTTAATTTACGATAATAGCAAAAAAAGTAGTTTACTGTTTAAGGCTCAAACAGGATCATTAGCAACAAGAGAATATACATATAAATTGAGGAATTTGGGTGATTTAGTCTATAGTTAAGAAAAGAATATATGGAAAATATTAGGCATCTACTAATTGAATGTAAATGCTTACAAGTAGAAGGGTACAAATAATAAAGTTGTACTTATATATTTTTGTTAAGCACAAGTGAGGATATGTAATTATTTAAAGGTTTTGACCTTTGATACTCCACCTATTTAATTAGAAAGTTAAGTTAAATGTAAGACAATTGTTCTTAACTTTATAAGGTCATGATCTTGTGTCGAGATTTGGCAAGATCCCTCTAGCGTTAAAAAATATATTCAGAGTGCAGTGTCAAAGGTTAAAACCTTTAAGTAATTAAATAATAAAGTTGTGATAGAATAAATATAATCAAAGTGATTATACAGATAGGTTTGGCAAAAGATAAGGTGGATCTAAATATAATAACTACAGAGTAGCAAAGATGATGTTGTGGAAATGAGATGGAGCAGGATAAAAAAGAATATGGAAAATAACTTAGGTGGGGGAAGGAAAAGGGAAGGTGGCTAACAAGTTTCTCTGAGCATAGTGGCTGAGAAATTCCTGACCGATAAAGGAGTAGCAATATCGCATCACATCACAACACAGAGTAGCAATAAAATCCATCAGTCTACAATATAATTTCACTCTCACATAATGTCCATTGATTTTATCCACTGACATTACCATCAATCTTATTTAAGAAGAAATGATAACCCAAATATTTAACTGACAATTCATATAATAATAGCAACTTTTTCCACACAAAAGTGCCACCTAGTGCAATTTATAGTAATCAATGGATCAGATGCTAGAAGATTATGCATTTTAACCCCTATCTCGTGCCTATTCATCCAACATCTCTAGACGAGTTTTTAGTTTACGACTTTCATTAGTGATGAGTCTTTGATCTGAGAGCACTGCACGTAGATCCTTGGTCTTGTAATGCTTTAATTTCCTCTATATGAGACGCGTGTGTGTGTTCTTTTGAAAATATATACTGGATATGTGAAATAAAATAATTATTAAAAAAAAAATATTCACAATTGGTCATTTAATAAGTTTTGAGAATCTAACCGTAGAAATCATTTCTATATTTGAAAAAAAAAAGGGAGAGGATAAAATAAATTGACAGAAGTAATGAAGGATAAAAGTAAAGATTTCAGTGAATCAAAACTGGTGAAAGCTGACCCTGTGAAGGCATGTTTTTTATCAATGAAGTTGAAAGTATGCTGTCAGAAATATGATAGCGAAAGCAAAATGAAAGTGTGTTTCGTGTCTGATAACATAAAAAAATTGAAGCAAAATCTATATGATTTTATAGTGAATATAAAAAATCAATTGAAATAAAAATTGTTAGAGCGTATAATTCTTTGCCTTAATAACTACTGCACATATATATATAGGTAAAACATTGCAATAATAAGCTAATTGTAAATAAAATGAGCAGTTGTCTGTTGATATGCTAAATGTATACGTAACCATCACTCGCTGCAAATTAACAAAAATAAAGCCACAATAATTTTGCATTTAGAATTCCGATATTGCAGGGCTAAATATATAAACAGACACCAAATACGAGTATATACTAATGATATAATTATTACATATATCAAATAAATGACTATCTAACTATTAAAAAAAAATTTTCCAACGTTCAAGTACAAAATCATTAAAAATAATTAGATTATTTTTTGCTCAACAGGTCATATGATATTCAAGAACTGGAAGTGACTCGTTAACCTTTGATCCGGGAACTTTTAGCTCACGAATTTATCATCCTATTGTTGTATTAAGCCATTTCATTGAACATGCAATGATTTCGGTTTAATTCAAAGTCAGGAAGAATGGATGCAAATTGGAATTAAACAGTAATATATATATGAATTACTGTACGACAGAATCCCTGTATTCATGCCATTTACTTCAAAATTCTTCAATTCTCTTATTGATACTCAAAATATGTGGATAATACCAAATCTATAATGTTTTTTGATTGATTACATTTATCTCTTGAGCATAGTATGTAATTAATATAATGTGAAGATTTGCCATAGCGATCATCATCATTTTGAGTCCACTATTTTGATTCAGAGTTGATTATTCGCTACTATAATCTTTAAAAAAAAAAAAAAAAATTTTTTTTTAAAAAGAATACATCATTTTTTCAACGTAGCAGTCCTTTCATAAGATTGATGATATCATAGGATAATAATGACTTCAGTAAAGGTAATTCTTCCAAAAATAAAATGGCGACATTCAGTAAAAATGAACAATAGAATTTATTCATTATAGAATATACAATATTGTTTTGATTATAGAATTAAAATACAATTAATGCATTTTATTTAATTTTTCAATCAGTATTTTTATAAAGCAGTCAGTGTTCTCATTTATGATATAGCCAAAGTAAAAAAGATTTTCATCTTTAATGGTCTCCAAAATAAATTTTAAAAATGCCAGTGAAATATTTCATTCAGCACATTAAGTAACATACTTTGATTGCATACAACAACAAAGTTTATTAATATTTAATTATAAAATGAGTATAGTAGCTAATCTACATTCATTTAATCAGTTTTATGGATTAAAATCTTTACGAACATAATTTTGCCTGTAACGATAGTAATAAGTATCATACTTGTAAGTTATTTTGAGAAATAAAAAATAATTATTTCATTCGCTGTGCAGCTAATAATCAACTTTATGTGATTAAAGGTTACTAAATATGAATTTAAAATCCCCTTTATACTTTCAATTTTAAATCAATAATCTAGTAATTTATTTGTGACTTATTCAAGATAATAGCTGGCTATATCATAAACAAATCAGCAAAAGTAAATAAGTTTTAATCATTTATGTGGATTGTCAAAACTACAGCAATCAATTGTACATAACATTTCTTTACCTACATTTTTATTTGCTTTCACTGAACTTATGTAAGATTAAAAAAATATATGATTTTAAAAAATAATAATAACAGAGCAGCAAAAAAAATTCAAAGTCTTATTGGTTAGTAATATTACATAGATAAAAATTTAATAATTGAACATAAAGTGCAAGAAAAATAAATTTTAAAGTGTACATTGTGTTAAATTAATTTTTTAATTTAATTTTAAAATGTGGTTGTTATTTTTTTTTTTTTTACTTAATGCTTTTAATTCAGGATATCATTCTGTGGCTACATAAAAAGCAAAATGGTGATCAGCAGTGGAAAAACTATATTTTTTTTCTTTTAAAATTATAGATATCAAAATGTTTTTAAACAGTATATTCACCCATAGGGTTTTTTATTTTATTTAATAATATACTAAATAAATTGTTTTCTCATTAATTAATACTTTTTTCCATTTAAGCATTAATTTTTTAATTGATTTTTTTTATATATAATTTGAATTTAAAAGAACAAATTTCTTTCCCCAGAAACTCATTATAACTGCTTATTTTTTATGTGTGATTTCACTTTATAAGGCATTTTGGAGGACCAATTTTCATTGCTAAATGGGGTGAAAGCATATAAATATATATATTCCTAAAATAGTGCTATATAATATTTCACTGGTTGTTATAATATGTACAAAAATAATTTCCCCTTGCATTGAACGTGTTTATAGCATTACATTAAGAAGTTTAGTAACACCAAATTCGCAGTCACTGTATTTTTGATTCCCTAGTTCATCTAATAAACAGAAGTTTGTTCTGAGATATATAAATACACATGACAGATTTGTCTAATATCTTTATCACTGTAGAGTATGAACCTTATTATTAGGAATGCTGAGAATAAATTGATTAATTATACATATATGTATTTAACATATATAAAAAAAAATGTTCATATCTAAAATGAAATATAATTAAAAACTAACATATATACATTTAGATGGTAACAAAAATAATTAATAAAAAAGTAGAATAAATGTAACCTGTTTATCACACACACATATATATATAAAGTAAACATTAACATACATATAGTATTAAGTACCTTTAATATAATTTTGTTTAAAAATCATGTATGCACATTTTAAAAAATAGACAAAGAAAAAATATATAGCATATGTCTGTAACAAATAGAGAGATTGCATTCAGCTGCTTCACTTATAACTAATATATATATATAATTGAAAATAAAAATTAAAAATATTAAAATTTGTAAATTAATTAAAAAGATTGTAAATTTTCCATGTGAATATTTTTCCTTATAGAAAACATCATTTTCTTCTTTGGCGATACTCTTTTTTAAGCCTTGCACTGTTAATCCTTATGCGAACTTGTTCTCTCATACTTTTTTACAATCTAAGCTTTTTTAAAAAGAAAAATGTTTGAAATGACTCAACAGCATACATAAATCTAGTGATCATAGCAATTCTATCAAATCTAAAAGATTTGTGAATACAATTTGCAGGAAATTAAATAATAACTAATTTAATTAAAAAAACAGTATAAATTGTATGCCTATTTTTAAAAAAAATTGCTTTTACAATGATAAAAAAAATGTTTTATTACTAAGAGTGATTTATAAAACACATACCCACTCACTAATACTTGCAAATGCAATATATATATATATATGCACTTTGCATTATTTTATTTTGTGAAAAGTTTTTTATTTATAAATTAAATTCCTTTATGCATTGTCATTTTTAAATTGTTATATTGTAAATATGTATACAAATACATATTTATATAGAATTTTTATTTAAGGACTCTATCAGATGGTATAAATTAAAAAATAGCTTACACATTTATGGTATTTGAAGCCACAACACCTAGTATATTTTGTTTCTAGCCTCCCTCACTTTATATCATAAATCACATTTTATTGCTAAGCTTTGTTAAGAATGCAATATATAACATTTATCACCTTGTAAAAGTACCATCTTTTTCAACATGCTTATATACCTATTAGACACTTTCTTGATGTGTATAGTATGCATATATATATAAATTATGGTGTAACCAAAATTTTTAAAAATAATAATAATGTAGTGATTAATAATAATAAATTGACAAAATGCACATTTATATAAATATTTAGTGGTTCATTTACTCATTCATATCCATTCGAAAAAATAATAAATTTACTGTACCATT
This sequence comes from Epiperipatus broadwayi, assembly GCA_028023455.1. Taxonomy (NCBI): domain Eukaryota; kingdom Metazoa; phylum Onychophora; class Udeonychophora; order Euonychophora; family Peripatidae; genus Epiperipatus; species Epiperipatus broadwayi. The sequence continues at coordinate 150,912 of JAQFVV010012969.1, forward strand.
TCTTTAATTTTTTCAAAATAAAATGAACAGTAAAGGGTCCGACTTCAATCTTCTCAAGCCATTGGAATTTAACATACTCTACATGATAATATATTTGTTCAATAACTTTTTTCCTCTATAAAAATATAATGATCTTGTTATTAGTAAACAGGACTTTCTAGTTGTTTTAAAATTTATAACAACTACAGAATCTTGCATTGGTGGTCGAGAGATCAGCGTGACTGCTTTGCACTTGCAGGCAGTTGCCCGGGTTGCGGGTTCATGTCCCGGTCGATGCTATGACACTTTAAAAAAAAACTACAGAATCTTTATCCCTTACAATTATTCAATTAAGCTTCTATGAGAAACTTTTCATACAAACTTTAATCTTTCTGCCACAATATAAGAATTTAATACAAGCCATTTTTTTTTGCCAATATTAAATCATATAACCAATTATTTATTTTTCTAGTGCGATATTTTTATTTGTAATAGCATAAGCTAATCATTCCCGACACATGCACTGTACGAATTTATAACCCTGACGAATACTCTCACTTTCTAAACATAAGACAGTCTTGTAAAAATTAAGAATGAATCCACCTTATCTTCTTTACCTAAATGTATATGTATAGGCAAATCTTAAACATTTAGAAATGAGAGCAGGAAGATCTTAATCAATCACATTTAATTCCATTCACTGTATATTAATAAATGTTTGTTAATTATTAAAATTTACCACACATCAGTATTAGATGTAATATTAAATATACATATAACTAATTATTTATTTATCTAGTGCAAGGTTTTTATTTGTAATAGCATAAGAAAATAACTCCCAACACATGTGCTGTATAAATTTATAACACTGAAAAATACTCTCACGTTCTAAACACAAGACAGACTTTGACAAGATAACAATGAATCCACCATATCTTTTTTATCTAAATGTATATATGTAGGCCAATATATACGATTCCTTTATGCTATTACAATATTAAATCAGAAAAATACTTTAAGATTTTTTTTAAATTTCATAAAAAAATTAGCTTATTGAGGAGGGAGTGAAGAATAAAAAGTATGTTCTATCAACATAATTGAAAAAAATCATTACCATATTACTTCGAATATAAGACACTTTTTTTACAAAATTTTGAACCCATAAATGCATCTTAAATTCAAAACAAAATTTTTTTAATATTTTATTTCTATGATTCTATGCTTTACACTATACATGCACATAATGTCAATATTTTTTGGATTATTTTTCATAATTGGCTTTAACTCTCTCTCTTAAACTGCTACTTTCAACATTATTTGGCTGATGTTACCATTATTTTGTTGGGGAAATTGTATTGAATAATCTTTAGAAATTTTTACAACTAATAAATCATTTTGGCAGTTCCTGATGTTTTTATTTTGAATTTCAAAGTGAAAATATGTTTTAAAATCTTTTAAAGTTATTTTACCAATTTTACTGTTATATTATCGAGAAAACTATACGAAATAATCTTTAGAATTTTTTACAACTAATAAATCAATAAGATTTACATTTAAAGTTATAATAATGTGATAAGTACCTCGCTTCCAAAGGCAGTGATTGTTTGTTTCTTGTTTTCTATGTAAGAGGGTCTGTCAATGATTTTGACAGTTCCTGATGTTTTGTTTTGAATTTCAAAGTGAAAATGAATATTTTAGAATGTTTTAGCATTATTTTGCCAATTTTATTGTTATATTATTAAAAAAATTATAATGAATAACCTTTAAAAATTTTTTACAACTATTAAATCAATAAGATTTAAATTTAAAGTTATAACAATGTGATAAAACTACCCTTCCAAGGCGCTGTTTGGTTGTTCTTGTTCTCTACACAAGAGAGCATCTGTCAATGATTTAGACAGTTCCCTATATTTTCATTGTAAATTTCAAAGTGAAAATGAATGTTTTAGAATTTTTTTTTTTTGCAGAATTTTAAGTTTTTCCAGAAAACTTGTGAAAATATTAATTACTTTAGATGAATAATTCAGATTTTTATAGAAAAATTTACTTTTATATGAGAGCAAATTGACTAAGACTTTATAATGTTCAACTGCAATTTACTGTATAACCGATGACATTAAGCTTAAAACAAAAACAAAAAATTATGATCTGGTAATAAACCCTGCAGATATGACTTATAAACTCCAATCACTTGATGTGTCCATTATAACAAACCCTTTACAGATAGAATAAAAACCCATTATGAAGCATGGTTGGATCAAGAAGATCATCCTTTGACATCAACAAGTAAAATAAAAGGATCTTCATCTTCTGCAATAATAGCTCAGTGGGTTTGCAGTCTTGGAAAGATATCTCTAAAAAAAGTTATCAAAAAAATCTTTTTTTTAAAATATTGAATTGCTAATTATTTAAATGACACTGAAGATAATGTATTCTGGTAGAAGTTAGTGAAGATCAGAATTCAAATTCTGAATGTGAAAATGTTGAAAATGAAAGTATATCTGAGGTACATTTACATTAGGAGAGCTTATTATATTTATATCAGTTTCTATTTAAGTAAATAAAAAATTTTTTTCAATAAAATCGTTTTTAAATCCCCCCCCCCCAATTTTCCAATCTTAATATCCTACTGCATCTTAAATGGGGGGGGGGGGGTAAACTTGAGGTTAATAATAAGCCTGTATTTCAGTTATTGAAGTAATACAGTAATATAAATGTGACTGTGTATGATGTTTCCAGATGAAAAATGGCTTCTTCTGTAAAATAAAATTTATTAAATTTATGAATTTTATGGATTTGCTTTTTTGTTTGTTTACATTTCTCCTTGAATAGCATATAATTGAGGTGGTATATAGTACATATCATGACCTCACTGTATTATATACTTTATTGCAAGTATACAGTAATATTCAACAAATGCATATATATAAAATACAGACATTATTAATATGTATACATATGTAAATATTATTCAACTTAATTTAAAAATTAAAGTGCACAAATAAAGATTAGAATATTATAATTTAAAAACTAAACTACAAAAATTAAAATTGAAAACAAAAATATTTTTTTAAAAAACAGAACAATGAAAAGAGTGTATATATTTACATATAAATAGAAAGTCTAAAACAAAACAAGTCAATGAAATAACTCAATTACTTGAAATTCAAAATTAAACAAGACTAGCCAACATTTTTTTTTTTTTTTTAAAAAAAAAATCTTTAACACAATCAATAGTTTCCCTGCCAAACCAGATTTCTCAAGTATAAAGAACAACAAAATAAATCAAGAAATATATATTGAACCAGATCCCCTGAACTTACCATATTACTGCTAGTTTTAAATACTTTTAAAATAACTTTAATATCTTTTGGAATCTAAAACTTTAATAAATTCTAAAATTTACTTTAATATCTCTTGACTTTAACTAAACTTATTATTATGCTTAATACATAACTTCTTAGTAATTATTATTTTATATCTTTAATACTACGGGAACAGACTGGCCCTTCAAGCAGAAGGGAGAATACTAGTGATAGCATAACTATCAATGATACCCATGGCCATATCAGGCTATATGCAGCATAACATGACCACATTTCCTGACCATAGCCTACTTTGACTGCTGGAACAAAAACCTGTCATCCAAAACATTTTATTTAGAGGATCAAACTCAAGCACCAACTGACCATATGTTATACAGACGGCATGCTCAGATGACAGGCACACCAACTAGCAGTTAAATATCCCAAGCTAGCTCCTACTCTTAACCAGGGGGTCCAGTACATTAACTTAACACATATAAACATTTATCTCTTTAAATAAATGGTGATGCAGTGACAAGAGAGAGACTAGACCAAATAACAATTAAGAAAACTTCATTATTTATTCTTGCACACATTTGATACAATATAACAATATGGAAATTTATATAAAAAAAAAATATAAATGATTAATCAGGCTAAATTTTATCATAATCTTTTGTTAAACTTCATTTCATTTAAAAAATAAAGTGTCTATGGACAATTATTATGGGAAATATTATAACAGTCGATGGAACCTCACAAACCTATCTGCCATGCCAGGGCGTCACTAGACTATTCGAACCTAGAAAATTTATAATGGCAGCAGATATATATGGGAGAGGTTACTCTTTTATCGAACCAAAAGCCCCAGTCACTAGCTCATGGAGAAGCTGAGCTTAAAATATCACACTGTATATTTAAAGTTTCTAATTCTTAATTTTAAAATATTATTACTAAAATATATAAAATAAATTACTGCCAAAATTAATTAAACAAAACATTTTATTACACACACACATTAATACAAACATTTGAAGATTAAATTTATTATTAAATATATTTGATTAATATGCTACATAGAATACGCATATAAATAAGCCAATCTCTTTTAACATTAGGCTAAAATTTTGTGTTTAAACCAATGCTAATTCGATGTGACTAATACAAAATGAGATTATTAGCATAACCCAATCAGGCTAACAGAAATTTACATCTGTAACATGATATCATTAGAGAAATAACGAATCATGATGGGAAGGAATGAGAATCTTCCCATGATCATTAATAAATTTTACCGACAGAAATAATCCACTGCCCAATTGGTGATACAAAAACAAAATTATTTGATATATATATGAGATGCTCTGTAAAAGAGGGATAGTGGCTTTTGCCAGCTTACTGTCCCAACCAGAGCATAAGAAAATCAATGGCATAGGAAATACATCTATAACCATTGACAACATTATGGCTACACTTTAGGGCCATACGTTCATGTGGGTATTATGCCCTGTATGCTAATGCGGTACAAGGAAATGAGTATCCAATGCACCTACTCAGATTACATTGACCTAAAACAACAATACATCTATCTGCCAGCACCGATTTAACTACAAAACAATTAGCCCAAAATTGACATTCCTTAAAATAACATAATCTTATGAATCCATGCAGCCATTTACACCCATTTTAAATAATTAATTTAAATGAAATTTACAAGAATGGAAATGATATCAAACACATATATAAAAATATGATAATTTAAAATTTTAGTCAGATAAGATTTCTTTTAGAATTAAGTGATGTTTAAAATTACTACATGGAAAAGTTTGTATTATATAATTAAAGTTCATTTAAAGAAAAAGTTCATACTTTCCAATGTTGTAGGTTTATTGAAGTCTGTCTTTGTGATCCTTAATATGTCACACAACTATGTTCACAGTTCCTTCCAACCCATATTGATATTGTTTTAGGTGGAGATGAATCCGTCGCTGGCCAGTTTCCAGGAACTATCATACTGGAGGCCGCTACAGCTGATACAAATATGGGAAATGTAATTTATTGCATGACCCCTACATTTTGGAGATCCGCAATACACTTATAAATATATTTAAATAACACACAATCTGTAACAGCAATCCAAATCTAATCTCCACTAAAAAGTTTTCTTTTTATATCATTTTGAATTCTTATCAAATTCCAGGATCGATCTTGCCTGCTTGGTGCTGTTTTTATTGGCAATGATGACTTTTTTCTATGGACTATGTATTTATTTCCATTGTTATTGGCCAGCTTGCTTTAGAGCTGGAACTCAAAATTTTATCACTAGTATTTTTTAAATTGATCTCTTACTGACTTTATGCCCAAGGGCCTGTTCACTATTATGTCATTATAGAAAATCATTTCCATCCTAAGATTAAAAATAACTAATTAACAGCTTTTTTAAAATTCTTTTATATTAAAATCAATCTTGTTTTTAAATTTTTAGTTTCAATAATAATTTATTATTTCTAATGTATACAGTGATGTGTAATCATACAATTGGGGTTTACATTGTTGTTCTAACTATCTTGTTATTTCCATTTGGATTCTGATGAGTCTATGTTGTCCAATATGGTGTGAACATTAGATCTTTCACATATTAGTTATCTGATTGTTAGCCCCCCCCCCTGTTTTTAAATTTTTAACTTTAAATAATTACGTAATTAGTTTGCCATCTGTTAATTATATATATTAATTTAAATAAAATTATTAAATTCTCTTTTTTATATATATTTCTATCTGAGAGTTATTTTATTTATATTTTTTTCACTTTTATTTTAAAGTGATGTAATGGCATATATGTATACCATTACAATACATTTACTTAGGTTTTCATGATATTAGATGACACAGTTGATTTGGCTTGGATTTGCATTAGTATTCTTTTCAGCTGATTAGCTTTTTGGTCTCCATCAATATTTTCAGGACTTGTCCATTTGGTGACTCATTAATGGGAGAGTAGTGGCAATATCTATCTTACAACTTAAGCATTAGTCCTGTGTGCTGGTTCAAGGCATGGACAGTTGATTTTGGCAGAGGGCTTAGGGCATGGAGCCTAGTTGAACCCTTATAAGTTGGTCTAGCAATTCATGCTGCTAGTTTGGCAGCTTCAACAATATTTTCTGAAGCAGTAATGACTGGCTCTATTCTGTCCTCTGATTTCTGAATCTCTGCTAACTAAATAAATTAAACAATGAATAACAATGCACCAATAACAGAATGAAGAGCAGAATAATTCAATCACAAAATATGAAAAAAAGAAGGCTAGAATGATTTACAGACTCAAGAGCGAAATAATAACAATAGATGGTTGCAACCTTATATACTTTTTCTCTCCCATTGTCCTTTTCCTTATCATAACTTTAGTTTTTATCAGACTTCAAATCTTTTTAAATTAAATTTTATACTTTCTTTAATCTAATTGATTTTTACATTTTCCTTTAATCTAATCTTTTTTCTAGATTAATTTACTATCCTGTTGCAGACAGTTTACATACTTTGTAAGTAATTCTATTGTCAGTTTTATTTTTTAAACATTTCATATTTGTTATCAGCCATAAAATTTACTGGCATTCACTAACATTTATTTTTACACATTTATCCTTTTAACTTATTTTTAATTTATAAAAAGGAGAGTGATTTTTAAGATTTTATTTTTAATTCTCTTTTGCACCCCATTCTCAATGCAATGCTTTATTCTCTTTTAAAAGAAAATATAACACAATTTTTTTATTTTATTACATTTTAAAAACTACTTCTTAATTAATCATTGTTTTTTTGACTATTCTTGTTTATTTGATTTTTCTTTTTTAATAAATCTGATCATATATTTTTAAATTATGAAATATGTGATGCAAACATATGTGAGATTTATAGCATATATCTCACTAGCATTAGATCATATTAATTTATATTTCCCACAATTCATAATTACATTCCACACATCTTTAATATTAAAAAAACTCTTAAATAAGATAGCTGCTTCAATATCATAAAAAAATTTAATAATAAAGATTCTTTAATTCTTTTTATTCCATTTCTTTCAAAGAAAATGACCATAGCATCCTCAAGTAGTTGTGTTAAAGGTTTTTTTTCCAGGTTTTGGCTAGACATGCTTAAATTTGAATTTGACTTATATTTATATACAAGTGTGCATGTGCATGCATGTTTAACAAATTACACAATAATAAATTTATAGTTTTTTTTTTTGTTAATCATATAAAAATGAATGTTTGTCTTTTTTCATTATTTCATGAATACATTATACATTTCCCCTCAAAAAACAGCTGACTTTAGAATATATATTTTTTCCTATTATTAAATTAAATATTTTATTACTTATATATTGCACTTCCCATATTCTCTTAGGCCAGTAAAATTACTATGATCACTAGCTTTCTGCTCTGAAGTCATTACAATGAAATTTAACTTTTAAAGGCAAAAAAATCCCATTTTACATGCACTTAAGGGCACAGACTTAGATATACAAGAAAGAGTGGCTGTCATGGCAAAAAACATTTACAAATAATAAAATCTACAAATTTAAATTAACTAATTTATAAATTCTAAATGTTTTATTTTTCTTTTTTGTTTGGCTATTATATAAGTGCAGATGTTGAAAGTGTGTTAAAAATATAACTGATACATTATTTTATTGTATTCTTTTTATATGTCAAAGCATTGACCGGGAAGTGAACCCAGGTCAGCTGCTTGGAAGGCAGTTATGCTAACCACTAGACCACAAATGCTTGTATTTTTGCTAATTATTTATATTTATTTTCTTAATGTGTATATAAGCTATTTGTACTATACATATAAGTGAGCGTAACATATGGTATACAGTAGTTTTTTTATAGTTGTTTAATTATTTTTGTTGATGTATATATGAAATTTTTCAATTAAATTTGTATTTTAGCCATATATATACTTTCTCTCTACTTCACACTTTCACAAGCTGTTTGCCTGGTGAAAAAAAAAAACTTGCTTATTTTACTTTACAGATATTTATCAGAATTAATATCTGATCATCAAATGAGCTAAAGGTTTAAACTCTCCACCAAAAATGAATCCGACTTTCTATTTAAATATGGTGATTGTAAACTTGTTGGTATTAAGGTTAAATATGTTCATTCACATTCAAATGCACACATATATGAGATGTTCTAGATTATGGCATCCAATGAACATTACACAACATATTTTAAAAAATATGTGCGTAATAATAGGATACTAGGCTGGAAAAATGAAGGTAACCAATCAAATTAATTTACAGCATTCCTAATAAGGACTCTATATTTTCATAAGCTAACAACTTAGTGGAAAAAATGATAAACTGGCTTCTCCCTTTATACATAAAACTTCTAAAATATTTCAAGAAAAAAATATACAGTAATGTCTCTTTCTAAATTTACTATCATGTTAATATAATAAAACTATTTTGCTTTCATTAAACTCTTTATTCAGCATTAATTATAAAAATGGGTATACAATTTTTTTTTTTTTTTTCAGATTTAATTTCTGCTAAAAGAAACAAATGACTGAAATTGTGAAGATTTCCACCACAAATACAACATTAAAATAAAAAAAGTAAAAGATTGAAGATTGTTTGATAGCAATTGAAAACTGCTTGATATCAAGTCAGCTCAATTTGCATCCTCATATTTCTTGATTTTTTTTCAGGCTGCTCCATTGCTGGTCCTCCTTTTCTTGAATCACCAATAACCTTTCCAATCAAAGAATTATATCACCATATTATATAATTTTGGATTATCTACAGAATCATGGATGATTGAAATGTTTGGTATTTCTAGCACATCTGAAGAATGAAGGTTATTCACAAAATGTCCACATAGAGAGAGTGTGTGTTTATTTTTGTTCTGGTGGATGGTTGAAATGTGGTGGGATTGAGAAAGGCAATGCATTGATTGTTCTCTTTTCTACAAGACCCTAAAAGTTGACAGAGACCAGTCCCTATTTTGCACAAGAGCAATGTGATGAAAGATAATCAATGGTGTGGAGATTCAGATGTCTGAATTTCTGCACTGGTGAATAATTGTGATACGGAGTTGAGCATTGATAAAAAACCAAAAAATTTGGAAAAAATAAATTTCATGAGCTTTTATCATCATCAACAACCATTATCAATCCACTACATGATGAAGGTCTCTCCAAGTTCAATCCAGCTTCTCCGATCTTTAACTTCTCCACATCACCCCTACACACTTTTTTATTTCATCCATCCATCTCACATGTGACCTCTTTCTGTGTCTTTTACAATCTCTTGGAATCCGATTTAAGATTTCAATTGTCCATCTATTATCATCTTAATCAGCCCAACTCCAGTCTTTTAATTTTATTTAAAAATATATAAAGTTCAGGAATATCTTGAATGTTTGTTTGTTCAGACATCCTCGCAAAATTATTTTATGCGGAATCATATTCAACAGAGAAACTACATAATGAAAATTGGTCTGTTTCGATGATAAATTTTAAAATTTCATGCAAGAAAAGGTAAACATAATGGAATATTGTTTAATTAAAGAAAATTTGACTACGTATAAATATAATCATTTTAGAATTTACTACATTTATCAAAGAGAATATGAAATTTTTAAAATAAAAATAACAATCGAATGTTTTATTGTTCAAAGTTCAAAAAATTCAAACACCGGAAATGGTAACTGAATACGCGACTCCTGAACCTATCTATCACTGCCCTAGACTACGCGGAGCATTATTTTTAATTATTTACTAGTCTAAATGTAAATTATAACGGATAAATACAATTATCCCTACTGAGAATTATATGCAATTATTATTATTTACGTAGTTATTAAATCAATTGCATTTAAAATAACACGCACACGAATTATTAATGCGCGCGTGCACTTACGTATATAATTTCCATTTTTGGAATCGAAACAGCTATCCCCACCTCTCTTCCTTCAACGAATTAGTATGCCTTAATGTTAAACACACAAACAGTAGAATTTTATTAATTTTCTCAGAAGTAAAACTACAGATTTTAACATCAGTGACAGTAAATTAAAGCAGTAATCTTTTTACTTCCTTCCTTTCCCTGGAAAATGTTCCAAAACCAAAGAGGAGAGGAAGAATTTTAACACAAACAATTTTGAAATGACAAATTTTCTGTTTTCCAAAGCAAAACATCTGCAGAATGATTAATAAGAATAGAACATCAAAACTTCTGCTGAAAATTTTTACAACTTAATTAAAAATTTATATTCAACCATTGGAAGAAAAAAAAAAGTAAATTATTTCAGAATAATTTTGCAAGGTTACTTCATTTCAGTTAATCAACGAGCGGTAGAAAGACTTCAATTTATTTCATTTAATCTTTATCGCAATAATTTTATTTTAAGTTGTACTTATATGATGTATATTGTCTAAGTCTTATTTAAAAACTTCATTAATTAAAAAATAAGTAGAAAGCAATGATGAAAAACTATTGGCGACAGTATTTATTATCTAACTGCTTCGTAACAGAGCCTATTGCCAAGAGAGAAAGACTTTTTAAAATCAATAAGCATTCTAGCAAATGATTTAAATATACAAACGTTGAACAAAATAATGGAAAACTTCACACATTAACACTATATAATATTATTAAGATCTTGTAGCGTAGAATTTAAATCGTCCTAACAGTTTTTTATTCTTTTGACGGTAGAATTACAGTTTTGTAATTTGGGATGGGGGGGGGTGTTGTGTTAGTATTCAAACAAGGGGGGGTGTCAAATTGCTGATGCTCCATTAACTGGAGCAATCTCAAAAATGTTCATTTGTCTACCATTTCAAATCAACCGTAATCATTAAAGGCGAAAGGATGAACCTACTAGAACAATCTGTTATCAGAGAAGTCAATGCTTACCAAGCTCTATGCATCTTAATGTGATGGTTCGATAATGGGTTCACTAAAGAATATCGGATTATAGATAAACATAGTCATTTCTGTGTTTGAACATCACATAACAATTTGAGAAACTAACTGTCTTGTTATTTAATGCTTCCAGGAAAAAAAAAATTAAGACATTGCAAAAATTGTAGCATGGAATAACACAGTGGAACAATACACATCTGAATATCCTATCCCAGTGCCTACCAAAATATTCCACCATTAGCCTTGAAAGTAGAGCATTTTCATACAGTTCTGTAGCCATTTTTAAAAGCTACTGGTTTTTTCAAGCAAATATTTTAATGTGGATACAATAGTATTGCAAAGATTGGAACTGGAAAAAAATATAAAACCAAAAGCAAATTAGCATATGGTTAAATAAATCATCATTGTTCCAGTTTGTGCAACAATTAATGTTTTTTTATTAATTAAATCAAACTTTTTTAGTTTAACTCTTGACACAAAAATGTATTTTGCTTCCATCCAGACAATCTATATAGAAGCATTTTTGGGAACTTAAACTGAATACTGATTTTAAAATAGCATCTGCTGTCCGGTCCTTATAATAATTAAATCAACTTTTAGAATTAACATGCACCACAAAAATGTTTTCCCCACTTCCATCCAGACCATTTATAAATATTTTCCTAAAACTTAAATTGAGTACTGATTTTATAATGGTAACCATAGCTAAAAGTGATCATTAATTGAGATGGTGCCATAATGTATTTATAGTAATATTGTCAGGAGATAAATTATTCAAATTATCTTCATGGTCAATATCTTGCAAATTAGAGAGGGATAACAACTTATAAAAGTCAAACCCTACTATTTCTTGAGTCCCTTTGGTTTTAAACATCTTTTATTTCAGAACATATGCATACAGCTGATATGTCAGATAAAGTGATTAATAAAGTAAAACAAAATATGGCAATTGTGGAAATGATATCCAAGAAAATATATAAAAAAAAGTATATCTTATATATATAACTGTTATGTACTACATAAGAGTAATAATGAAATATTTCAAAAAGCTAAAATAATATATTAATTAAAGAGAAATTATAAAGAATAATTAGAAGAAAATAAACTTAATATTGTTTAGTCAAAAGAGGGAGAATATTGTTTTGAAATCTGCTATGCTGTCTTCAAAATCAAAAGGTGAACTTATTAAAATACTATAAATGAAACTAATGTATAAAATAGATATCACTTAAAAATTTGCATTTAGTGACAGACAACCTGTGATACATACTTATATTAGTATTTACAAACTTTAGTGACTCTTTAAATGAAATCGGCGAAGGGAGAGATGAGTACAAATGATTGATTGAAGTGTTTTTTTAAGCGTCATAGCATCGGCCGGGACGCGAACCCGCAACCCGGGAAAATGCCTGCAAGTGCAAGGCAGTTGTGCTGACCTCTCGACCACCAATGCAAGACGACTGATTGAACTGTTTAAAACTGGATATAGAACATATTTTAATATATTCAAGGATTAAAAATTCTGCTATAGAGTGTGTGGCCATCCAACAAATGGATATCAGAATTAACACCTTAAGTAATAATGTAGCAAACACATTGATATGGAACATGATTTGCTTTAGGAAGACTATATAAGAGTGGTTAAAGTGTTAAAACCTAATGTTATTGTAGCCACTTATAAAAAAATTAATGGACAACTGATCACTTGTAAAAAAAGACCGAGTTTTCTGTGTTCAATGTGGTTTGAGATGAAGATGACTGTAAAGTGAATCTGTGCAATGCTTATAAATAGTCTATTTTAGGAGAAGCAGAAAGAATATTGTAGTATCAAGACTGCAGTAGTCCAGTGACAGCAAAGAAGCTGAAGTTCAACATGAAGTAGATAGAAGGCTACTAAGAGAAAAAGTGAACTTCAATTGATCTAAGCTCATGAAAAGCAGTTCATCCCCTGCTAAATCTAAACATTAGAAGCCACATTAGTAGTCATATCAAAGACATATGAATACTGATAGTAGAATTTATATGCATAAGTATAATAATGATATCTTTATTATTTAATAGTCAGCAGTCTAAACACAAACAAAGATGACCAAGTTGAAAAGCAGCAAAACTAGTTCAATGTAGAAAGTGACCTAGCTTTAAAAATCATCACTTAAAAGACAGGCTGAGTGCTCTTAGGGAGTAACTGCATTGGTCCAGACCAAACATATCTCCAGTCATCAATGCAATCAAGAAGAAACATCAGTGTATGCATTGTCTCTTGATTCACTATAGTTGGGATGAGTGGAACTGGTACTATTAACCAGAAAACAATGCATACATGTATATATTCCTTTGTAACCATTGTTTGATATATTAATAATTCAACATACACCTGGGTCTCATTTTACGCAGATTTATTTAACGTGATTTTGAAGTTACGCGATTCATGTTTCTTCAGAAGTCGAACTCCGATAATGCACTATTACTTTAAATAATAGATTTTGCGCACTTACATCAGATTGAAAGTAATAGCACTTTATTGAAATTCGACTTTCATCTTAGTAATTTCAATATTTTCAGCACTTTATAATAGTAAGATTTTATGCAATAATGAAATTAAAATCATGATTTCCACATTTTATGTATACACACATTAAATTTTACAAGATTGTAATGTAAATTTGTTCAAACATTGTGCGTGTTAATTTCTAATGAGTTGGCAAATTATTTTCTTATTAATGACACTAATCACGAACGTGCTCTTAAATTCCGAGAGCTAAATGGTTGTATGTCTGGATATAGTGAACTTCATAAACAATTAATAAAATCATCATCTTGAAGATTAATTACTAATTATGTTGTCACCAGAAAACCATTAACACAACGTGAGAGTGAAGTTGGCGCTAGTTGTATTTCCTCTTGTGAAGAATCTGATTTTTTATCAGTTTGCAAACGAACCTGTTTATCGACAAATAGCGATAATAATTAAAACGTGTGTATAAAAAAAATTACTGTAAATTATGCATAAAAATATATTGTTTTGAATAAAATTAAATATTATAGCTAAAAAAAGTTTGTCTTGTATCAATTTTTTTCAAATTTGAAATTTTTTATTAGTCATATTTTATTTCCTTATTTTTTTTTTTTTGTATGAATTTTAAAGTAATTTTACATTGGTGCTTTGCTTTTATGCAATTTTTTAAAAATCACAGTCTGTATCCCCCCCTTTTTCAAGATAAGTTACATCTATTTTTGTGCAATTTCTTTTGCGCGTGTTTTCTGAGGAACCTATCTATCGCGTAAAATGAGACCTAGGTGTATATATATCATGTCAAATATCATTTATAGCCTCATGATACACAACAAATTTATTATTGCATAAATTTGCAGTGTGTGTTTGCAAAGAATGCCATTTTAAAAGCTGAATGTAGAAAAAAGAGATGTTATTCTTTGTGAATAGTCATAGCTTTGTTATTTAATACATAAATTGGTTTACTAATACTACAACTGATGAAAGCATAATTTAAAGTAAAAGAAATAGTCAATCATGGCTGGAATTAATTTATTACATCATAATGCATAATTTATTACCTGAACTTTGTCTATATATACATACAATCAATTTTTGTAGATCTGAATCCTACAAAATTTTAATTAAAAGGTTTATTAACAATAAACTTAATCTAATAGAATTAAACTAAAATCAAAAAATACCTTGTGATGCTTGCCACTAAGAAAAAGAAAACCTTTAGTAGCTTGGAAAATGATCTACTGATATATAGGTGTAGGTGATCAGGTTAAGATGTAGGCAAATGACGAAGTATAAAAGCACTGAAAGACTAGCTTAATTATTTATTTATATTTAATCGTTGTCCTAGACATTCATCGAGATACAACCAAATAATGAGAAAAAGTTAATCAACGTTCGGTTTTTACAACTATGCGATAGAAAGACTTCACTTTATTTCATTAAATCTTTATCGCAATAATTTTATTTTAAGTTGTACTTATATGATGTATATTGTCTAAATCTTATTTAAAAACTTCATTAATTAAAAAATAAATAGAAAGCAATGATGAAAGACTATTGGCGACAGTGAAGTATTTATTATCTAACTGCTTCGTAACAGAGCCTACTGCCAAGAAAGAAAGACTTTTTAAAATCAATAAGCATTCTAGCAAATGATTTAAATATACAAACGTTGAACAAAATAATGGAAAACTTCACACATTAACACTATATAATATTATTAAGATCTTGTAGCGTAGAATTTAAACCGTCCTAACAGTTTTTTATTCTTTTGGTGGTAGAATCCTGAAGAGATGGTAAAGGTTATAAAATTACAGTTTTGTAATTTGGGATGGGGGGGGTGTTAAGTATTCAAACAAAGGAGGGGGTCAAATTGCTGATGCTCCATTAACTGGAGCAATCTCAAAAATATTCATTTGTTATATTAATAATTCAATATATATATATATCATGTCAAATATCATTTATAGCCTCATGATACACAACAAATTCATTATTACATAAATTTGCAGTGTGTGTTTGCAAAGAATGCCATTTTAAAAGCTGAATGTAGAAAAAAGAGATATTATTCTTTGTGAATAGTCATAGCTTTGTTATTTAATACATAAATTGGTTTACTAATACTACAACTGATGAAAGCATAATTTAAAGTAAAAGAAATAGTCAATCATGGCTGTAATTACTTTGTTACATCATAATGCATAATTTATTACTTGAACTTTGTCTATATATACATACAATCAATTTTTATAGATCTGAATCCTACAAAATTTTAATTAAAAGGTTTAACAATAAACTTAATCTAATAGAATTAAATCAAAATCAAAAAATACCTTGTGATGCTTGCCACTAAGAAAAAGAAAACCCTTAGTAGCTTGGAAAATGATCTACTGATATATAGGTGTAGGTGATCAGGTTAAGATGTAGGCAAATGACGAAATATAAAAGCACTGAAAGACTAGCTTAATTATTTATTTATATTTAATCATTGTCCTAGACATTCATCGAGATACAACCATTTGCAAAGCAAATAATGAGAAAAAGTTCATAAAAAACCATTAGCTTATCTGATCAAAGAAAATAGCAGTCCAATATCTGGCAGCAATAATTTCCATTATACTTCTCCAACACCCATGAATAAAAATATCCAAAAGTTTATCATAGTCGGGGTGAACTGCTGAGCAAAATTGTTATTTGAATTGTGAATTTTATTTGAAAGATGATTAGGAAGCGAATCTGCAGCTAGAGCTATGTTAAAATCCCTGAGTGTAAGAGAAAACATCTGTCATCCGTTTTACACATAAAAAGAATCCTAACTTGTAAACCTAGAAATTGAAGGAGAAATATTGCAATGAAAATGTGTTGGCTACCATATATAGGATTTGTAGTGCATTACAACACACTATATAAGAAACCATCATCTGGAAAATTTAGTCTTGCAACTATAAACCAAGCAAGGGACAAAACAGTACCAAATGATTTATTAAAGGTGTACACCAACATGAGTGAAAACTAAACTGGTAAGAAATATTTTAATATAATGATAAAGACTTGCAACATATTTTTTTGAATTTTGAAATATTTTTTAGCTTCTTTCATTAAACAAAGTATTGTGATAACAGTCACGTTTGATAACTTTGTCATTTCATCCAATATATCCAGTAATTTTCTTTTTATGGAAATATGTGAAGTTTTTTTTTTTATATAATACTAATTATTGAACTTCATTATGAGTATAAAAAAAAGAATACTGTGGGGTTATATTATTTTTTTTACAAAATATTGGGTTTGGAAATGCTTATCATTATTATATATTTTTTATAGAAGGGGAATAATACATGATTAATCTTGAAATTCTAGCGTATTAACTTGACTATAAGCATTCAGCACTTCTTTTTAAAGAATAGGTAACTTAGTTTCACCCTAACAATAATGTGCGTGTTTTGTATATATGACATTAAGAGATGTTTTTTAGTTTCTTCATGCTGTTAAATATCATTAAATTTTTATTAATTTTTTTGGATCCACATCAGTGCCATGCTTTAAGGTCATTTTGTATTCAATCTTAGTCATACATTTATCACATACATCCACAGGTCCAATCGGGGGGGTGTCAAGAGGGCCTCGCAATATTAGGGGCTTCAAAATGGCAACTCAATTTGTTAGACAAAAATATAAAAGGCAACACAATGTCATGGCTCATAGAATGGCCTTAATTTTACAGTTATATTCCCAGAAAAAATATTTGAGAAAAACTTTTCCAAGCAGGCATAATACGAGTTGAAAATGTAAGCCAGTTTAGGAATGAGGTGTCGCTCTGCGACGAAAGCAACTGCAGTGCTCGACAATCGGCAGAATTAAGTTTCAGCCTCCTATCAATCAATTCTGTGCTAACAGTATTTTACAATACTAGCAATGCTAGAGTGAATCTACCCTATTCGGGTGCTACCTGGATCGATCTGCTTGCTCCTTTCTGTGACTTTAACTGCTCCCGGAGTCCTGTTTTTGGTCCTTTAAGTAAAAACTGTCATTTCTTCCATGTTCTTATTTTAAATTTTGAAGGCCTCTAAAATATTAATTGCCCTGGAATCTCGCATTTTCTCTGAAAGGCTCTTTACATACATGACTAAAATATTTAACAACCGTCCAAATCCAAACTATAACACTGAGCCACAATCCATAATCATGATTACAGAAATAATGCAAACTGAAAATGATGTGTCATCGATCTTACTAAATAATAAAAAATGATAACATCTAAAATGATTTCTGAATTATCTGGAAAACAAAATAAGCTATGATCATTAAGTAACACTTTCTTAAAGGTTAAGGCAAAGAGTGACCCACTATTTTGATGATGATCAATGAACTTTAGATCTACCTTTAAAGATTCAATGAGGAGTATAACCGTCGTCAGTTAATTCTACACATACTTTGCATAGCATGACTGGCTAATATATTATTCGTCATTTTATTGCTGTATATTACAATATGTACTATATTAACGGAACTAGCAAATAGAACATATTAATAAACTGACACAGTGTTTGCTTCAAAAAAAC
Source organism: Epiperipatus broadwayi (assembly GCA_028023455.1). Lineage (NCBI taxonomy): Eukaryota > Metazoa > Onychophora > Udeonychophora > Euonychophora > Peripatidae > Epiperipatus > Epiperipatus broadwayi. The sequence goes on from JAQFVV010012969.1 coordinate 169,206, forward strand.
ATGGGCAACATATAATTTAAATTCCATTTGTAATAAGTAATCCAATAAATAAACTGAAATATTTATTTCTAAAATAAGAATTATGATCAATTTAAATTTCATTTATATTTAATAAATAAATGAATATATTAATGCACTGACATATTTATTTTTATAAACAATTTGACATAATATATTCTATTAACATTGTCTACCTTTAACGAGGAAAACAAATGTACTTTCCAAAAATAATATTTTTTAAAAAAAGTACAATTACAGATAATTATAGTTAAAAGTTTTCATACGATAACAACTAATATTCAGCAACTTTTTAAATAGTTTCTACCTTTAGTAGACTGCGTATTACAGCAAAAGTGAAAATTATTTCTTTAAAAAAATTAGAAAATGGAAAAGTTTTTTTTTTATTCGTTGCATAATTAGAAATTTTAAAGAAATGGATAAGTTGGTTATTGCTAAAAAAAAAAAAACACCATGGTCTAGAAAAAGCAGTTGATAAATTATCTTAAAAGAGTAGGCCAAAGCATTCAAATGGAATGAAATAAAAAAGCCCGCGAAGATGATGTAAGATGGTATACGTAACATAGCTTTTGGTAAGTGGATGACGGATTGTAACAATTTTTTTTTTCTAAGAGTGATTTTAACAAACTTCAAGGAAAATAATATGGTTCCCTATAGGATCAAAGTTTGTCCGTTCTTGGGTATTCTCTTTATCAGTACAGGCTATTAATTACTTTTAAGTATATGTAAAATGTTAAACATCCAAATTAATCTTTCAAATAAATTGCCATGCACATATATACATAAAGAGTAAATTATGTACCTAGATACAAAACTCATAAGTTGTAATTGATTTCAGTTGTAGTTGTTTATGTACATAGAATTAGACCTAAATGGAATGCAAATAAATTGTTATTGAAAGTAAAAGTCAAGCATACACATAAATATACTATTTACACAATAATAATAAAAATGTTATTATTTCTTATACATACTTTTACTAAATTTGTATTCATACATTTTTATTCTCCTTTACTATTTTATTTTACCCAAGGTTTTTTTTTTACTTTATTAACTCTTTTATATAGTAGCTTCTACATTCTTATTTCGCCTTTTTATTTCAAATATGAAGGTATACATGTAAATAATATACTATCGAACATAATAAAAAAAATATATATTATTTGTTCAACTTTTATATTTCTCAGAATACTAATAAAGCTAACAAGATAAATAGAAAGAAAAAAATTGTGAATAGGTAGGTTCTCAACAATAAATCTTTTAAAGCTTGTTTTCATAACTAAGCTAATATACCTTCAAAATTCTTTTTTGAATTAAACATTATTAATTTATATCCACAGGTACAGAAAAAAAAAAAAACTAAAAATTCTCTATAAAAACTTGTAATTAAAAACAAACTGCTGGAATAAATGTTCAATACAACTAAAGCAAAATTATATAAAACTTTACAAGTTCAAGTACGCACAATAACATATATACGCATACATATATATGAAGTGTGATTTTATAAATGTCTACATTGAATACCTTTCATGAATTGGAAACTTAAGAACACTTCACAATATACAAGTTAAATATGCAGATCTTTTCAGTATTATTATATCAGGCACTATAAATGCATTGTTTGTGGTTACAGTAAGGTAGCAATGGATTCTAAATGTAGAAACTAAAAATTATCATAATAGTGAACAGTTAAAATTGTCAAGTCATGTTTAAAATTGTAACGCAAAATGAAAATTGTTTAAAAATATATCCATATGAAATAAACTTCTGATTGCGGAAGGGTGATAACATTCAAAACAAATTTTTTTAAGATCAATGATAAAAATAAAAAGTTTCTATTTTTTTTTTTTTACAATATTAAAAGATCCCTAACACAATAAAAAAAGAAGTGATTTTTAATTTCTGTGAGATTTCTATAAAAAAAAAAAAAATACTGATAAATTATGATTAGATGTAGAAATCTAATGTAAAAATGTAGACATTATTTACTCAATTAAAGAAAATCATTCTGAATTTATTTTAAGTTTGAAGATAATAATGGTTAATGGTAAATACATTTAAATATCATTTTTTGGAAACTGAAAATAAAGGGGAGAGGTTAAATTATTTTTCACATAAAACTCAAAGTATACAAATCATCACAATGTGGAATTATTCCAACAGTGAGTGCTCCCTGTGAAACAAACATAAAGTCTGACTAAACAGCATCGGTAAAAGGTCAACCTTTTTATCTAGTTTATTCCACTTCATGGGTGTCTCACAATGAAAACTGCTGGAATAATTTAGAAAATTGTGTTGATTTATATATTTTATATTTGAATTTCAGCTAGGTTTGCAACTGATTCTATTTAATACCTAACTTTTATGCTTATTTAATACATAACTTTACATTTTTAAATTAATATATGTGCAGTAACATAAAATATTAATACTCATAAATTGGTACATATATTACTGTGCTGTGATAACATTAATTTTACTAATATTATTTTTGTGAAAATTTATTCTCCAACAGGATTTCAACCATCGTGGGGATTTTTTTTTTAAAAAAACCAATCAATTAGGAAGGAAGACTCCTTAATTTCACAAAAGTAAGCTGCGATTGTACTATCCTATTTGACATTTTAGGTGGAGAGACATTTTAGGTGGTGCAATGGTATTGCATCTCCAATTTTCTATGTTCTTTTAAAGCATTGTATATGTTAAATTATGTTGTGGGGCAGGCTACAGCAATTCTTTCTAAGAGGCTTCCATTTTTAATATAGTAATTAAAAAACATTCCAAGCAATGTCAGCAGTATACAGACCTTTATAGACCTTTGTCTGTGATTGACAGCACATGTTTTGACAATGCTATGAAGGAGGTGGTGATTTGTCATTGGCTGATGCTTTATATTCATTTCTCCTGCGGCTAAATGCCACATGTGATTTTCAGTAATTGTTAATGACTATGAGGCAATATTTTTTATAAAAGACATTATTAAACAAAAAAATTACAGTACTAGGGGGAGGTGTCTTTGAAAATATTTCATTTTTAAAAAATATAGTTCTTAGAAAGCATACGAAGTACATTGCGAAAACTGGAAATTACCACAGTAAAGCAATTAGAGGATACTCATACTAGATGGTAGAAATAGTCCAATATAAAAATACAACTAAAAAAAAAAAATCGTTTTTGTAAAAAGTGTAAGTGGAATATTTTAATAATAATTTATTAACTTCTAGAATTTTTTTTTTTGTTTCTTTCATGATAACTAATTCTAAATATATGATTTTTTTAATTACATAAAATATCTAATATTTCGTTCTTTTAACTTTTTTGAGTAGATATTATGAAGCCAATAATAATCCAATCCATATTTTTACATACGCTCTAACTTGCAACTATGCTTATAGCTTCCAATCATCACTTCATTACAACACAATTTCAAAATAAACTACTTAAGCATTATAGCGATTAGTCTTTATAATTGCAATGAAATGGTAATCCATCAATTTTCAAAAGGTTAGAAAATGAAAATAATGCAAGCAAAAAATAATAGTATCAGTAAATCATCAAGATTAAATAAGAATAGTTCAAAAATTATTCACTGAAATACCTCTAAAGGACAACTAGCATTTTGTATATTAAAACAATTCACACTGATTATTAGCAAAATATTTATGTAATTTTAATATAACAGTAATTACATATAATTTTATATAAAAAAAGATTATTATAAAGTTTAATAATTAAATATTTGCAAGCATTTAGTATTTTCATTTGTTACAATCTTGATTTTAATCGCGGTTATAATTTTTATATTTTGTGCAAACTTTCAACCCCAATTCAATCATGTATCATATTTTTGGAAAGAAAATATCTCTTGATTCACTATTATCATCTTGTATTGAAGCTGTAAATATGGTTCTACATATTTGTGCTTCACCTATTGTTAATTATATAACTACTAATGTGGGTTTGAACGCAACTTATATGTAATTAGCACCAGTATCTAGCAATGGGTGATAGCATATATATATATGGATACATGAATTTAAATGGATCTCTACTAAATTTTAAATATTTATGATAAATTAATTATGAAAATGAATATTTGTTTTTTTTTAAATATCAAGAAAATTTTAATGTTCTTTATGTCCGTTTGATTTGTGTATATATATGTAGAATAAATAAATAGTCTTATATATATACTGTAATTTTACTAATAATTTGTATAAAATAAAATTGACATTTAAGAGTCACATAATGCAATCATCAAATCTTGTAATCTTGATGAGCCATTGTATCATTCTAAAAAATGTTATAAATACCAAAGATTCTTCAATTAAATTTTACAGTGCTAATTGATCGGTCTTTCATACCATATATGAAAATGCAGGTCAATTTAGTTAAAATTTCACTTGACTATTGATCCATCTATCCATGCCATATATGGAAATGTAGGTCAATTTAGAATCTCAACCAAGTATACAGAGTTTGAAATAATGGCTGGCAAGAATTTGATCAGATTAACATCTGAACAAAAATGTAATTGAAATAAAAGATCAGAAATGTGTGAAATGAATAAAATATCTTGCCTCAAGGCAGAATTATTTAAATAATAGCATTAAGTATAAATAACTAAATTTTTGGCCATCTAATATACTTGTTCTAAGTCTTATCTCAGAGTGCTATCATACTTCAAGTCTGTTTAATTTGAAATAAGTAATGTTGGGGTAAAAGAAGTGACTGTTTGCTTTCTCATACCTCTAAGAATCTCATCTCCCAGTCACTATGCTGAAGCTTGAAACCTCTGGGCTGAATATGTGTGCTGTTCAAAGAAGATGCTTGCCTGTAAGTGAACTTTAAATCTCTACCGATGCCTGTTTCCATTCAAACCAATTTCTGATCATGATCCACCAATTAATTACCTGCTTCGACTCAACAAGTTGGCCAAGGTAAAACATCTACATTGCTGTCAACTAGTGAACTCTTAATTAATCTAACTTTTATTTAAGATTATATTGGAATCCTTTTCTTATTATATTTAATTCTTCAAATCCATTTTGTATAATGCTCAATAATGTCTATACAAGTTATTCTAATATTGTATTAAGTTCTTAAATTTTGGTACAGCAATTTAGATTGAACTTTATTTTCTCTTAGTTTGTTATTTTGATTTATTTTAGTATGCCAAGTCAGTATCCAACCCAGCGAGTAAATTTAAACCCCACGGCCATAGTTTTCTCCAATTAAATTGTTGGAGACATAAATTTTCTTTAAGGTTAATTATTCTAAACTCACTTGGTTTAATATCGATTATTTTATATAATGATGTTTCCTTTTAAATGGCACGTAACGCTTTAATGCCTGTACTCAGCTGCCCTCATTAATTATAAAGTAAATACTTACCTAATCATTGAAATCGGTTTTGCCAATTTATTTAATTAAATCTTACTAGAAGTGAGTTTAATATTTAATGTATCATCTATCCATGTGAGATCTATGATTTTATTCTGAAATTATGTCAAATTAAATGTGCATTGATTACTTATAAAAATGTAAGGAGATATTTTAGGAGTATGGGAGAAAGCAATTTATTCCCTTTTAGTTTTAGACTCTGACTCATTGTACATTTTATTAGTCATTAGTTAAATGCCCGGGGATCGTTTGTGTTAAGTAGCCCATTATACCAGAGAGCATATTATTTTAAACAGGTATTAATTAATTTTTCTGGTCTTAGTGATGTGAACAATCTATGCTATAGGCATTATAAAGGTGTCATTACAATCATTTAATTTATTAATTTTCTTGCTTTGCCATGCACTTTGGAATCTTCAGAATTCCAGAACCCACTCCTCATTATTCCCTCAAAGTAGATGCTATTCCTACTGGGATCGGTTCCAGACACTTCTAATGTACAAGTGTATGGGAAATATGGATAAACTGTCCCAACATGCTAGCTTGTGCCACTATTCTTCAGAGATGTGTTCTTGGCCATCATGCAGACATATTCTCACTTTTGTGCCACTATTCTTCAGAGATATGACCTTGGTCATCATGCAGGCATACTCTTTTATGCAAATATGACAAAGCCAGCCAAGATTGTCTTAAGTGACCACAATCCTGTATGCGATTGTAAATTATAACATAATACCACTTTTATTATTATTGATTTATTTATAAACCTGCAATGCTCTCTGTCAGCCATAATCACATGTTGTTTGCCACCCATTCTATTTAATTCTCTAGGTCAGATTATGTAATTATAGCTTCTTTTAGGCTAAACCATCTTACTCCCACACATTTAAGTGATCTCCCAAATCTAGGAGACATGTGACCATGTACGCTCTTAAAACCACACATTATAAACTCTTACTTATATGTATAATGTTACAATAAAATCCATTAGTGTGAATTTGTAATATTTTAAATGAGGATTAAGCTACAATGTATTATTGATTATCAATTAATTTATTCTATAATCTTGGCATATTAACCACAACAACCAATTTTATATTTATATATTAACCATACCAACCAATCTTATTTTATAGATATATTAATCACACAAACCAATTTATATATATTAATCACAGTTTATGTGTTAAACCCAATATTATTCACTTATATAAATTCCAAATGATCTATTTAATTAATTTGGTTGCATAATGGCAAATCAAACCATCAACAAAATTGTAATAATAATTGTATAGACATTCTACACAAATATTTTGTTTCATTTATAATCATTAAACTACCACTGTATAATAAAGTTATGTTATATCATTTCTCTGTATTCTCATATTTGTCATTCATTGCCTGAATCTCTAGTATTTTTGATTGAGTTATATTGTTCCATAAGTGAATGAGATTTTATTCAGTATTATTAATTAAACTCCTTTTTGTTTAATGTTGCCTTGAATATTATTATGGCTCTGATTATTAATTAATATTAAGCAATAGTCTGTGCCATTCTTTAATTATTCTATTTCATAAAAATTATTAGTTAGTCAATTGAATATATTATTGATTTCCAAGTCTTTGTGCTCACCCTGTTCTCATTGCTGGGACCGGAGTCAATGGAAAACTTGTAGTATCCTCAAAAGCATTGCTCATATAGTCATAGACCCTGGAGCACAGGCAAATAGGTTAATGTTCAGTATTGTCCCTGACATGTATTTTGCACATACTAGAATGATGTACTTTTGCTTGGATTCTAGGTCTTGTTGAATGAACACACGATTTTGACTGGTAGAGTGTGTATAAAATATCTGTCAATATAGTACAGCAATGTGCTCTGGCCAAAAAGTTCAGCACAAGTTGGCCATTTTCTTACTCTTCTTGTATGTTCATCCCTCCAGTATTCTGACAGATCTCACTTATTTTAAGCTTTTAACTTTCACTTTAATATTAAACCATTATTATTTATCAGAATATAATAAATTTGACCTCATTTGATAGATATTTTTGTTTAGAAATTAAATAAATTTTAAAAAATCATATTTGATTTTTGGAATTATTTTAAAAATAAGATTTTACTCAAAACAAAGTGTTGTTTAATCATTAAATTTTCAAGTGGAGCAGATTCAATTTGCAAAATGAATGAAATCTTTGTTTGATGTTTATTTTAAAAATTCAAACAAATTATTTTTATTACCTAGTAAATCTATCAATTTATGTTTTAAAAGTTTAAATTTTTTTTGTAATTTTTATGATATCGCTAAATGTTATAGTGATAACATTTCTAAACAACTGTATTTCCCACAACCATAAATAAATGTGTAATAATATATATTTTTGATATGCAATAATTATTACACCACTACTATTTAAAAATAATCATAAACTTCTCAAAAAATCAAGTTTTTAGACCATCATAATATTTTCTCTAAGTAATCACACAACGTTTGAGATCACCAAATACATAATAGATACCCATCATCATGGAGTTTAAGAAACTTTGAAAACCCACTTATTCGATTACCCTGACAATTTTTGAAATTTTTTGAAATTAAAATATTAGAAAAATATATAAACATGTTTAAAACTGTAAAAAAAAGTTAGATAAATTTATCTCAGTAGACGATGGAAAACAAATTCAATTTCTTCACTTCTGGCCTGATAAAACGTAATGAAAAACAGAAAGATTAATAAAATACATGTATTACTATATTAGAAACAAAACAACACAAGCAAAATATAACAGATCATGATAATGAATAATTTGTATAACCTCAAAAATGAGAATTAATGACTTTGATAAAGCATTATTGATGTCTTTGCTTAATCCAAAGTATTTCAGAAAAAGATTGGATTTAATGTTCTATTCATGACAGACATTATCTGTTCATAATAAAAATGTTAAAATTGTATTTACCCTTTCACTTATGTGCCTGCTTGGAATTCAATCATATTCAAGAAGCCTCTGATTACATCTTTAATGCTCAGTTAATAAAAACCTGAAAATGCTTTACCACTATGAAAGCAATATCATTTATAAAAACAACAGTGGAAAAATTAAATTCAGAAATGTAAATGCATGTTGGTAAACTATATGAAATAAGATCATGAAAAACTTTTACGGTTTTCCAGAAAATGGTGTAAAGGTTTAAAGTAAACTATTTTAGGCACAAAAAAAAAATCAGAGGGGATTAATTTATTGACATGATTGATAAAGAATCACAAGGCCTTGTTGAATCATTAGCAAAAAAAGAACTAACAATGTTAGAAAAAAATCATGAAATATTTAAAAATTACTTCCATCATTTAATATTCCAAAATCTTCTACGGAATAAGACTTTCCTGCTATGTCATTAGAAGCTAAAACATCTTAATACTATAACATTCATTTCACTTCAACTCATCAGTACATCTCTCATTTAATTATTAATTTTTATCATAAGAAAAATAAAAAAGACATAGTAAATATTATTTTTGAAAGAGAGTGACAAACTGAACACACACATTGTAATACTCACTTAGGTTTAAATACAGACCAATACTTAACATAGATATGCAAATGTGCTCTCTTTCTCATTACTATAACTATATTATTTGAAATACAGGCTTACTTCATATACCCGGAGTTTAATTGTAATTATAGGGGATTTGAACACAGACTATCAGGACGGAGAAAATTTTGAAAACATAACATTTTTCAATTTCACACTTTTCATATGTATTTGTTTGTCTAAGACTGCATTCTTCAGCAAAAACCATAAATACAATTTATAGGGTATATGAGCACTTTCACACAACCCTATATATTACATATATAAATACAGGTATATAATAAGCCTGTGTGTTTCAGTTATTTCAAAATACAATTTATTTATAATAGCAAATACTATACAACTTATAATTTAAGTAAATATAAAATCTCTGAATACTATCACATATCATTAAAAAAATCATCATAAAGTTTATTTATTACAATTTGATTTACAAGCATCAACCTTTCTCCATTCACAACTTAGAGGTCCACCAGTTGAGTTAAATACACTGATGATTATTATTAATCCTTTATTACACCAGAGCTTATCTGTAGCCCAGATTTAAATTTTAAACTTCAAAGTTTAATATAGCTGTTACATGGAATTACTCAACTTCAACTTTCCTTTTCCATATGTACTATCTTTTCAGGTATTTAAATCTCTATTCCACAACATATTCTTGAAATATATGAATAAAATCATCTGAAAAAGATACCTTAAAATTTATATAAGAAATCAATTTAATAAAGAATATTGTAGAAAATGAATGTAATTGTTCAATTACTGTTCGTTCTTATGTAAACTTTTCAGTATTGCCCCTATTTAAAGCAGCTGTATATTAATTTATCAAAAATCTATTCGCAATTATATAATATGTAAATATCACTAAACTTGTCTCAAATTAATTTGACAGTTCGATTATAACTCTAATATTTATTTTCTGACCAATTTAAATTCCTTAAATTCTTCATATTCTTGCTTCAGTAAATATTGCTTTATTTTATACAACTTTTAATTTTTTGCAAAGCTATAAAATAATTATCCCGTTATAAATTTATTCAAATTCAGACGGTATAATCGGTTCAAATTTTGCAATTACTAATCTTGTTCTTTTGATAATGTGTTCCATTCAGATGAAGTTAAAATCAATTTCTCTACCTAAGCATATAATTCTAATAGTATATCAGGATTTAAAGACTATTTAGAAAACCATCTGATAATGACTCGTCAGTTATTTTTTTGGCAAGCTCCCAATTCTGAAATAACATTTTAAGTTTCTAGATGTACATATGTTGTTTGTCAATGAAATATACATTGTTATCATTGAAGGAAAAAAAAAGGCAGCAAAATAATAATAATCGCACATAAACATTTTAATCAAAAATATGATAGAATAATCACGTGAATGAAAACAATGGCGGGAAACCGAATAAACTTAATCGCTATTATTTAAATGTATAGATACACACACGTCTTTATTTTTATGTATGGCAATAAATCACTTTGTAAAAATCTAATGAATATTACTTTCATCACACGTACATAACAATCTATGGTGGCTTACATAATAACAATACAAATGTCACGGTAAACGAGTATTTCTTTCTTTTCTACTCCCTAGCGCTACCTATTTTAAGCTTGAGTAATCAATAATACCAAGCAGTAGCGCACAATATAGTAATACCTATCTCCAGACAGTTCTAAACAATTTGATAATAAAAAATCACTTTTAAAGGTAAGCTGCTAGATACATAATTGCATTGGTTCCAGCTTTGAATTCCAAATCCTCACTGATAAAAGATAGAGTCAAAAATAATGGTAGAAGGAGAAATACTATGCCTGTATAAAAATAAAAATTCCATTAGTATAAACACACAATATTATATTATTATTATTTATTTAACACATGGACAAAAAAGAAACAGCTTGACTGTTAACAAAGTATCAAAAAGAAATCTGGAGACTATTCATCAATCAGGACATAGATTCACTACTGAGTTTATTAAGCCCCTGATTTCTGTTAATGTAGCTACAGCTTTCATAAACATTATGTATTTCATGATTTGTGTTTGATCATATCTATATATAGATCAGTGATTCTTAAATTCCGCTTGCTGATGATTCTGGAAAAAGGGATTTGTTTGGAGTCTTCCACTTTTTTTATGCCATAATTCTTTGATTATAGGGATGTCAATTTGAAATGAATTTTAGTTGATGCAGCTATATATGTATGTATTTGTGAGGCACTTTTTCTTTTGCTATCTGGCAAAAGGATATGTGGATGAACAGGAAGCCACTCTAAAGAAGTAGACGTGTATGTATCATAATATTTAAAAGCAGTCATTGAAGGAGTTAAAAGATAATACTACAAAATATCAAATAAAGAGAAAAATGAACTAAGATATTTTATATGTAAATGTATTTATGATTTATGGATTGGTTTGTATAGATAAAGATTGAGATTGATGATTGTTTATTGATACTGACATTGTCTAAGTGTTGATGGCTTTCATGTATTTATATTTATAAATCTATCTAGACTTGAACATAATGTGTAGTCGGTGTGCGGTATGAGCAAATATAACAATTTAAATCAGGAGGGATGGTGTTTACCTGTATTACTTTTCCTTTTCAGAATAATTAAATATATATCTACATATGCATAAATCCAATTTGATTGAACTAAGAATTACAATAATGATTTTCATACATATACCAACTAACTATCGATATATTTATTGTGATTGTTGTGTTTATATTTTAGTATGACTGAAAGTAATATTCCTGTTCACTTACTCATAACACACAACGGTGTCTATAAATATAAATATATTTATTATATGTAGTAATAATAATAATACAATATATATATAGTACTTTATACACATATACAATAAGTTATAGGAAGATATCCATCCAACTATAAATTTGGTGAAATCAATTCATGAGGCTGAGATCCTTGAGAACAAAAGAAAATTTCACTCATTTCTAATCCTTACATTATTATGAAAGTTTTCTTCATCGCAAATATGAGGCAGCTGAACTTTTTATTCATTGGTTCTGGGACTCGAACAAAAACAAGGTATTTTAAAAGCTAAAAGGCCTCAATAAATCAGTGAATGGACTAATGCAGCTTTTTTAAAACTGCGGTAACTAAAACACTAATACACATGGACTTACAAATGGTATGTGAAAGATAAACTATTTTTGAAAAATTATATTTATAAATTTTTGGATTTGGAGAAAAGAATAATTTTAAAGAAATTGCACATAAAGCTATTAAATTTTTAAAGCCATTTTGGATGTTATTTATGTGAAAAGGGATTTTCAACATTTAAAAAACAAACATAGAACAAAATTAATACTTGAGCCTAATTTACTCTTAAAACTAAATAACATATAGCCTATATTAGAAAAGTACGTTTTACAACAAGCTCAAGATTCTTATTCATTTTAATTAAAAAGTTTTTTTTTTACAGTATTTTGAATGTTTTTTAATGCAGTTTTTTTATGTAATAATTTTGGAAATACAAATAAAAATTATAGGTATTTTATTTCTAAACAAATTAAATCTTTTATTATGGTAATGAATTATGTTTTGGTTCCCAAAAATATAAAGTGAATAATTTTTATTTGCCTATTTTTTAATGTTGATGCCAAATAGTCTATAGAAGTTGGTGTTACAGAGAAATTTTGATATTTTTTGGATGGTATGCAGAACCCAAAGGATGAGTGTTTCTGTCCTTGTATTAATTCAATGTCAACATATTTGTTAAATTTGAAATATAAATGTCTTTTCAAACAGCTTTTTGAAGTTTATATATCCCAAAACTGGGGCAATTGAATTTTTGGGATGAAAATACAGTTTGGCCTTGGGATCCAAACAAAAAAAGGCATTTCAAAACCTAATCATCATCATCAACCATTATCAATCCACTACAGGATGAAGGTCTCTCCGAGTTCAATCCATCTCTGATCTTTAGCTTCTCTTCTCCACATTACCGCTGTACACTTTCTTATTTCATTGATCTATCTCATATGTGGTCTCTTTCTGGGTCTTTTACAATCTCTTGGAATCCAGTTTTATACAAAATTCATATGAAAATGCAATATATAGGTAAGAGAACAAACAGGTGTTACTGACCCCATTGAAAAAATTAAAAGACTGAAGTGGAGTTGGGCTGGACATATTGCTAGAAAAGATGATAATAGATGGACAATTCAAAACCTAAGAGGGCTGACTAAATCAGAAGAGATAAACCTTTATGATCAGTTAAAAATCTTTAGTACTTGCTTGCAGCCTAAAAAAATTGAATTTTCATCTTTATTCATTTAAATTTTACTAAACAATGTCAACATATTAATGAATAATATTTCTGTAGTGTAATTTTCACCACACCATCCTCATGCAAGATATGAACTTGTTTCTATCCATTTTTAACACTCTGTTGAGAGGTACATAACCAAAGACGTGTGGGAAAGATGTATGATCCCCAAATGCACATTTAATGCTGAACCAGCACCCATCCGTTGACCCAGATCACAATTTCTTACACATATTTTTATCATTGTTCAGTATATATAGATAGCCAATTACTACAGTTTAATTAATAAATATCAAACTTCCTGCCCTCACAACTTTGACACAAACATTTAATGGAGTATATTAATATTTTTTATCAGTCATTCATTAGACTAAAGATTATTCACTTAATGAATAATATTTCTATAGTGTAATTTTCACCATACAACTCTCATTCAAGGTGGTGTGGTGAAAATTACACTACAGAAATATTATTCATTAAGTGGACAATTTCTAATCTAATGAATAACTAATAAAAATTAGTAATGTCAACATATTTATTAAATTTAAATGCAAATATCATTTTTTAAAAAATTGTCTCTAGGAGTGGTGTTGCTGGCCTGGCCTGACTAGTACACTGTCACTGATCAGACTAGCAACATTTAAAGGAGGAGAGACTAATACCCCTCGAAATGTTGTGTATATACTAACCTGTACTGCCACTGGTCAGGCCAGCAACACCTGAAGAAGAGGGAAGAATACCCCTCGAAATGTTGTGCATATATTAGCCTGATTGATGTGCTATTATAACAGTTGAATGTATTTGGAATATTTAAATAAAGTTTAATTTTTCTAAAGACATTCAATACCCATATTATATGATGGAAATAGTCCAATATACAAATACAACTAAAACACCATCATCACAAACTTTTATGAAAACATTGCAACTGCAAGTTTGACATGAAAAATTGGTCTCTTAATTATAAATAGCATCATGGCTTATAAGAAGCAAGAGGTAAAAAATTGAAAAGATGGAAGTTACCATGTAACTAAAAAATATTATAGATATATTTGATCTTCATTAAATTTAAAGTTTATAAACAAAGAGTTAGATTTCAGATTAATGATCGCATAGATCAGGAATGACCAAACTTCATGATTATAAAAGCCATGTGTTAAAGTAAAGAAATATTCAAGAACCACAATTTAATTTTTGAAAAATTCAACAGAAGCAAATATTTAACTTATAATTTTTTTTAATTAATATGGTTTATTAATTGCATAAAAAATCAAGATAACAAAATTAATAAACATGAGCAAAATCGATAAAAAATTATTTATTATTCACTTGTGATTGTATCAGATTAGCAAGTACACTAAAATCTGGTGTATAATTTAATGAAGCATGCAATAGTTTCATAAGGGGTTCATACATCAGCTGTGCTCAATGTTTTGATTTTACAAATTTTGTTACTGATTATAATTACCTGTATTGCTTGATTAAATTAACGGAAGTTGGTGCTCGAACATCAAAGCAGAAGAACACACTCGATAATGTTTGAAATTAAAACTGTCTAAAGAATAACAACATCAGTCAATGATATCTGAATGCAAACTGAACTGATAAATTCAAACAATGATTATATTTCCAGGAAAAAGTAACAATAAAGCCATCAAAATCAACAACATAAAGTCATAAACAATCATTAGGAAATGGCCACAACAAAAGAATAACGATTGTATAAAATAAAATATAAATATATCATGTTAATATAAATTGTATCATGATTTTATTTCAAAATTTTGCAAACTGCATTGGATCATTTAGAGGGCCACACTTTGAGCGGCAGTTTGAACATCCCTGGTATAGATATTTAGTGAAAAGCAACTGCTATAAATAATATATTGCTTAAAAAAAATGCAAGAATGGGTCATTTATTATAAATTTAAATCAAATTAAATCAGACATATTTAATGATTAAAAAAGATGAGAGGAAAAAAAACTGGACTATAAAAGATTAGGGAAGCATGTTACAATATTTAAGATACCTCTTACTGTAACCCTAATTTTAACGTATTCTGATGGAAGTATTCTGCTTATCTTTAAACAAATCTTCCTCCTATTCAAAATTCATTGACTAAGAAGCAAGAGGTCAAATTACTAAATCAAATTAAACTCACTATTTAATAAACAAAATTAACAAACGACAAAGCAGCGGGGAAGTTGATTTTACAAATAATTTGCATCTTAAATTTATACAGAATGTAAAATTGACTGTAACTATAGCAACCCAGAAAGCCAATCTATCACCTAATGGTATTAAAATTAATTGCACACTTCTGAATACAAAACAGTGTGTTTAATCATCATGATAAGTCAGCGCAAATTAAAGTTATTGAAAATTATAGAATAGATACATCTCTAATAATTAAAAATTTTTAATTTAGTATTCTTAATGATGATTAATATAAACGGAAAATCTAACATGAATAAAGCAATAAAATATATTTAACATAAAAATTATTGAAAATGCTATTAAAATTACATATTCAAGTTTGTTCTCCCCATTGAATTGAAACGTAGTATGTAGTGATCCTGAAAAAAAAAATAACTCTTTAAACACATAAATTAGTTAACTGCTTCATGAATAAATATTTACTTGTTTTATAAAATATATATATAAATACTGTACCACATTTCAATGACAGAAATAAATCTACATTATCATCATTTCAACTATTATCGATCCACTGCAAGATGAAGATCTCTTCAAGTTCAATCCATCTTCTCCGATCTTCAGCCTCTCCATATCACTCCAGCATACTTCATTTTATCCATCCATCTCACATGTGGTCTCTTTCTAGGTCTTTTACAATCTCTTGAAATTCAATTTAAGATTTCAATTGTCCATCTATTACTATCTCTTCTAGCAATACATCCAGCCCAACTCCACTTCAATCTCTTAATTCTTTCAATGATGTCAGTAGCACCTGTTTGTTCTCTCACCCATGCATTTCATTTTTGACCTCTTCTTGTTACTCCTAACATATATCTCTCCATACTTTGTTGAGTGGTCTGAAGTCTCTATAATGCTCTTTTGTTAAATGTCCATGTATCAGATCCATAAGTATATACATTTTTGCTAATGTGTGCAGTAATAATTTGATCAAAATACCTCAAATAAAGGGAATCCTGCTAACAGGATTAATAAGTAATTATCAAAATTTATTCTAAAACTAACAGAACATTAGATTACTAGAACTTAATAAATTCAATCGTAGAACTCGAGTAGAAGAACTAGAGTTTGCCAAAAGATTTTTCTTTGAAAAATTTGGAACATGTTGCTTCGTTTTAATTCCCCAAGAAATAAAAAATTAGCATTACGGAATCGTAATAAACAATATTGATATATATAATGTTTACTAAGATATTTTTGAAAGTTCTTCAGATAGGTGAAAGCTGTGATGAAAAATTAAAAAGGGCAATTGGTTGGGATTATTGTATTTAATCTGTGTCTTTGATACACAAATATCATATAACTTCCTGAATAACTCATCCTATGATTAATGGAAGATAAACTTTTCTCAGGGTCAAAGTGGATTAAGCACTTTATTAAATATCTATAACACTATTTACATCATAGATACATTATTCACTTACAAATTTGCTTGTTTTGATAGTATTCTTATCATTTAAAAAGATTTGTTGCAAAAGCCATCTGAAAAGAATACTCACTAATCTTTAAGCCAACCAACATTACTATAACTTTATTAAATATCTAAAACACTATTTACATCATAGATATATTATTCACTTACAAATTTGCTTGTTTTTTTTTTAAATCGTTGATAGTTTTCTTATCATTTAAAAAAATTTGTTGCATAGGCCATCTGAAAAGAATACTCACTAACATTTATGCCAACCAACATTACTATCTAATTTTCACTACAAACAATTTTTAAATTATACTTTCTTTTATTTAATTAATATGGTTGGATTTATTTTATTTTTTTTAATATTTACATATTCTCAATTAAACATAGTAAGTAATGTATATATGTATAAGTATTGTTTTTTATGTAAGCAGTATTAGTAGATTAAAAAGTAGAAAAAATAAAGTAATCTGACTAAAAAGCAGAAGAAAAAAAATGGAATCTTGGTTAGTTTGTCATTCTTGGAAAATATCAGTGATCTTAAGACTGTAGACCTGTTGTAAACAATTGCAAATTTCTGGAATATTGTCATTTCAAAAAAGCATTTGAGGTTCAAACAAATCTTAAAAATCAATAAGGCCTCAAATGCTTTTATGAAATGACAATATTCCTGTAATTTCCAATTGTTTTATAACAAGTTTAGATTCTTAAGATCTCGATATTTTGCAAGAATAGTAAATTAACAGAGATTCACTTTTTAGCTGGATTACTTTGTTACTTTTCTACTTTTTAATTGGTTAGTACTATTTACATAAAAACATTATTTAAAAATATAAAAAATTCAGCTGGAGCAAATTTCAAAAATGTAGAATACAGACAGAAACATGCACAGACATGGCAAGTTAATAAAAGAAAACAGTATCTAAATATAATGGAGTCATATTGAACTGCAATCAAATTAAATAAAACCTCTAAACTAATGAGACTATCTGCTGAAAGAAATTTTTTCAAAAAATTAAATACACACGCAAAATTATTTAATTTAATATATACAACTTTCCTTTAAAAAAATATAAGTAGAAAGTTTATTGCAGTAAATGGAATTTTGAGTCCATAAAAATGCTAAAAAAATAATCTATTTACAAAAACCAACATTTTCTTCTTACAAATACAAAGATGGTCAAATTACAGCCCATGGCCACATGTGGCCAGAGATGACAGTTTGAGTGGCCTGCAACATGTGAGCACAAGTGTAAATTTTAACCACAAACATGTTACATAACTTTTTCCAACTAGTTTTTGAATTATTTGTAAACCAAGAGTTGGGTTGCACCAAACTAGAAATTCCCATAAGCGCATATTGCCAACCTCACATCTACGTTAGCCCAACAAAGATTGTGATGCTAAAATTTTATTGCAAAATTTTGTTTCCATCTCAAGTTATGGGAATAAAATTCGGTCACATATAATCATACACGCATAACATAATGTCAGACATCATTCTAAAATTGCCTGAAATGATTTTAAAAAACTATTATAAAAATTTATTGAAAATAGAAGTTGTTTTCTGGCATAATAGCAATACTTTCCCTTACTATGAATATCACATGTACTGGGCATGAAAAATATCTTTTTACATGTGATTTGCTAGAGACCCTTACAGATATCTGTGCAGCCTATAGTCAAAAAAGTTTGCCCAATCCTATTCTATAATGGAAAATTTTAAAAACTCATTGACGGTTTCTGCTGAAAGTACATCAGTACAAAATCAAGGTATTTATTCTAACAATTTTGCTCAAATTATTGTAAAAATCAAGTATTACAGATAACTATATATCAATGAATTTGTAGGTTATGAAAAAACATTTGATTCTAAAGACATTTCTGAGATGCTTAAAGTCTTGGAATATAATGTGGACTCAAAAATATTGTCAACTTCTGACAAAGGTTCATTGAGATATAACGATCAGATTACATGATGATTTTATCTCACCAACCTTTTTTACAGCATTTTTTTACAGGATGTAATTTATGGACTAAAATATGAATCCTAAATAAAATTAAACAAGATAAGTGAAACCATCTAGATATTGCAGCTGATGTGAATGCTTTAGAACCTCAGGAAATATGACAAGAGCTATCATCGACAAGAAAAAAAGAACAGGACTAAAAATAAATGCTAAAAACAAAATAATTAGCTTTCAAAAAATAAAAATAATGAATCAGCAAGTATAAATTCTTTGATCGGATTCTTAGATAAATCTGTTTTATAAATGCTTATTAATAGATAACTAAGACTTGGATATGTAAGAGAAACACCTCCTCCCCAGAAACTCCAGATCTCATAGCAAAGTAAGGAGAGATGAATATTGGGATCAACAAAGATGCATAGAAAATGAAATAATGATATATGGGTGAAAATACAAAAAAGCTGTCAGTGATATCACTGTAACTGAAGTCTAAAACTAGATCCCATAATATTATAAGAAATCTAGAAACAGGCCACATGTGAGATGAATGATTAAAAAAAGTTGGCTAGAATATTTGGAAAAAAAAAGTTACGAATTACCAGAAATGGATTAAACTCGAAGAAGCATTCATCATGCAGAAAGTTGATAATAATCAAAGATTAAGAAATTTTGCTAAAAGGTGAATTTAAAATATTTCAATAAAGCTAGACAAAAGTTTATTGTTATGAGATGACGAAATCGATGCATTGGGGAAAAAATGCTTTTCTATTAAATAGCATAAGAAAAGATCATAAATATTCAAAAAAGTCCACATTTCATATTGAGCATATTTCATCTTCAGTGAAATATTACCAAATAAAAGTTATTTCATAGTCAATCATAATATATATACTCACGGCAAAAAAAAAAATAATGAAAAGGAAAAATCGATTTCTTCATTTAAAGTTTATTCCTATCTAGTACAATAAAATAAAATAATAACCTGATTATTTACTTTACTTTTACATTTTGTACTGAAATAAATATTCACTTCTTTAATATATAGCTGACAAATAAACTTAATAATCAAATCTTGAAAGAAATCTATAAAATATATTCACTGAAACGAATATATTTTACTGATAAATTTTATTGGTCATTCATTAGACTAGAGATTATCCAATTAATGCATAATATTTCTGTAGGGAAACTTTCACTACACCACTCTCACCCAAGGTAGGAATTGGTTTCTACCCACGTTTAACACCATGTGGAGGGGTGTAATCATGAACATACGACTAAAGACATTGTGAAAAATATGTATGATCTTCAAGATGTACATTTTGTGCTGAATCAACACCCATCAGTTGGCCCATATCACATTCTCTTACAAATATCTTTACTATTGTTCAGTATATATATAGATAACCAATTACTACAGTTTAATTAATGTGTTACATTCACTGCCCCACTTGATGGGAAGTATATTAATAATTTTTGTTAGTCATTCATTAGATTAGAGATTAACCACTCAATGAATAATATTTCTGCAGTGTAATTTTCACTACACCATTCTCACACAAGATAGGAGCTGGTTTCCATCCATTTTTAACATATATAGAAGTAAACAGAACATTGGATGCGAGTTAATTTATGATAATAGTAAGGAAAGTAGTTTATTTTAAGGCTCCAACGGGATCTTTAGCAACAAAAGAATATACATGTAAATGGGAAACTATGGGTGATTTAGAGTGCAAATTGTGTAAGGAAGGTATAGAAAATATTAGGCATCTGTTGATTGAATGTAAATGCTCGAAAGCAGAAAGGGTACAGATAATGAAGTTATGGGAGAATAGATATGAACAAAGATATTATACAGAAAGTGAGTTATTGGTTTTTATGCTGGGTTTGTGGAAAGATAAGGGGGATTTAGATATAAAGGCCATAGATTTGACAAAGATTATGTTGTGGAAATGGGATGGGGCAGAATATGGG
The DNA here is from genome assembly GCA_028023455.1 of Epiperipatus broadwayi. Taxonomy (NCBI): domain Eukaryota; kingdom Metazoa; phylum Onychophora; class Udeonychophora; order Euonychophora; family Peripatidae; genus Epiperipatus; species Epiperipatus broadwayi. The sequence goes on from JAQFVV010012969.1 coordinate 190,109, forward strand.
AAGACTTAGAGTGGGGAGTGGAAAATAAAGTGGCTAACAGGTTTATCTGGGCATAATTGCTGAGATATTCTTGACTTCGTTTAAGGAGAAGCCAAAATACATCACATCACAACACCTTGTGGAAGGATATAATCATAAGAATATAACCAAAGATGTAAAAGGTTTTATGATCTTTAGATGCATATTTTGTGCTAAACCAGCACTCATTACCTGGCCTAGATCACAATCTCTTAGACATATCACAAGGTGTTCATAGCAGATAGAAATTAGTCCATATCTTGTGTGAGAATGGTGAAGTTACACTACAGAAATATTATTTATTTTAAAGATTTTTTTTTTTCTAATTTCTACAAATCTATATTAAGTTTTCTAATACTTGGTAGACTTTTTTTAAATTCTTATTTAAAATACATTTTATACTATATTAATTACATTTTCTTTTGTTATACATATATACCACAAATCACTTCATCATTTTTTGATATATTTATTTGCACATTATAAATTTTTATTAGTATATGATCAAATGCTATACAATTTCATAACACAAAAAGGTCATGCTACATCATACTTGATAAAAGATTTGTTGTTCCCGTTATTTTGTTTAGATTACATATATTGTGTTCACTAATATTTAAACATTATAAAATACATTTTAGTTGCACATAAATTTTAAAATGCATTAAATATAGAAATTATTTATTGATGACCTTAAATAAATAAAAATATGTCCTTGATAAAATAATTTTAACCAGCATATTTTCTTTTGAAAACATTAATCCACTTCAAACAAACAAATTATTGTCTTTTCTTTAGGGAGTTGGGGGGGGGGGGGATTAACAATATTTAGACAAATGATTATTCTAAATTAAGTTTTCATCAGTAATTCCATTATTTCTTTTTGAACATGAGAAATTATTCAAAGATAAATCTACCCAGATAATATTTCTAGCAAATGAAGAAAGTATTCTCTTAACAACTGAACTAAATATATATATACATGATTTGGGCCAACTGATGAGTGCTGTTTCAGCACGAAATATGGAACTTGGGGATCCTACATTTTTTAAATGTCTTTGATCAGATGTTTACAATTACACCTGTCTGCAAGGTATTAAAAGTGGATTGAAATTGGTTCCTACCTTTATGGGAGTGGATTAATGAAATTTACACAACAGAAATATCATAATCTCAGTCAGTGGTATAGCTATTGTGAAGCTAAGCAAGACAGAATAACATTTGAGCCATAAGATCCTCTTATTAAATGTGGATACAAAAAAGTAGTAAAATATATGTTACATATTAAAGAGTCTTTTTTTTAATTCTGCATAGTGGTCCAACAGTTCTGGTTTCTATCTATATACAATATTTATACATTTACTAATCTATTTTAAAAGATTATAATCCCATGACTATAGAAAAACATGTTTAATTCAAAAAGACAGGGATACCAAAAACTTCTTTGAATTCAAAATCAAAGGACCCTTTAAAAATTTAAATTACACAACTTTAAAAAAAAAAAAAGTAAAACAGGGAATACTAATTCCAAAAACATGGAAATAATTAATGTTTAATAAATAGCAGCATAACCTAAATCAGAGGTGGGCAATTGTTTTGGCTTGGGGGGCCGCAAAGATTGACGGAAGGCCGCATCAGGAACCACTTTGTGGAAGCGAACGTTAGCGGAGGGCCGCACCTTTTTTTCATAACACAATAAACACACTACTTTATTCCCTGTATTACCAAAGAAATATTTGTTTGTTCATTCTTCATTAAACACATGACATTCATTACTGATTTTACATTTTTTCGGAGGGTTCATGGTTTCACTAAAGTTGGAAATGTATATATTTGCTAATGCAAAGACAAAATTGAAATTAACCAGATCAATTGGAAAAGCACTGCACATTGTAGCTACACTGCACATGTGTATTGATGTGGCCATCCTAGTGGAAAATACGAGACGAATCTTCGGTTGCGCACAGGAAGGAAATCTCAGTTCAAGGCAGATTTTTATGATTGTCTTGGCGGGCCGCATGTAGCCCTTGGGCCACTATTTTCCCACCCCTGACCTAAATGTATTTTCAGAGCTGAGCAAACTTGTAATATTAAATACTTATTATCTCTGTAATTTTAGAATTAGTATTCCTTGCATTTATAGATATTTTTCTGGCAGAGTATTTTTTCCCTTTATAACATTTAAAAACAATAGCCCAACAATAATATATATATACTGAATTTATTTATGATGCATATTCAGGATTAAATGTTTTTCATGATTATGTTTAAAACATATATATATATAAATCTATGATTGTATCAATATAGTTCCAACTGGACTTGTTAGTGATTGTACTGCATTGAACAAATATCACGTGTAACAACTAACAGACTCTTAAACTTTCCCCATCGCTACTTTTTTAGTGTCCAATATGCATGAGAAATAAATAAGAAAACAAATACAAAGTAGTGTATTATCAGTGTATTTTTAAAAATTTAGTTTAATTTGAAATTTGAAGTGCTGACTTTGGAGTTAAAGAAGTTATTGGGTAAACAAAAAAAAGGGGGAATCAAAATCAATTTTTACTGACACAGTTAGTGTAAAAAGATAAATGATGGTATAAAAGACTACTACCAATTGGAACCTACATTAACTAAAGTGACTAAATATCCACCTACATATATATTGTACCACTACAAATCGACACTGTCTACAAAATTTCTAAGATTATCAAATTATGATGAACGATACAACTGCACCACTAGCATATAGCCTGACAATGAATGATAATAAGTTAGAAAAATATAAAATAAAAGTTGAAGAAACCACAAAAGAGTTGGTTGGGTATGAATATAAGGATTGGTGTGGTGAAGTAGAAAAAGTGGCAAATAGGTTAGAGGTGAAAATATTCAGAAGAATAAAAATAACAGAAAAGTGAGTTAGTAAAAGTGTAAAAGAGAGAAAAAAAGCATGCAGAGAATATAAGTGTACTATTACTAACAAGGAAAGTGAAAAAGATGTTAATGTTAAATGGGAAAAATATTTAGAAAATAAGAAGTTGGCCAAAATAAATGATTATATAGAGAGAAAGAAATTAAATACTAAATTGTTGGAGGATATAAATAAAAGTGGATGAAATGGGAGTAAAAAATTTTGAAAATACATTAAAATAACAAATACAGGGAGAGTAGCTCTAGAAAAGAATTAGAGACAATCTTAAATAAGTATGTAATAGATATTAAAAAAATGCTAGATGTGAAGGACAGAGTGATAACAAACATAAAAGCATATAGTAATGGAAATATTAGCTTTACAGAAAATGAACAGAATGAGGCAGGAAAGAAATTGAAAAGTGGAAAGGCAAGAGGTTTAGATGAATGGGCAGCAAAAACGGTACTGAAATTTAAGACATAGGGCAAAATAAAACCTATTATCATGATTCAATAAGATAACACAGAAGAGATTTTCTGGATAGTTGAAGTAGTACAAGAGTAAGGCTACTATTTAAAGAAAATGGTAACAATCGTAGAAAATTAAGTAATTATAGACCGATAGTGGTAACGCCAGTGTTATATAAAGTTTTCGCATACATGTGGCTGGACCGCAAAATAGATGGAATAATATAATGGGAGAAATGCAGGGTTTTTGATCGGCTAGGCATATAGGAGATAGTTTATTTGTAGTTACACAACTTATAGATATGAATAGAAATATAGGTAGACAGTTGTATTTGGTTTTTAGAGAAATAGAGAAGGCATATGATAGAGTAAATATAAATAGATTATGGGTAAGTTTAGAAAATTTGGGAATGGATGGAGCTTTGGTGGATCTTATTAAAAAATTACACAAAAATAATTACTATACACATCAATTAGAGAGTAAAGAATCCGTTAAAGTTAAAAGTGGGACTAAGGCAAGGATGCTTTATGTCACCTATTTTGTTTTTGTTGTATTTGAGAGAAATAGAGAGAGCAGTAGAAAGAAAGGGAAGAGAGGTAAGGATACAATTAATAGGTGGCAAGGATGTATATGTATTATCAGGTCTTTTATTTGTGGATGATGTCTTTTTGTGACAGAAAAAAAGGAAGATATGAAAGTTATGCAGAGGAGATGTGCAAGGATGGGTAAAGAGATGGGGATTAAATTAAATGAAGAAAAATCAAAAGTAATGATGATTAATACTGGGGAAAGAGATGATAAAAGAATTTTTATTGGTGAATATAAAGCTAAGTGTGGTGAATAGGTATAACTATTTGGCAATCATCTTATGTAATCAGAGAAATTATTTGGATGAATGGAGGAAAAAATTGACAAATCAAGCAAAGAAAAGAAAGGGGCTGATAAAGAAATTAACACTGTTTTCAAATAATAAATATGATGTAACTGGAATTGTTTGGAAGGGAGTGGCAATAGCAAGGTTAACATATGGTAATGATGTATTATGTGTAAGTAAAGAGGTCTTAGATTACTTAGAAAAAGTACAAAGAGAAGTAGGAAAAAATGCATTAGATGCAGATGTGTGGATGGCAAAGGAGGCAATTCAAGGAAAAATAGGATGGTCAAGTTTTTATATGACAGATGCAAAAACCAAAATGAAAATGTTCAGTAGATTGCAGTTTATGGATAATAAGAGAATAGCCAAAATAGTATTTAATTAGGTTTATGAGTATAATAAGAGAATACCCAAAATAGTATTTAATTAGGTTATGAGTAAAGGGAGGACAACAAGATGGATGACAAAGGTGATACAGTATGCAGAAAAGTTGGATAAAGAATTTATGCCAATATGCTTATACAAAAGGTGAGATGATTGTTTTAGAAGAATTGTTGAGTGTAATAATTGCAAGAAATGGGATAGAAGAATAGATGCATTAATAAAGAATAGAGAGTTGGAGATATGGAGAGTAAAAAAGTTTAAATGTATATAATAGTAAATAAAATATTGGGTGTGAGATAATTTGTGATAATAGCAAGGAAAATAGTTTACTGTTTAAGCTCGAATAGGATCTTTAGCAACAAGGGAATATACACATAAATGAAAAAATGGGGGGGGGGGATAATCTGCAAGTTGTGTAAGGAAGGCATCAGGAATGCATAGACAATATTAGGCTCCTGTTAATTGAATGAAGGGCACAAATAATGAAGTTGTGGGAAAATAAATAAAAACTAAGGGATTATATAGAAATTGGGATCTTGGTTTTGATGCTGGGTTTGGAAAAAGGTAAGGGGATTTAGATATAAAGGCCATGGAGTTGTTAAAAATTATGTTGTGGAAATGGGATGGAGAAAACAAAGTGGGGAATGGAAAGAGAAGGTAAAGTGGCAATAGGTTTCTCTGTGAATGGCAGCTGAGTAATTCCTGTCTCCAATAAAGGACAGTGCACCTCATCATCATTAGATCGAGAAGAATCTTCAACAATCATAGTGATAATTTATTTAGGTACTATGGACAAATTATAAATGTGGACTCTACTAATTATACTTTGTGTGATCCAGAGAATATTTAGTTCTTAATGTTCTAAGAGAATTAAAGACAGTGGCACTTAAGTATGGTTTAAATATTTATTATATTCATTTTTAATACTAACTGGTTTTCCAACTCCCTTTTTTAGAACACTCCAACTGATTCAATCCAAAATTTAAGACAAAGAGAAACTAAATTTTAATTCCATTCATTTACCTTTTTAATATGGTTCATTATTAAACATTTTATATCTGTTTCCCAAAGGAAAATGTGCCACATAAAACTATGAATGACAGTGATCCAGGTTTATTCCGGTGGCCTGTAAAAATAGGTATCAACTTTAGGTCAACTTACTAATAAGAATGGGCAGTATCATGCATGACTCAAACCCTCTACATTTCACATTGAATAATTATATTGAATCCCTTAATACAAAGTGCAAGTGTCTGTTGTTTGCTGACAGTCATCAAGCATCCCTTTTATGTACACCAGGTTCTGCAATAAGATTCCTGTGTTTGCTTATGGTCAGAACTCTTCACTGATTTTTACCTCCACCCCTGCTTGACTTTTCAAATTGATCACTTAACATTTATGGGACTCAAAGCTGTACAAACATTGAATATAATAAAATGAATTAAAAATATACATAATTTTAATAAATAAAAGTTAGTAAAATAACACTATACTCCCCTTTTCAATTCAACCAAAATAATATATTAAAAAAAATTCTCTTAAAAACACCACACTCTATTGTTTAATTAAATAAAAGTAAATATTTATTCTGACGATCAGCCGTTTCACTTCCAGTAAATGGGTAATGTCCTTATATGTCCTGAAACTGCTGGTGTTAATATTGTTTTGTCCACTGGCTTTTTGACAGATCCTTGACTAGCTTTCTGAACACATCCTTTCCATAGTTGGTAATCACTCAGGTGGCTCCAGGCATGGCTGTGTGATGATTTCCCTGAGGGGAATTTTTTCGATGTCCTCTAGCCTGAAACATTTTCTTGGCACTTAATAACACTTTTTTTAAACAAAAGTTCTGGAGATTTTATATAAATCATTTAACAAAAACAAATTCCACAATGTTTTTTTACAAAGCGGATTCACACTTTACAGTTTATTTTTAGATGCATTTTGACACTTCTAATTTCTGTCTTTTTATTCTCATTGCATTTTTAATTAATGGAAAAGTTCTTGCTCAATTAGCACAATAGATTGACTCTAGCAATATTTTAATTACAAGTACTTTTTGTATCTCTAGTTTCAACAATAATTAATTGCAAAAATCTATCATTCCCCCAACCCATGTTTTCCCGAGAATTACAAAAAAAAAACTTTTAACCAAAACAAATCTCAAGATCTAATTTTATCTTGAGTTATAATTGCTTGAAATCAATTAGTAAAATGAAGAAATCCTGATTTCTTCTAGATAAAAAAAAAAACTTTCAAAGATTATTTTAAAATATTTTGACAACTACACACTTTTATTAAAATATATATATGTACACACATATATATATGAGATGGCAGAAAATACCATCTCAATATAAGTATGTAAGCTGAATAAAAATATGTTATAAACTAATGATTTACTCATAATTAAGTTTCAGTAAGAATGACGTTTAGTAAATTCTAAGTAATTTCACCGACGTCATTCAGTCAAAGAACATCGTAAATAAATAGTAATTTAAAGTGAGAATTCTACTCACGCTCTCCTCAACAGTTCTTCAGATTTGCTCATATAAAAGAATTTGAGTCGTAGGAATAAGAGGATCCTTTTTATTCCTGCATAAATACTATATCTTGGATTGAAGAGGAAAGTATTCATTTATTTAACACTCTCAAAAGGCGCGTGCTCAATTAGCTTGAAAGGCTGATATTTGAATGTAATAATAATAATAAATGCAAATATTAGTATAACCAGATGTACCTGGCCTTTCAAAAATCCATTTGTTTTGATATGTTTAATTTGTCATTGTTACTTCCTTCCCATTAAATTCTTAATAATGAAAATTATGTATTATTAAATCTAATATTTGTATTTTTTTAATTGATTGCTTTAAACAAATTTTTTTCAAAGATTTAATGTAAATATGTTTTTTTACTAAACATTGCTGAATAGGTCATTTATCTGAACTATATTAGGGAATTGACAGACCATGAAAGCATTTTAATAAAGGTAAATTAAAATTTTTAAATACCTATTATATTTAACAGCATTATAACATAACTATATATTTACTGGAGCACCCTCTGGATAAAAAGTATACATTTTTTTCCAATTTTTTGACAACATAAGTAATAATTTTTTAACCTTTATTAATAGTTACTGTTTATTAATACAAAAATGCTGGCCTTTCAACTTGTTTTTGTAATATTTTTTTATTAAATATTGTTTGCTTCAACAATTTTTTTAAAGATTTAATGGAAATATATGTTTTTACTCAATATCACTGAGTATGTCATTCATCTTAAGGGATTGATAGACCATGAAAGCATGGAGCACCTTAATGCCAAATTACAAATGAGTGTTTTTGTTTGTTTCTGCAGATGGCTGGCAACCATTACCCCAAAATATACAAACAATAGCCAAGCTAGCTCTCTTGGTGCCAGTTATCCCAGGTACCTGTTGGGAGCCATCAAATATGCTGGCTGAAGTCAGTCGACCATCAAATAGTGATTGTCCCACTACTTTTATGAATTTGACCTCATTTTGTGGTTTAATGGTGAAACAAATAATTTTTTGCTGAAAAATATGCCTCATTGTGAATTTGACACATGACGTTGGACAAACATTCACACATTTACCAATCAAACAATTGAGAAGAGGGATTTTACATACAAGATAACAATTATAAAAATTCAGAAGGATTTTCAGTTACTTTCTTAACCATTCTTAACTGCCAAAATGTTTACATTTATCAGATATTTAAAATTTTCATCATTTGCAAACAGTTAAAAATAGGATGGCAAGTATTTGAATTTTTATAATTGTCATTTTTAATTCTTAATATTTAGTAGTTTTATTTACGTTTATTTATTATTGTTGTTATTAATGATGATGAAACAAATATTTTTTTGTTGAAAAATATGCCTTATTGTGAATTTGACACATGACATTGGACAAACATTCATACATTCACCAATCAAACAACAGAGAAAATAGGAATTTTATGTACGATAACAATTTATAAAAATTCACATGAATTTTCAGTTACTTTTTTAGCCATTCTTATTTATTTGTTTATTGTGAAATAATCTATACAGTCATGTAAATTTTTCATGAATCTGTTTCTAATATTTACAATTCCTAAAGCAAGAAATTTATTTTGACTTTTTTCTAATAAAAATATATTCTTTGACACACACACTGTACTGTACTTCAAATGGCATTTAAACCTAAATACTTTACTAGGAGCATGTTCTCCAATCACAGTATGATATATATATGTGATAATATGTTGGACTATTTTTCCATCATTTATTATAAAATGGTGATAATTTACAAATTTTATACTTTAGTTAAACCTTTTCCAAATACAAACAACTGTTACTATTAACACGAGTTAGTAGATAACACAGGTTAGTAGACAACTCCATTTAAATAAAGTTTAAACACAACTGAGTGCACATTCAGTGGAGTTTTCCAGAATCATAGTTCTCATAGATTTATTAAGTCTACCACTCTATTTAAACAGACAGATGATTATGTACAGATGATTTTATTCAAATTAGAAATTTACACATTCCATTTGTTCAACAACTGGATTGCTGCTTTCTTTCTCATTAATTACATTTTCTTATGGTAGGATATATACCATAACTCCTTAACCTTTCTTTTCCCATTATCCGGCTCCATGCATACAAGATTAACCATCTCAGGTTTAAAATATCCTTTAAAAAAATTACACATTTGTACATTTGTATAATTTTGATTTGTTGTCAAAGCATGGCTTTATTTTTTGAATGTATCATCAGTTTGTTGTCAAAATTATTAACTTTTTGTTGAGAAAATGATCAAAACTCGTCTAGAAGGAACTGCTAATAGTGAAGATTTTTAAAATACTAATAGAACTTTTGTTATCTCAAGTAGTGAGATAAGACCAGCTATTGCAGGAAAGATACTGACTTACCTGCACCTGAGTAATGGCGTGGCTAATTAAATTGATAACAGAACCATCACAATCAATGAAATCATTCATTGGCTAGACTTTAATCCAGAGGACTGCCTCAGAACTGCTTCAAGCAGTAAATTAAGTTTAAATGAATATAGAGGTTAAATTAGAAGGAATTTGAACTCAAGACTTTCAAGCTTCTTACAGCTATCCAACTCCATCTTATACAAATAATCTTCAATATACATACTTCATGCTGAACTAGCGCTTATCAGTTGGCTCAGATCATCATCTCCCGCACACACATGCAAATATATAATTAGAGCTCAGTTTATATTAAGACAGTAAATCTTCAAACTTTAATAGATAGGCTTCAATCTTCTCCTCCCTCCAACTCTTCAGCCATCCACAACATTTAAAATCTGATGATGGAATGCTCAAAGCCCTTGTTGATACCAATATTACTGTCATACCCACATTGACCATATGTGAGTCACTCTGGTCCCTCACATATAGGATCTTAATATATCCATTTAAATATGAGCAGAGTATGGCTGAATGTGTAATATTTAAATACAAGTATATTGTTTATACTGAACTTGATGCAATTATAAAGAATTTGAACCCAGGCTTTCAAGCTCCCTACAGCTATGCTTTGAATTAAATATTATTTTAAAATAAAATATATATTTTTTAAAAAAATGCTTTTATTCACATAAATGAGCTAAAAAGAAAAAAAAAACAAATTTTCTTCATCTTTCACAAATAAAAGCATGGGGTGGTCATTTTTAAAAAACAAAAAATGCAATAAGTCACAAGTCAGATTTCCAATATCTCATGTAAATAAACTTGCTATTAACATCCACTTTCTTGTTACAAGGCCAATCAACTGTTTAAATTTAAAAAAAAAGGGGAGTGTCGCTAAATAATGCTACCATTAGTATTCCATATAAAATTATAAATTTAAATTTTTTGCTAATTTTTTTGTTAAAATTGTTTGCAAACTCTAAAAAAAAATTACTATCACTGGGAACACATATGTGCATAATGCTTCAATTAGATCAGAAATTGAAAAGTGGATGAAAATTAAGCCACAAGATTTGACCCAACATACTGTAACAGGCACCCATGCTGTTACATTATTATTTTTTTATAAATAAAATTAGAAATTAAAATAAAAGTTCACAAATAAAAATTTGTTTTAAAAATTAAAAATTGAAAATTAAGTCATCTAAACTCGTGTATATATATAAAATCACACAGATGGAAAAATTATTAAAAGAAAACTTTATTAAAAAAAGAAAAAGTTTTAAAACTAAATTTTAAGAAAAAAATTTAAAAGATATAAAGATAAAAATATATATATATCTTTAAGAATGTACAATAATTTAATTAATGCTATTGTGTAAAATGGAAATGATTATTTTAATTACTCAAAGTGAACTAGTCTTTGGGCATCTCAAAATTTATAATTAAAGGTCAGATAGGAGAGAAAAACAATAGGAACAGAATAGCAAATAAAAAAAATCCCTCAGGAAACCGACCTCAGCGAAACAGTAATCATCATCATGACATCATGTCCATTCAATCGGCAATTTTAATATAAAAAGGAAAAGATTGAAAATAAATTAATAGGGCGTGTTAGTGTCGGGAGAGTTGGAGAACGGATTGAAAAGATGCACTTTCAATCTCTTTAGTTTTCTCAAAAGAAAGAAAAAATGGAAGTATCATTTTCCTACATTGCGGACACCGGGGGCCTACAATAAGATTCTGCAAAGCTATATCAAGTAGAGCAAAGGACCTCTGGATAAATACAAACAGAATGGCAACAGCATGTCTGTCTCCACAAGAGACGTCGTGGAAATTAATGCTGGATCCAAATTACAAGCAACTAGAAAGTATGGACTTTTCTCTTTTAAAACAGTAAGAACTTTATCTAACTAATGAACTTTAACTATAAAACTTTCCCAGTATTTAAATAGAAATTCCTATCTGACCAAACTAAAACATTTATTAATAATTATTTTTATTGAATGTGTTATTTTTTAAAATCATTTCCATTAATTTATTTTTTTCATTCTTGTAAGTGTTTATCATGTTTTTTATTTTTTATTTTTTCACATTAGGCTAAAACTTTTAATTAAATCATGTTAAATTTAACTCGGGCGTGAATGGCTGCATAGATTCGTAAAGTTATGTTAGTTTAAGAAGGGTAAATTTAGGTTATTTGTTTCACAGATAAATTGGGTCAATGTATTGGTGTAATTAGTAAATATAGTATGAAGGTCTGCTATGTGCAGGCTCACATTATACGCTGCACTTAGGTAAAATAAGCCTATTTCTTATTGACCATCGGAGACAGGTGGTATTTCCCTGCTCAATGGATCACCCCTTTAGCCTATGGAATGGGATCATAAGTTGGCAAAAAGGACCGCAATCTCTTTCTTTGAAGTTTTTTTTTTTGTATTGTTTTCACCAGACTGATGTAGCATTCCTGCACTGGACGAGGGACATTTCTTCTAAATAACCACGCTGTTCAGATATATATTTCTGACAGTGCAATATTGTGCTGTTGTATTCATGCTGCATTGAATACATCGATATATCAGGTATATTGGCATTAGTTTGATTGTGAATGTTTGGCCCAGGTTTAAATAAGGGATATAGAATATTTTCTTTTTTGAATGCAATCTGTGTAGTCTACCCATACTTGATACTTTGATAAAATATTAATAAATTCATCTGTGCGAACTTCTAAAATAAAAGTTAAAATGTAAATTAAATTCTAAAATAAAAGTTAGACTAAAATAAATAATTCTAAATTTTATATATGTGCAAAATAAATGTTTCTGTGTATTGTTAATCTGGCAGTGGCTTATTTTTATTCTTTTTATTATCTTTCTTTCTTTAAAAATAAAGTATACATTATCTCTGCTTCTCCACGAGCTAATGACTGGGGCTAACGGTCTATAATAAAATAAAATTGGATCTTAATGTATCTGCCTACTATATAAATTTTCCAGGTTCAAATGGCCTGGTGGCAACCTTGTACAGCAGATACGGTAAGACCCAATTACTCGCCGACCATTATAATACACACACAAAAAAAAAAAAACAAATTAAATAAAAGCATATATAAAAACATTGCGCTATACACCTGGGTCTCGTTTTATGCAGATTATTTTAATGCGATTTTGAAGTTATGCAATTCATGTTTCTTCTTAATATCTTTCACATTTCACTATTATTAGATATAAAGAAATTTAAATTATTAATAACTTTTATTAATAACTTATTTTGACTTGAAATACTTTTTTTTTTTCAAAAATATAACGTTATATTAACAGCTAATGTGAATATGGCCTGAAGCTGTATTTAGAATCTTAGTTTCTATGTAAATAACCTACTTATACTAATGAGTAAATAATAATAATAGATTTATATGTATGAGTATAAAAATATCACAATAAATATTCAAAAATTTTAAGTTTTTAAAACGTATTTTGTTAGATATTAACAGAAATATTTTTTTAGATTTTTAAAATAAATAATGAAAATTTTATTGATTTTATAATCTGAAAATAATCTTTCTAATGATAATGTATAATCTTTTTGTTTTGATTGTGATCTCATTTTTTTTAAATATAAAAACAGAAAACCATTAACACAGCACAAGACTGAAAGTGGCACTAGTTGTACATCATGTCACGAATCTGATTTCTTACTAGTTAACAAATGAACGCATATTGTCAAATAGCGGTAATGATTAAAATATGTATAAAAAAATATAAAATTAAATACTGTAGTTAATAAAAAAAAGCAAAAAAAGTTTGTCTTGTATTAATTTTTTTCAAGTATTTGAAATTTTTTATTAGTCATACTTTATTTTCTTATTTTTTAATGCAAATTTTAAAGTAATTTTTCCTTGTTGCTTTGTTTTTATGCAATTTCTTTTGTGCACATTTTCTGAGGAACCTATCTATCGCATAAAATGAGACCCAGGTGTATAAGTAAAATATTTACAGACGTTTAAGTTTCTATCTAATAATGACATATCGTAAATTGTTAAAATTTCACAAGCATCATTAATAAAAATCATATGATTAATAATTTAAAGTGATTAATCAAAATCTTCACACTCTCAGTTCCAAATGCTTCAGATTGGTCCATACATATAGCTTGGGTGAAAAAGGTAGAGTGGATCCATTCTATCTTTTAAAAAGATTTTATCTTGTGTTTGGAAATTGAGAGTATTCAGTTTAAATAGTGTTCCATCTTTAAAGTGCATGTGCCATAATAAAAGCATATAATAAGTGGGGATTTTTTTTAAAAGCCAAAAATTTTCTCCTTTTTATTAATTTAAAAATACCAAAAATTAATTAATTAATTAATTATTATTATTATTATTATTATTATTATTATTATTATTATTATTATTATTATTATTATTATTATTATTATTATTATTATTATTAAAATATTAGTCATGGGTAAGAAAAACTAATAGCAATGAAAAATTTTATTGGCTAAAATAAAGTTGGATTGAACATATAGTTAGAAAAAATAACAGATGGACTACAAAAATCTTAAATGCAATTCCAAAAGGTTATAGAAAGATCTAAAAACAGACTATACATAAAATGAAAGGAGTGGTGAGTAAAGTACTGATCAGATAAAGTAAATTAAACTTGATCTTTAAACTGAAAGAAATTGATGTTGAAAAATCTGATGAAGACTGCTGCTATCCAGCCAAAATTTTATAAAATTAAAGGCACAGCAGAAATCAATTATACTTTGACTAACAGAAAATACTTATTTCAATATTGTAATGTTCTTACAGGAAGTGATCATCAATTAATGAGCTGTTAATGCAAAAGTAAAGAGACAAAAATTATTTTAAAGAAACAGTATTCACAATTGATATTCTTAATCTTCAAAAACATTCCAATAATATTATATAATGAGTATTAATAGCTCTTAACAAGCTTTTTCGAATATCCCTATCCCCAGCTCCTCACTGATGACAGTCAACAGCTAGAAACCAGTCTGGGGATAGGGATATTCTGGGGATAGGAATACTCAGAAAAGCTTGTCAAGAGCTATTAATGCTTGTTATATAACATTTGTAGTAGAAGATTATTAAATTAAGTCATGTGATGTATGACTTGATTTCCTTGCAAATATTCCAATAAATTTGAATTAGAACTTGCAACTCATTTTTAAAGATTAACCCAATTTTGAAAATGATTCAGATTTGAACAAAATTGATAGGAAGGTAACTGATTCACTTTTGAAAACTGCAATGAAGATAACAGGTACAAAAAGCAGCAAATGACCAGTAAAATTTCTTCCGAGACAATTTTTGAAGAAAAACATGATTATGAATATTTATAAAAATGATGTATTAAGAAGACTGAATATCTAGAATTTTGTAAAAGGTGTGAAAAAGAGTTAATAACAATATAAAAAAGTTTAATTGTGAATTATTAAGGAAAGCTATAGAAGAGAATAAAAGTCTTAAGATTGTAAAGCCATATTTTGGTATCAGTAGGAAACTTATTTCTGCAATAAGAAAAAAAGATGGAACTAAAAGAGATCTGACATCATGAAACATCAAGAATTATATAGAAGTAAGGAACAAAGAAAAATACCTACAATTACTATATTTTCTTAATTACTTAGGACTTTAAATGAAGACATGAGAAATGCAATTAAATCTATGAAGACGGAAAAAGATCCGGTAATGATCGAATTCCAATTGATAACTTAAGAAGGTAAAAAATAGAAAAAATTTTGGCGAAGTTATATACCAAATATGTAAATAATAAAGAGTACCAGATGAATGGAAGAATACAGTATTAATATTAATATTTAACAAGATATTAGAAATTACAGACCTATTAGTCTTTTATCAGTTTTATCATTTATAGCGAACTTTGGATTTTAACCAACCAAAAGAACTGGATTTAAAAGTAACTTTAATACAGTGGATCAAAGCCAAGTATTAAGAGAAGTTATAATTTATAAGACCAATGAATATGGGTTGTCATTATGCTTTGGATTTGTAGATTATGAAAAGGCATTTGATTCTGTGAGCATTTTTCAGTGATTAAAGCATTGAATCATCAAAGTATAGATCCAGGATATTGTCATATTCTGAAGAATATTTATAAAAATGTGACAGCAACAATTAGATTACATAATGATACTAGGAAGATTAACATTGAGAAATATGTAAGACAGAGTGACTCCATATCTCCAAAACTTTTTACAGCAGTTTTGCAAGAAGTATTTTATGTATTAAAATGGGAAGTTAAAGGAATAAAAGTAAATGGAGATTATTCATCTAGCTTTTGTAGATGATCTAATTATTTTTGTAAATAATGTTTTAGAGCTTCACGAAGTGTTGCAAAAGTTACCAGATGAAAATAAAAAATTAGAACTAAAGGTAAATGTTAAAAAGACAAATAATTTTCAATGGATTTTCACAAAAAAAAAAAAATAATAATAATAAAGATTGATCATGATGAATTAGAGAAGTTAACCACCACAAATTCCTTGGTCAGATTATTACTACAGATGGAAACATAATGGATGAAATTAATCATAGAATTAAATTTCATTGGAGTGCAGAAATAACTTAGTATTAAAATGAAATATGCCTATGTGTTTCAAAAAGGTTTTTAATAAATGTGTTTTACCAGTTCTTACTAATAAATCTGAGACTTAGACACTTAATAGAAGAGCAATACAGAGACTTCAGACTAATCATTGAAAAATGGAGAGAACATATTAGGAGTAATAAGAAGAAATCTAAATACATGGATGACACATTAGACAAGTGTTACTGATATTATTAAACCAATTAAGAGACAAGTGGAGTTGGGTTCAACATATTGCTAGAAATGTGATAATAGATGGACAGAAAAGCCTTGGACAAATTAAAAAATAAACTGTAGTGCTATTGAGGAAATCTCATGAAAAATCCCCAGAGCATTATGAATCTCAATCTTATTACTATCTGTTATTTTAATATGAACTCATAGGTGGCTTTTAATATAATCAATAATGATATATTTAACTTCCTTTATCATATTTTTTATTATAACAAAAAAAAATATTATAAAAGCCTCTTAATTATCTTGCATATGCTTTCATCAAGACCGAGAAAGAGACCAGGATGTGAGATGTATGAATGAAACAAGAAAGTGTGCTGGGGTGTATGGAGAAGCGAGATTAGAGATTGAAGACGGAGATTGAACTTGGAGAGACTTACATCTTGCAATGAATTAATAATAGTTGAAAATGATTATGAAAAGTATATTATGAGAAACTGTGTTTGGTTTTTTTGTAAAGATTTTATAAAAACACTACTACAATAGTGGATGAAATATATGTGTGTGGATACATATTAAAAAGTTAAATCATGGATAAATATTAAAAACTTAAATCATAAACTTACATGCTTACACAGTTGCCTCTACATTTTGAGTATGGTTGTTTATTAGATTTGACTCCATACTTCTTACAAATCCAATTAAAAATACTGATGGTAATCATATATATTTACTTAGATTGTCAACACCAGATAAAACTCAGGATCAGAGTTCAGGACTACTCTATATGATATGCACATACATATAAGTAAAATTATTGGAGATTTAAAGGGATCAACAAGCATCTCGTAAAAAGAGTTCAAACATCCAGACTGTCTGATAAATTTGTTTAGAATAAAGTTGTATAGCTTAAGAGATTAGTCTGTTATTTTACAGTGACTAGCATTTACAAAGTTTGCAACAGAGAAATGAATTTCAATTACATGATTACATATAATATGGCATGTTATCATTCATTATGCATATATGAATAGAGATAAGATATTTTTATTCTATTCAATTATTATTATAAACATGAAACACTCATATCGAAAAGAAATTAAGCACACATAATTATGCATTTGCATATTCAGTTGTCAATATGCATATTTATGAATATGATTATTGCAATCATATATTAAACTATTAATAATTGTTACATATATATTAGACTATTGTTAAAATCATAGGATTTAAATTTTTTTCTCTCCAGATATTTCACATTATGTTGCATACAGAATCATATTTAGCATTTACAACTTCACTAAAAATCATTTTAATAAAAGGCTAATTAAAAGAAACATGAAAACTTAAATGTTTATACCATCTGATAGTACAAAATCAAAGAAGATTTCAATACAATTTTTCAAATTGGGAAAAAGTCATTTGGAAGGGGGGGGGTAACAATGTCACTTGACATATATAAAGGTGATTAAATATTCACTTTGTGTCAAACACCATTTTCATTTTATTCACATGAAATATCTATATCTAATTAAGAGTAAGAAATTAACCACATAAAAAAAAAAAAGCGCTAATACGACAATTGCCTCAGCCAAACTTAACCTCTTCTTTTCTTGTCACATACATATTTTCTATATTATGGGGCAGCAATATAGTGCACTATACGTCATAATATAAACTTAAATGTGTCCAAGTGCTTATTCAAAAATTAATGTAATTTTTGATGTTGAGACAAACTTTAGATTGGTTATAATTTCTACATGTTACTCTTAATATGTTCATATATTCCATTTTAGAATAGGTTGATAGGAACAAAATGAGCAGCACTTGGAGACATTTTTGTATAGTCTTGTATTTTTTAGACACAAATTTTGAAAATTTAGCATACTTTTTCTCATCCTCTTTTTTAAAAAATTAATCTCTAGATTGGTATCATGTTTGAGCTTGATGAATTCGTTAAATACTTTTGCATAATCATATCCCAATGCAGCTAGTCATATACTAATTGCAGTTTCTGGATACCAGGGATCTTTTATAAGCAGCAGACAATTCTCAATATTTCTTAAATCATGATATCTGCCCTTAAATCCCTTGTAATTTGAAATAAATAATCATATAGTTTTCTAAAGAAATGTCAATACCTATATTTTATTTAGTTTTTATTATGGTTGTTGCTATGTATGTGTTCAAAACATCTATATTATAAGAAGTTAATATTACTAGAAATGTATTTTATGTTTAATAAAATATATATTAATTATATAGAAAATAGTCAACATTAAATAGAGATTTTATATTAGATAAAATTTAATTAATTAGTATTCAGTGCTTTTAGTTATCTATACAACTAATTAATATATTTTATCTAACATAAAATTTCTAGCATTCATAATTTTTTATATAATTAATATATATTTAATTAAACATAAAATATATTTCTACTAATGTTGACTTTCCTCTTTATTATAGTTGCTTTGAACCTATACACAGCAATTAGAAAACTATGTAGTATTAAACCAATACACATCACATGATTACCATTTCTTATGCTTGCTCATAACTGTCATTAAAACAGGCAAAACTCTCCATACAGTAGTGCCACTCAGTACAAGCCAGAGTAATCAATGGATGCCAGGTTTGTGCATAAAATCCCTATCTAGTGCCTACTCATCCAATATCCCCATACTAGTTTCTAGCTTGTGGTTTTCAGATCCAAGCCCCCTCACTGATAAAAGCCACAAGTTTAGAAACTAGTCTGGGATATTAGATGAGAAGACACTAAATAGGAATTTTATGCACAAACCTTCTGGCATCTATTGATTATTCTGGCTTGCACTGAGTGGCACTACTGTATGGAGAGTTTTGTCTGTTTTAATAACTTTTGACTTATTAAAGAAATATTTTTTCAAATCCTAAATAGATATGGGGAAATTTACTTTAAACTTTTAAACATGCAATTTTATCAGAATACACAATTTTTTAATAATCAATTTCAAGTTAATATATTTATTTGCCTTCTATAACTTCACTAAATTATTTTTATAGATCATACCCTTACTCAAAATTTTTTTTTTCCTTGGACAATAATCACAAATCTAAAGATATATCACAAATATATCCACATCATCGATAGAAGTAATCAATTCTTAACAATTAAAAAGAAAACTACTATAGTAGAAGGGAAATAACTTTCAGGAATTTCCTTTCACATTTCATCTCGGCTGCTTCTCACAATCTTACTAAATCTGGCATCTTTATTCCTCTGTTATACCATTATTTTAATAACTATTCCCTCACACTGTTACATCTTAAGTTGCTTTACAGATATGTAGAAAAGTCCTGCTGGTACTATAATACAAATGAATATAGTTTAAATATGTTTTTAAGAAACAAGTGCCAAGAAATCGCAGTGGAAATATATTAATAATATGATGTTAAAATATTTTACGTAAACGTACATAACTTTAAAGTTGAAAATTCAAATACATTATCTTCAACTGAAATAATAAAGAGTAAACAGAGAATTTCTCATTAATTTTCAAATATAACAGATGTTTGCAGTAGATAAAAAATATTTTAAGAGTTATAAAAATTCACCGCGACCATTATTGTTATTCAAAATGAATTACTTTCGTTTCTAGTCTAACATTATCCTTAAATTTTCATCGAATTTTCCTTCAGCTGTTTTTTTTTTTTTTAAATAAAATTAAAATGAGTCTATTTATCATATAATAAATTACTTTGGTAAACTCTTCTTTATATATACACACTGTAAATTGTAATCTGCACGACAAAATATTTTAATAAGAAAAGAGCAAATTACACTTTTAATAAGTCTTAGTAACAATTCAAATTCTGACATTTCCTGTGAAAAGATTTCAAAATGTTAATTTACTGAAGAAGAAACAAACTTAACTAAACTTGGAATTTTCTGTAATTGCATAATTTTAAATAATAAAAATCTCAATGCAAATTAATTATCCAAAAGCCAGCAGTCTTTCTTGGAAAAAAAAAAATGTTTTAGCATTCGAATTTATCAGAACGTTGTTTTTTCTTCAAAATGAAGATTACATTTAAAAAAAAAAAAAGACAAATATAAATGAATTTTGCTTCTGTTCACTTTGGAAACGTGAAGTCAGAATATGTTGTAACTTTTAGTTTTAAAAATGTAATTTTCGGGGGGGGGGGGTAGAAAACCATTTAATCAATAACTTGGAGATTATGTAATTTTTGATAAAAAGGTATAGTTTACGTTTAATTAATACAAAATTAAATGTTAAATGTTTTTACTCCAAACTGTGTGTACCAAACACTTAATCATCTTTCTTTCAATCTACTATTGCTTAAAGACATGAGAAAATTTGTCGTATGATCCCAGCACATTAAAGTCAATATGTTTGCTATTCATAATAGTGAAGATTTAAAAATAATTGTTTTTTAGGCCAGGTTGTCAAATTTTTCTAATTACAAGCCACACAAACTTATATAAGGTCTTTCTCTAGCATGCCACATGTAAAAAAAATGGTTTTACTTTCCAATATATGAGGTATTCATAGTACAGAAAAGTAGTGCAATCATAACACCCACTTTCAACAAATTTTCATAAAATAAAGTATTTAAAAAAACTTTATATATATGTGTATGTTTATATATGACCAAATTTTGTTCTTGATAACTAGGACAAAAATTATAACGTAAAAAGTTTCGTTAGCAGTATTTTTTCATAGAATGCCTTGTTTTCTAGATATAACAAAGGTCATTATAAAACCAATTTTGCAATAAGTCATACAATGCGCATTTTACAAAAACGTTATTAAATAAAATATATTCAGAATAAAAATGTATGACTTTTTTAAAATTACACTTGTGCATGGGCTGAGGATATTACATATCATCATAGTTGCACGTGACCCATAGGCTGTAGTTTGCCCATCCTAGGTATAACCTATATACATAATGTACAATAACAAAATGGAAGTTTTTTTTAATGAACTATTGTTTCTTTGGAAGAATTTATTATAATTTTCATAATAAAATAGTATTGATTAATAGTTCAATTAATATTGATAATGATTTAACAAGACTTGCAATACAGGCAACAAAGAACATTAACATGAGATACACACAAATGTGTATTTTAACACAAGGTACATATGTATAGTTTAGTGTACTTCAGTATCAGTTGATGAGTACTATATTTGCACTATAATTATATTCAAACTTTAGCTTAGTAAACTCTCCTTTGGCTTCTCTTACAGCTACACACCAATATGAGTATTAATTAACAATAAAAAAAAGTGCCCAATACCAAACTCTGCTATTACCTTGAATTGACTAATATGGATGTAAGTAGGTCTAGTTGAAATTTAAAAAACTATAGCTATCAAGAGTCACATCAAAATTCTCATAATACCAAAATTCAATTAAAAAATTTATTTCTATTGAAAAGCCATTAACAACAGTAAACCCTACTCAAACCTCCTTTAAGAAATCTACTAATACACTGATCTAATGCACTTTATCCTGACTCATAACTATTAACAAGAAATAACTTCATTTTTTGGTTTGTAAACATGGTAAAACTAAAACAGCTTTCTACTTTACTGCCATCTATAGTAAGTTTGAGCAATCAAGAATTACTGGATTATAATATGTTTCAATACCCATCAAGTCAGTATTCGATTTCTTGCTTTTGTTTTTATCTATAAATCCCAGGATTCAAAGTTGGAAGCAATGTAATTATGCAACTCGCAATCTCTTTTAACCCTTTTACATTCAAATTAAATATCTGAGATTCAAAATGCCTTAAGGTTTTGAATCCATGTCAATATGCATAAATCTGATTCTGGGTTAGTAATTTCTTTTGCTAATTTTAGACATTGTTTCCTGGTTAGGAATATTCATAACAAACCATTTAATTGTTTAAATTACACAATATATGATAAAACAACAATAGTTCTATACTTTAGTGGCATCTAATTAACGATTACCCAAGCCTGCTATAGATGACACTAAAATAGAGAACTGCTTTTACTTATTCATAACTATTACTAACAACAAATTCATCTGACCCAATATGGAATGTGGCACCTTTCTGCAATCTGGACTCCACAATTTCTATTTAATTGATTAGCTTTTCAGGCTACAACTTATATCTTCCAGCAAGTTCACATTATCTACTTCCTATGAATTTAAACTCAGATTTTCTAGTTTCTTACAGCTATCCATTCCATTTTATACAACCAATACACATGA
Organism: Epiperipatus broadwayi; assembly: GCA_028023455.1. Taxonomy (NCBI): domain Eukaryota; kingdom Metazoa; phylum Onychophora; class Udeonychophora; order Euonychophora; family Peripatidae; genus Epiperipatus; species Epiperipatus broadwayi. Next base: position 212,786 of record JAQFVV010012969.1, read on the forward strand.
ACATATATATATATGTGAAAAAGATAAATGGTCTCCAATATATGTACTTCATGCTGAACCAGCACTCATCAATTGGTCCAGATCATCTCCCATATATATATAATTAAGGTTCAGTTTATATTAAGATAGCAATTCTTCATACTTTAATGAACAGGCTTCAATTTTCTCCACCTTCCAACTCTTCAGCCATCCATATTATTGAAAATCTGATGATGCAATGCTCAAAGCCTTAATTGATGCCAATATTATCATATCCATCATCAGATTTTCAATGATATGAATGGCTGAAGAATTGGAGGGTGGAGATTGAAGCCTGACAATTAAAGTATGAAGATTTGCTATCTTAATATGAACTGCACTCTGACTATATGTGTGAGAGATGATGATCTGGACCAACTGATGAAGGTTAGATGGTTCAGCATGAAATACATATATTGGAGATCATTTATCTTTTTCACATGTATGTGGTCATATGAATCAGTTGTATAAAACAGACTGGATAGCTATAAGGAGCTTGAAAGTCTGAGTTCAAATCCCTTCTAAATTACATTGAGTCAATATAGGAAATATACTTGTATTTAAATATTCCTATAATTAAATAAGTATAATTTAATTCAAGAAAGAACATAATGGGCATTTTAATTACCGGATAAGAAGCACAACATACGAAATGTCTCAGGGCTATTTTATCCCCTCCCTTGTATTCCAGGAATGCAACTCTTATATCACTTAAAAAGTCAGGTATTAATTTTATGATTTGTTGTTTTTAAGATGAGCTGATGACAGAATAATTTTTTTCCCTTAACAGTTAAAAAGAAAAATCTCTTACATCATTATTCCTATATTACAACCATATATACATATAAATTGTCTGGATATAAATTTGCAATTTAATAATTTTTATCAAGTCATTCATTAGACTAGAGATTACCCACTTAATGAATAATATTTATGTAGTATAATTTTCACTACAGGCTCTCTCTCTCACACAGTATGGACTGATTTCTATCTATTTTTGCCATCTTGCGAAAGATAAGTGAAAAAGATGTACGATTCGCAATATGCAGATTTTGTGCTGAACCAGCAGTCATCAGTTGGCCCAGATAACAATCTCTTACCCTTATCTTTATCATTGTTCAGTATATAGAGATAGACAATTACTACAGTTTAAGTTTGAGAGTGGTGTAGTGAAAATTACACTACAGAAATATTATAATTGCATATTCTATTAAAGTCAGAAATTTTAAAAGTGTTAATGACTGACGAAATAGACATATCAATTTTCAACTTCATATATTACTTTCAGTGTACAAGTATATATATATGATCAGCAAATACTAACTTCTGTAAAATATTAATCTGCCCATCATTCTTAAATTATCAATCATTGAAATTCTGCCTTTAAGTTCCTACGTTGGTTATGAAATGACAAATGCATAATGATAAATGCATTTTATTATTACGCTAACCAGAGAATGTTTTTAATCAGGTCACTGACACTATAATCATCATCATCAGGGCCGGCGCTGGGTACTAGGCGCCCGCATGCAAATTTGATTTTGGCGCCCCTGTCAATATGTATGTTTACTAAGGTGACCCGACCGTGTCCCGTGGCGTTTTAAAAAAGTCATGATTTTTAGAAAGAATGCACGATGTAATGCTATTTTTGATATCAAAAATAGCATAAAATTGATTGTTAAATTATATATTATTTCATACAAACGGTTTGTATGAAATAATATATAATTTAACACGGCAAATTTAGATGTTAGAAAAATTTGCAGAAATTTTAAAAATAATGTGTTTGTTAAAAATAGACAGAGTGATTCAAATATATATATATAATAAATTAAAAAAAAAAAATGTTTGAGATTAAAATATTTAAATGTTTAAAATAATTTTCGAAAAACATTTACATATTTTAATCTCAAATTTTTTTTTTTTTTAAAATTTCATATTTATTATTTGCGTCACTGTCTGTTTTTAACAAACCCATTATTTTTAAAATTTTTGCTAATTTTTCTAACCTCTAAATTTATGCAAATATTAGCAAATTTAATAATAAATTTACAATTTATAAATGAAATAATTTTAAAAAAAGATAATATTACAAACATACATATTTAATTTATTATTATTAATGTACGCTATATCTATATAAACGCTCCATATAAACCAAATTTTTAATCAGCCCCCCCCCGGTCAATGGTGTCCCGTTTTACCAATGTTAAAATCTGGTCACTTTAATGTATACCACCTACATGTTATAAATATTAGTGTACAAAATCTTTCTAAGGGAAACAAACAAGGCAATGTAAATAAATAATTTTTAATATTAAAAAAAAAGAAAATACAGTTAAAAAAAGTAAATGCATTACAAAACATGTTATAATTATAATAATTTTATACTCCTTGACTTCATATTAATAAACCTTGATATGATTGTATTTATTTCCAGTTCTGCACAAATATCATTTTCAATAGCAATTAATGCCAAATTAACAAGCCGTTTTTGTGACATAGTTGTTCTCAAGTAAGTTTTAATTAATTTTAACTTAGAAAAAGAGCGTTCACCGCTTGCAACACTAACAGGTAATGTAAAATTAAGTGTTTCGAAAGGGTTTTGAGAATTTAAAAAATCCTTTTGAAAAATATCTCGAAAAGCACATAATTCATCGAATAAATCTGTAGCATTAATATCTTTACTGTTATCAAATTTCAAAATATTTTCTAAATCTTTGCATTTTGCTTGTAACTCGCTCTTATTAATTTCTGATATTTTATATAGAAAATTGAAATTATTATAACATGCTTCGAGGAGTTCAAAGCGTTCTGTTAAAGAATTAATCGCTACATCTAAAAGTGTAAAAAACATGTTTATTTTAAATTTTTCTTCAGGTATTTGAGGTGTTTCGTCCTGATGCTCGTAATCAAATTGACGAGTTTTTTTCCGTTGTCGAACTTCTTTGGCAGTTTTAAATTCTTTCTCTCCATCAACCTCTTCGCTAAGTTCATCTGCAATTTTGAGAATGTTTTTGAAATTTGAATCTGATCGATATTCTCGTAAAAATTTATTTAGATTTGCGATCAATTCTAAAGCAAGTGAAGCATTCATATTTACATTTTGGAGCATTTTACTGACAGGATTTATTCTATTTAATATATCATGCCAAATTATTAAAGAACAAATAAATTTGTAATCCTTAAGGTTAGTGCAGAGTGATTGAGCTTCATGTTGAATTTCTCTATTAAAAGATTCGTTGTTCATTATTTCATAGAGTGCATCATAAATTTCACCCAACTGATACCGTAGAGGCCGGATTGCATCAATTCTGCTTTCCCATCGTGTTTCTGATGGTTGTTTTAGAGTTAAAGTTTTAATAAATTTTAAAAGGATTGACCACCGTTTATAAGATGATGAAAAAAAATTGTATATTTTTTGAACAATTGCAAAAAAAACCAATTGTATCTACATTGACTTTGGCGGCATCGTTTATGATTAAGTTTAAAGAATGAGCAGCACATGGTATGTAAAATGCACGAGGGTTTTTGGTTAAAATCAAATTTTGAAGTCCAGCCTTTCATGTTGGCCCCATTATCATACCCTTGACCACGCATGTCTTCAATGGGAATCTTCCATTTTTCCAGTTGTTCAATTATTGTTGTACATAAACCTCGTCCAGTGGAATCTGTTATATCTATGAAACCTAAAAAGTGTTCTCTAATTTTAACCATTCCATTATTACAAAAAACGAAGCGAACAATTATGGTCATTTGTTCAGTTTTACTTGCATCTGGTGTACAATCTAAAATAATAGAATATTTGGATTTCTTTATCGATAATAAAATTGTTTCCCTAATTGCTGTACTTAAAATGTCCAATAATTCATTTTGGCTATCTTTGCTCAAATAATGTACTCTATTGTTTTGATCTAGGGCCCTCTCAACATGATTTTCCATAACGGGATCAAACTTCGCAAATAATTCAATTAATTTTAAAAAATTTCCGTTATTTTTTTCGTATAATTTATCAGATGATCCGCGAAATGCTAAATTTTGACTACCAAGGAATTTGATAATTTCAATCAGCCGTTCCAAAACACTCCTCCAATGTTTCTTTTCCATTTCATATAAATTTTGAGATTGACAATCAATAGTAATTTTGTTTTTTAATCTTTTCTCAAGTTCATTCCAATTCAATAAACTTTTCATGTGAGCCATACTAGTTTCATGTCTGTGTAAAGTTGTACTTAAATTTCTCCAATCCTTCTATGAGGCTAGATTCAGTAGATCCAAAAACTTTGCAACAAAAGCAAAACACAGAGTTCAAAATTTCGGAATAAATAAGCCATTTTCGAAAAACTACTTCTCCGTTTTCCATTTTTCTATTATAATATACATCAGAAAATTTACGGCCATGTACATCGTTCGGATATATAATATCTTTCTTTTGAACAGGCCCCATTTCTACTAAAATAACACGTAGTTTGTCATCGATTTTATTCCATTCAGCTGGATCTTCTAAATTTGTACACATTTGATATGATATTGGCACAATGACTTTGTTGTCACTTAACTGTTTCTTACTAAAATCTTGTTCAATATTTTCAACAGTTCCCTGTGATCTAGATGATGTGCACGGTTCTGGTTCTTGTTGAGTATAAGCTACTTCAGAAGCAGTTGATATTTTAAGATATTTATTAAGTGATCCACTTTGTTTTTTAATGTTTGCTATTTTTTCAGCTTGGCGTTTATGATTTTGTGCACCGGATAGTTTTTTCTTAGTTTTTGATTCCATATTACTTTTACTCATGAACGCCACTTTAAAATAATTTTCAAATGTAATAAATAAATAAATACGGACTCTAATTTATATATTTACATCATGTATCTTAATACTTAAGATTATATATCAGCTAATTTAGATGTCCAACACAAATTACTTCTTGCGCCAAAATACAAAACTCTATACGCGGAGGGGAAGAAGTTGTTTAACTTGTTTACCTAAAAAAGGCAGCTAATAAATTGGAAATATTCAGCCATTGACATTAAAAATGGTCAGGTTTTAAAATAACTCAAGTGTCCAGTTTTTTACGCTTGATTGAACATTTGAGTTTTACCATTGGCAAGATTTTCTTTTGTTATTATATATTTTTCTAATTAACACAGGTGGCCTGCCAGGCCTGATTTGCGATTTCAATAGAAAATTTCCTGGGATTATAATTATTGTTTACAAGTTCTTACTAAGATTTTAAAATTTGCGATAAACATCATAAGCAAACGTATGTAATTAATTTGCAAACCTAATTAGTATGCAGAAAAAATAGACTTTTGACAACGATTAAAATATATAAAATAAAAAGTAAACTGAAAATTATATTAAGTTTACTGGAATTATACCTGTAATATATATTACATACACGTTCGAATATTTATATCAAATTATTATTTAAATAAAAAATTAGAAAATGTTTTATTTTGCAATATTATAATCGTTTCTTACGATTTCAAAATTATGTACATGATCTAATATATATATACGCATATACATACATAAGTTCTAATTTATAATACTTTTAGTGTGTGTTTATTTATATATTTGCTAGCAGAAAGTTACTTATAGTTTACTATAAGCAGTACTATATATATATATATAAACATTACAATATGAAATTTGTAATATAATAAACTTTATGTTTAGTTTATTGTTCATGATAAATAATAGATTTGATTGTTTTATATTTTTAATATTAAGCAGAGCTTGTGTGCAGGCCTGCTTGTGTGTGTCATTTAATAAGATATAATATGACTTCATATGATTTTCAATAATCTACTCTCAATAATTTTTGTAAATAAACATTTGAGAATAATATTCTTCAAATGTGAGTATTTTTGTTAGTAGAGTTTTAATTTCTCAGGGATGGCGCCTTCTTTTTCAGATGCTAATCTCTCAGTGATGGCACCTCCTTCTGCCAGCGCCCGCATGCCTAGCATGCGTTGCATGCCCTCTTCCACCGGCCCTGATCATCATCATCATTTTTCTTCTTAATGAATCTAAGTACAGACAGATTTAATGTCTCAATAACATAACTAGCTTATTAAAAATTGAAAATAAGAAATGTTAGTATTTTGTAGCTAAAACAGCTAGAATAGTTGCATCCAAAGAATATATATATATTGTAACGGTTAGAAAGTAGGGTTCGAACCCACCTACTCCTCCAGCTCACAACTAAGCGACTTACTCCCTTGACCACACAAGAGTTGATTTTCTTAATGTAGCCAGGTGGTCGACTCGAAAGGGAGTCCTAACACGTGATGATCAGGTTTACATATATAAGTAATAAAGAGAGTCTACAACTTCATTATAATGATGAGTTATAATTTATTATTAATACAAAAAAATTTATTATTTATGAGTAAGTGAAAATGATTTACAAAAGGGGAAGTACTGCAGCTCCCATATCGGCCATCTGTGTCCATGATTTTTTCAGATCGGTCCTTCTTTTAATAGCAAGCGGCAAGCATACTTCTTTGGCTCTTCAGCAGGATTACATTTCTCAGACCCTGGTCCAAGGACAGATGGGAGTGTGGAGACAAATTCTCTAATCAAACATATTTGGTATAAAATATATTTCACTCGGTCTAATTGTTCTTACATAAAAAGGTATCGACTAACCTCTCTTTTTTTCCCTTATACTCTGTTAACTTCTTTTACATACTAATGCCTCTATTGTTTCAGTTCTTAAAATATCTTAAATCTGTATTGTTATACAAACAATTCACATTCTTAAGTTAAATTCTTATTTTGATGGATTCTTAGATTAAATTCTTGTTTTAGTGGATTTTGTGCGTAGGCAACTTCTTTATTTATTGATGCAATATTTTTTTCCTTATACAAGTAAAGTTGTAATAATTATATTTATAAAGCGCATAGTCTTAAGTTTATAGCCTTACAAAATATTATTATACAAGTAAAATAATTTATTTTAAGCTTTTCTATAATTTCTACATTGCCTATTTTTTAAATAAATTTTATTTACAATTTATTTAATGTTACATACATGTGTATATCTATAACCATTTCTTTTTAATATACATTCACTGTGGCTGGATGTGAATGGTGAATCCCATATATATATATATATAACTTGTACAGCTTCAATATTAAGAATAGGATCTATTTTTAATGCCATTATAATTTTAACTTTACAGCATATTAGACTATGATCCTATGATCCATACAATAGTCTATAAGTGCTTTTATGGTATTTACATCTTTTGACTCTTAATTATAATATAAGTCCATTCATTGATCAAATATAACCAAGTTCCTTAATTTTTTTTCTTCCAGATTAAATAAAGGGTTTATGAAAATCAATCTACGACTTATGCAAATTTTTTTATCTCTAGGCAAATGGGTTATTTAAAAAGTTATCAGTTTATTGATATTGATCTAAAAGCATTAGCAGGAGGGTTTTTTTTTTCTCTCTCTGAATTTTCAGAAATTAATGTCATGGCATAATCAATGATAAACTAATGGAAAATTCCATTGTTCAAACTTATATTTAATATTATCTGTCTTTCATTGCTGCATCTATGGAATTTTTTTTTTAAAAAAAAATATCTCAATATATGAGGACTATGTGGTCTTCTTTTCCTTTTATTGCTCATTTACCTGATATATTAATTTTTCCTCTCTGCAGAAATAAGTTAAGAATACCTATATCAATTTAAAGAATGGTGACTTCTTGCCAAAAAATTATGTTAAATAAGTTTAAATCTTGAAGAGCATATATTGAACAAAAACTGTGCAAATCACATAACCACATTACAAAACTGCCATGAGTAAAACAGTAACCAGTTCCAAAAAGGTTTAGTGTCCCTTATACTGCTACAATCACAATCCTAATGCTTGTTCTCTTAACCTTTAATACTAAAACACCTCCAATTTAATGCAAATCCTTTAAACACCAACAATTTGCCATCTATCTTTTATTTAAAAAAAAAAACAAAACATATATTCATAATATCAAGAAGTTATCACAATGACCTGTGAGGGAAGATATCAAAATAATTATTTTTTTTAAAAAAAAACCCTCTTAATTACATTTTTCATTAACTGTAAAAGAAGTAATGACATCTCCTTTAACGAATTCATCAATATATGCCATCATCCTAATAGCTATGCTTCTGTCATGCCACAAGTATTTAAAGATATAAATAGATTTGATAAATGGCATGACTGTACTTGTGAATACTCTTAATATGTTAAAATAATTTTCAATGAAATTTTACCAATATGTGATGAAAATAGTGATATAAATTAATCACATAAATAAAAGGTGATATAAATTAGCTTACATAATTATAAATTAAACAATTAACTGTTTTTTTCTTTATTTAAATTTGACTATATTTCATTGTAAAATCATTCCAAATAAAAAAAGTCACACTGTTTGAACTTCTGGATTAACAGAATAAACTTCCTTATTTATTTCTTGCTAATATTTAAATATGCAATCATATTTCTGTCATATTTCCTAGCATGTTAAAATTGTAAAAAGAAACAGAAAAATTGTACCGTTGCTGGAAATAATTTTACTCCTCCAGAGAAAATTTCCTGTTAACACCCTGAAATGCCCCCTGCCAAATATGCAAGTGACCCCCTTGAAGGTTAACTTTTACATGAGACATCTGCTTTTCTATTCATTTTTACAAATTGTAACCAACCTGATATAAAGGCAAACAGCAGAAATTTTCTTGAACAGAAATATTATTAGGATAATCCAATTCATAATAAATATTCAGTTCCATTGGAATTAATTAATATTTTATGAAGATAAATATTTGAAAAAGGATCAGAGATGAAATGGGCATGCTACTGTGCTGTAGTAACAGACATATAATGGGTAGGTGTTTATTTAAACAAAAGCAGTTCCAAGAGATGTGGTATTAAAGGATATTGCATGCAGGATGGTACTCTTAGTGAAACAATAAAATGAAAAGGAATACAAAGATAAATGCATAATGATAATGCAGCATTGGGAACACTGCAAAGAACAAAAAAAATACAGTAAAAATGGAGAAGAAATTGATTGTACTTTTGTACAAACAATCACATGGAAACATTCAATGCACAATTTTAAAAAAATGAAAGCTTTTGAGACAAGAATTAGAAAAGAAAAATTATTAATTCTGAAGACAGAAAATAATAAAAGTAACTAAAAAATGATGAAAATCTTAAAATAATTCCATAACACTTCAAATATTGGAAGATCACAGCAATAGATTGAAAAGCTCCAGATAATGACCAAACAATTCTGTACTGGAAATTTTTTACTCAAATTTCATATATTCTGTAAAACAAGAAGTGAAACATTAGCCAGATATGTGTGATACTTAAAATATCTTATATATATATATAATGCTATGGTGAAACAGAAGTAGTACCAAATGACAAAGTTCGCTAAAAATCCCACATGTAAATAGTAAATAAGCAATTAAAATGGTCATTCTTATAACAAAAAAAGCAAACTATTGTTAAAAATCTGGCAGAAAAGAGCATCTGCAATAAAAAATACAGTATTAATAATTATTTATTTAATAATAAACTTGCTCTGATGCAATTAAATACATGTTATAGAAAAAAAGGTGCATTTTACGAAATAGTTAGCACGGGGGGGGGGGGGGGCTTGAATTTCTCCTCACGGCCAAACAATATTTTACTATGAACATTTTTGGCAACTCTTTCATATGATTCTAATATATATGATTTCAGAATTAAGTTTGGATAAAACAAAACTTTTAAGCAAAACAAGGTATCTATAGTAAAAAAACTATTAACAATTATTTATTTAATAGTAAACTTTTTCTGACCCAATTAATAAAAGAATAAAATGTAGTGTGTGTGTGTTAAATATTAAAAAAAAAGAAGAAAATCATATTCAGTGTTCCATTTTTATTTTTTGACTTTAAGAAAGATGGCATTTAATGCCTGATGGTATAGAGCAGGGGTCCCCAATCCTATGCCTGCGGGCACCATAGCCATCGCTGACCATTTTGTGTGCTCGCCGCTATCCGATCATGATAAAAAATTATTTATCTGATACAAATAAATTTAATTTTTAAAATTTCTTATAAATTATTGTATTATATTGTAATCAAATTGTAGGGCATACTATACTTTTACAGCATAAAAATATAAACGTTAATTAAACAAGCATCTATTTTTATAGCGCGATGTTTATAATTGTAATTCACTAAATATCAGCCTTTTACAGCTACTGTACATGCGCTTTAATGAGTGTTAAATAATAAATGAATACTTATATGTTAAAATTTTATTTTTGAAATAAATATTTTTTTGTACATTATGTGTATTATTAACAATATCCAACTATAAATTTACATTGAAAAAATAAACGGTGCCTGCCACCTGATTGAAAAATTAAATGGTGCCCGACATCTGGCCACTATTATACAATGTGCTCTTAAGTGCAAAAAGGTTGGGGATCCCTGGTATAGAGGAAGTCCCCTACTATTAATATAATTTTCTTACAGCATCACAAGATCTCTCATATGCTTCAAAAAATAGTTAAGTTCAACCTAGTTTTAAGTCATCTACCATAAACTTGAGTAAATAAGGGATATCAGACAGTATAGTATTGTAACACCTCCCCCCCACATCTCCAGACTGACCAATATCTAGAGTTTGCCTTCAACAGGAATTTAGGAGTCAAAACAGAAACTCACAGTTTTTCATAGACCAAGCCAAAAGTCAGAAACTAGTATCTCTGGCTCAGAGGATTAGGATTTCCTAGCACTATATAATCTATTCTCCATTAACTAATTATTCAAGCTTGCAGTAGATGTCTCTAGAATAGGGAAAGATAAACGCTCTTGAAACCATAATTTCCTATATCAAATATCAGTTTCCACAAACGTTATAACCCATCTCTTTTTTTTCTCCAAATCCTATATAATTATTTATTTCTTATCTTCCAACCAGTGATGTACAATGATGCAAGACAAGCATTGCTTTATGTATTCATTCTTATCATATTTTGAAAACTTTAACTTTTTTTTTTCCTAAAAAATTATAAAATCAAGTATTTATTTCTAATAGAGTTAATCCATATAATAAAGTGCACTCGATAATTTCCAGAACAAACAAATGGTTTCTATAATTTGTCTGTCGTTTGTATAAGTGTTAATGGAAGTAATTATTGAATTAAATGTGCACAATAATATGAAATAAGTCCATTATTTGTCAGTGTAGTATGATAGTGATTTGTAGACATATAAAATAGTCTATGCAATATTTTAATACAGGGGTCCCCAACCTTTTTGCACTTAAGAGCACATTCTATAATACCGGCCAGGTGGCGGGCACCATTTATTTTTTTAACCAGGTGGCGGGCACTATTTATTTTTCAATGTAAATTTATGGTTGGATATTGTTAATAATACACATAATGTACAAAAAAATATTTATTTCAAAAATAAAATTTTTAACATATAATTAACGTTTATATTTTTATGCTGTAAAAGTATAGTATGCCCTACAATTTGATTACAATATAATACAATAATTTATAAGAAATTTTAAAATTAAATTTATTTGTATCAGATAAATATTTTTTTATCATGTTCGGATAGCGGCGGGCACACGTAAAATGGTCTGTGGGCACCATGGTGCCCACGGGCATAGGGTTGGGGACCCCTGTTTTAATACATTGAAGCAATTTTTGAATTAAATACACATTGCAATATGAAAGTGGGATGGTATGGCATAAAAGTGGGTAGGTGTAGTGTGACAATAGTTCAAAAGCATTACTAATAGCCTACATAAAACATTATTTTGACTTGTGACCTGAATGAATTAAACAATATAATAAAGTTAATATTGTCAATAATATTTTTATTAAAATTATTGTATATCAGTACGGTAAATGTAATATTTAAATTTTTTTACTTCATTTTGTGTTTTAAACATTTTTTTAAAGCTTTTGTAATTTTGAAATCCGTCATAACTATGGAAAAATGTGTAATTGATTCTTTTTTGGCAAATCCATTTGGATTTTTGAGTTTTATTGATAAAAAAAACCGATAGTAGCCACATGAAAATCAAAGACAGAAATGAGAAACTTAAATAAAAAAATTAAAGCTTGTAGTACATTCCAATATTAAAAATCATATTACTTTGAACATAAGGTGGACTTTTTTTCCAAATTTTGGACCAGTAAAAGAGAAGTACATCTTAAATAAGAAACAAAAATTTTTAACATCTTATTTCCATGGATTGTTGCTTTACCCTATACATGCACATAGTATTACTATCATTTCATTACCTGTATAGATTAGCAAATTAAATCTTTTCAGTCAATATTTTTTGGATTAATTTCATAAATGGCTTTAACTCTCAAGCAGCTATGTTTAATGTTATTTTGCCGATTTTACCATTATTTTATTAAGAAAACTACCGAATAACCTTTAGATTTTTTTTACAAATAACAAATTAACATAACAATAAGGAAAGAGCCTCCTTCCAAAGCACTGATTAGTTGTTTCTTGTTCTCTACATAAAAGAGTGATGGTCAAAATTTTGACAATTACAATATCTTCACTTTGATTTTCATAGCAAAAACGTATGTTTTAAATTCTTTTAGCAATATTTTGCCGATTTTGACAGTTCTAATATCTCCATTTTAATTTTACAAGGGAATATGTTTTAGAATCTTTTAAAATTATTTTGCCAAATTTTACTGTTATTTTATCAATCAAACTTTACTGAATAACCATTAGAATTTGTTTACAACTAATAAATCAATATAACAATAAAATAAGACCCTGCCTTCCAATGCACTAATTGGTTATTTCTTGTTCTTTACACATGAGACTGCCAGTCAAAATTTTGATAGTTAGATATCTTTGTTTTAATTTTCAAAGTAAAAATGAATGTTTTAAAATCTTTTAACAATATTTTGTCGATTTTGACAGTTCTAATACCTTCATTTTGATTGGCAAAGTGAAAACATGTATTTTAGAATCTTTTTTACACATTAATAATTTTTTCAGAAAAATTTGTAAAAATATAAATTATTTTAGAATGATTCAGATTTTAATAGAAAAAGGTACTTTTACATGAAAGCAAATTGACAAAGAAATTATAATATTCAGAGCTGCAATTTAAATGGCATGAAGATGATGTACCCTGGTGAAAGAGTGTGGATGACAATTCAAGTTCTGAAAGTGAAGATGTAGACAGTGAAAATATATATCTGAAGAAAATTTGCAATAAATTAGGTGAGCTTATTGTATTTATATTAGTTCCTATTTAAGTATATATATGCATCTTAAATCAGAGAGTAATTTTTCCCCCAATTTTTTGAGTTTAAAATCTTACTGCATCTTAAATTTGGAGGTGTCTTATATTCAAAGCAATATAGTATAACGTAATATCTTAATGAACAGAATATTACAAAAAAAAGTTATTTGTTCACCGTGTCTTTTTTTTCCTAATAAAAATGAAATTCAGATGATTTAACAGTATACCGATTTAACTTATTTAAATAGTTTGTTTAATGATCAAAAGAAATAAGAAACATCATTAAATCATTCAAAAGTGTTGATTTCATTTAAAACATTTAGTTCATATTGACTGATCTATGAATACATAAATATCTTTAAGTATTTGGAATCTCCAAGAAAAAGTTAAAAGAATTATAAAAAAACTGCAATGTTTAATTACAGTAATGTGTCAGAAATATATAACTTAACATTTTGTAATCTTGAAAATTATCTTTCTTGAAATAACGTCAACTATTTTGATAGTGTGCATTTGTTAGATAACGGAGATGTTATTATTCCATCAAAATGTGCATCACTATAAAAACCTTTTTTAGTATTATTAAATGGAATTAAATTATCATTCCCTAAATATTACTATTGTGTTTCTCTGAAAGTAAGACTTAACCAGAAAATAAGCCCTAGCATGATTTTTTAGGATGTTTGTAATATAAGACTTACCCTGAAATTTTGCCCTAGTTAGAGATACATTTTGGTAAAATCACAGCAGCACCATTCTGGCAATGTAAAGAAGCTCTAAAATCACCCGATTGTAAGACTACCAAATAACCAATCAGAATCCACACGTGTGAACCGCGGGTGATAGGAAAATATTTACTATATTGTCAAATGCATTAGATTTTTTTTTCTTTTAAAACAAAAATTAACCAGAAGTACTTACGTTTTGGAATTACTAACCTTATTATTATATACATCATAGATTATAATAGACTTGCTTACAATTTATACACTTGTGAAATAAAGAAAAGATTTCAGAATTTTATTTCCTGCAAATTTTTGCCGCATATTTTGGAATTACTAATGTACCATTTTTCAGTATCTTCGGGTTTATACACTTTAAAATGTATTCGGTGACCAAATTAAATCCGTTCTGATAATTTATTTATTAGAATATGTCAAAAAATTTTGTGAAAGTAATTATTTTTCCTGGACTTACAAACCAGCTTAACATAACTAAATTTTACTAATAGTTGAAGAAAGAACCGGTTTTTAATTTTCTTATCGGGCACCAGGATTCTATATGCGAATCCAGTGGCTTCGCCACCTATCTTTATTAGTTGCTATTAAATGAGAACTTGTTACATTCTGGAGGATTATATTTTTACATACAGCATTGGCAATTTATTTGACAAAATAATAATAGAATTTAATTAATAATACGCTAATAATAAATTTAAATAGACAACCAAGTAAATTATATTCATATGGTTTAATAATTCATAACTATAATAAATATTTCTAATACTAATAAGAAAATAAAATACAAGATCAAAATTAAGAGATTATTAAAAGTCAATGTTCTTAGGATTAAGATCTTCAGTAATCTGATTCAACACAGCATATGATAGTATTTATAATTCACGAAAGTGATCAGTTCTAATACATGAAAGTTTATTACCGATAAGTTTCAATTGTTCAATTATAGCATTGTGTGGATTACCATGCATGGTTTTTGTCCTTAGTGGGATCCACTGAACAATCTTATTATAGCTGGTAGGTAGTCCAGGGTTTGAATATTCAGGTAGGTGATGAGCTTCACTCACGGCATTATTACAAAGAAAGCATCAGCAAAAGAACTCTTCTCTACTCACACATGTTACAACAGTTCAGTCCGCTGGTGAGAATAGCTTGGCACATTTTATATTCCCTCAAAAGAACAAAGTCAGTTTATAACAATGTTTTTAGAGGTCACATATGACATCAGGCAAAAGAAGGCAGAAGATGAAGATAAAAAACCTATGCTCTCCGATGTGTTTGCTTTTTATACCCCTCCCTGATTTTAATCTGCCATGCACATGCTGTTCCCAACTTTGAACTTGGATCAATTTAATGTATGTTTCCAAAGTTATCTCCCCCCCCCATTGGTGGCCATCTTTAATTACGACAAAAGAATACTGTGATTTTAACTTTAAGAAATGATAATTATTTTAAGATAAGAATTTATATTTTTATCTTAGCAAAAATCAAAAGTAACATTTTGTTATTCTTGTTTTTTATTTTTTGAAGTAAAAAAAAAAAAAAAAGACATATGTTGTCTAAAATAAATCAGATTGTATTTATAAAATACCATTCTTTCTTTTCCAGGAATTTAATAATTTTAATTCTAAACTGCCAATGTTGATTGTATCACAAATATGTTACAATACATTGTGTGTTATAAGTTTATACACTCGTGTGAAGTAAAGAAACGATTTCAGAATTTTATTTCCTGATATTTTTTTGCCGCATATCTCGTAATTCTTCAATTACCATTGTGAATAAATGTAGATTCATCATCATCATCAACCATTATCAATCCACTGCAGGATGAAGGTCTCTCCAAGTTTAATCCATCTTCTCCGATCTTTAGCTTTTCTTCTTCACATCACCCCTGCACACTTTTTTTTTCATCCATCCATCTCACATGTGGTCTCTTTCTGGGTCTTTTACAATCTCTTGGAATCCCGTTTAAGATTTCAATTGTCCATCTATTATCATCTCTTCTAGCAATATGTCCAGCCCGACTTGTGCATGAAAAAAAAAATAAGACATCCCCTGAAAATAAGCCCTAGGAGTGTTTTGGAGAAAAAATTAATACAAGACATTGTCTTATTTTCAGGGAAAGATTGTAACTAAGATCATCTAGCAACATTAGCATTAATACTGGCAGAGAAGTATTTATTTATTAACTAATTTGTTTAATAATCACAAGAAAATATTTATAAATGAAATAATTGAAGGTACTGTAAAACAAGAAAGAAGATCAACTTAACTTTTAACTAATTTAAAACTACTATTTCGTAAATAAATATTTAATGTCCTCCTCCTTTAATGAATTGCTTCTTCTCTCTAATTTTAAAGAGTGACTTTTTTTATGGTAAATGTCAAGGATATGTTACAACTTACTGGAATGAATAAACTATATCCATATTTTATAAATGTATTAAATATCTTCACCACCGTATATTTCAATAAGATAATATCAGTTTTGATAAATATTTCAAAAAGATTTTTACATATAGAATTAAAAACACTATAAAATAAATGCTATATATATAAAAAAGTCAAGTATATTAAAATCATGGAATGACTACTCAAAAATCAATAATTAAAACTAATGAAAATGCACTTTTGAAATGTGACGTGCATAACTGAGTGTCAAGCTGTTAGATCAAATTATCATCATCACTATCCTCTAGTTAATCTCTTAGGTAACGGAACTAAAAATTAAACATCAATATTTAAAATAAAAAAGGCAGCCCTCTGTCAGATTAGTGACAGACAATTCCAATAAGTTTATATTTTCAAATATGATTTTAAAAAAGATTGTAGTTTACTCTCTTATCTTGGATTTGGGTCATTAATCATAAGTTATCTTTTTAATGCACTGCTAGAATGATTGCTTTTGATTATTATGTCCAGCTTGGCATTTAACCTATTAATAATTAATTTTTCAATTAGTAAAAACTGTATATTTTACAAACTTTAGCAAAATCAAATTAAAAATCAGATAACTGATGATATTTTAAAAAAAAATACTTCCAAGATGTAAAAAGAACTATATAAATTAAACACAATAACAAAAAAAAAAAAAAGAGAGAGAAAAGATTTTAAAATATAATAGAGATACTATTGGATATAGGTAGAAGTAAAAGTTGAAACTTTAAAATTATATTTATATATCATTAATAAAGAAATGGGTGAAGATTGTGATGTTTATGACTATACCTGTATCGTCATAACCATAATCTTATAGGCGTGCAAAGCAGTGAATAATTATCTGATGATGATGATAATAATAATGTCGCAGCTGAAAACAAAAATTAAAATATTGATGTACAAATCGCGTATTTTTATCAAGCGTTGGTAGTCGAGAGGTCAGCACAGCCGCCTTATAAGCAGTTGTTCCGGATTAGCGGGTTCGCTTCCCGGCTGTTGCTATGATACATGAAAAAAAACTTCGTGATTTTTTTTTAAAAAATCAATATATATATGCAGTTATACTGCAATAACTGCTACTTATTTAAATTAGGCAATTCACATAATTTTTTGACAATGGGTGCTCAATGTATGCGTCAAGAACTAGTGGGCCTGCTGCATCCGCTGATTCATTCAGTCATGATTCAAAATACATATTGAAATGATTTTCACAATGCTAGCAAGTTTAAATGCAATACATCTAATAGGGGTAGCATATATGCAAATATGTCCGTGATGAAAATAAACAGATAATGTAAATTAAAAGAAGCATGACTGGACAGTTGAAGCTAAGTATTTAAGTTGAAATAAAATTAACAGTTATACATTTAAAGGTTTATTAATGTGGTACAGTTAAGCAATGAAAAATTGGGGAAAAAATAAAACAGTTGAATTAAAATAGCAAACACAGCACAGATTACATAATAAATATTCGCATTCTGAATTACTGACTTCATTCAACAAGAACAAATGTCTTTGCTGTAAAGATACATGTCCATGATGTCACATTCTAACATTGAAAATTTCTATATTTACACAATAAATTGATATTTCATAAAATGCATTTAAGGTTGGTCCATAAAATTCTACAAATATGATAGCAACGCCATAAGATCAAGAGATAAAATGAAAACCCAGTACAAACCTATAAAAGTATTTTATAATGAACTTCAGGATAGTTTTCAAGAAAAAAGCAGACTCTGAAAAAATTAACTCAAAAATCATTTTAAAGAACATGTAATGCTGATTGCTTTCATTGATAAGATATGATTGATGGTAAAATACAATGAACGGCTATAATTAGGCAAGGTCTTTCAAAAAGAAAAAATTGTTGCAGAAGTTAACAAAACAGCATTATAAAATGTGAAATAAATCTAGTAAGGAAATAACAAGTTCTATACATGGATATATACTTTAAATGACCAAATTTCAATGTTAAATTTGTCCATAATGTTGCCTTCTATATATAAAATAAAAAAATAATCAATTTAAAACAAAATTAAAATAGACAATGCACTATAAAGAAAAAAATTATTTAATAAGTCAAACCAGCTTTGATTCTTTAATGGAACCTTTCAAGGTGTTTCTTTTTACACAGTCAAACGTGATTTGATGTACTGTGACTTCTCATATGGAATCAGGAATCTCTCAGCAACTATGCCCAGAGAAACCTGTTAGCCATCTTACCTTCCCTTTCCATTCCCGCCCTAAGTTTTCCCGTATCCTGCTCCATCCCAATTCCACAATATAATCTTTGTCAACTCCACAACCTTTGTATCTAAAACCCCCTTATCTTTTCCCAAACACAGCATAAAAAGTAATAACCCACTTTCTGTATAATTACTTGTTTATATTTATTCTTCCACAACTTCATTATTTGTACCTTTTCTGTTTTCAGGCATTTACAGTCAATTAACAGATGCCTAATATTTTCTATGCCTTCCTTACACAATTTGCAGACTAAATCTTTCATATTTTTCCATTTACGATTCCCTTGTTGCTAAAGATCCTTATTCTATTCTACAGCAAAACTCCCCCAATGAATATTATTTACATTATGTTGCAATAAATATAATTATTAAAATACATACATGAAATATAATTAGTAGAATACATATACCTACATAAAAATAATTAAACTTATTACAATCCTTTTTTCCCTCTCACAATATATACATATATATATTATCAGGCAAAACTCTCCATACAGTAATGCCACCCTGTGCCAATCAGAATAATTAATGGATGCCAGAAGGCACTAGATGGGGATTTCATGCACAAGCCTTCTGGCATCCATTAATTTCTCTGGTTGGCACAGGGTGGCACTACTATATGAAGAGTTTTGCCTGTTTAATAACAGTTATGTGCTAGCATAGGAGATGGTGATCATGTGATGTATATATTACAATAAATATAATTATTAATATACATACTTGAAATATAATTAGTAAAATACATATACGTACATAAAAATAATTAAACTTATTACAATCCTTTTCCCCCCCTCTCATAATATATATATTTACAAATACTCTAAAAAGAAACCAATAATAATAATCACTTTTATTTTTAAAATTATAACTCTATATATAAAGTTCCCAATAATCTAATAATGCCCATTTCCCCCTAATTGTTCTGGATCTTTAACCATGTTTACACATGTGCTTAAATTTTCTTGAATATATGTATATATGTGTGTTTTATGAATTGGTTTATATAATGACTGCAAAATTCTATATGGATTATACATCAAATTTAATCATATGAAGCTTCCATTATTGATGTAAAAGATGGCTTATTCGCGAGTATGGAATCATTGTTTTTAACTTTTTACATTTCATAATTACATAAATACAGGTGCGCAAAGATTTAAATCAAGCTTGTGTTCCACCAGTTCAAATTAGTGCTTTTTGAATGTAATTCAATTATTATATATGACATATCCAATTATAAAGTATATAATACAATAAGTACGAGTTAAATGTAAATAAGTTCTGTGCATATATAATTTGCCAAAATACTGCAAATGACTAGTAAACGTATAAAAAGCAATATACATCATAATAATGAAATATTTCTCATTATTATTAGTTCAAAATACAGTTATTATATTTTATTTATTTATTTTTTGCAATCAAGAGATTGTAAACAATAGCATATAAAATTGCAGAGCCCATAAATATATTTGTGATTTATGTCTATTGTAGCCACATTATTATTATACTAACAATAGCATAAGGCAGATATGTAAATACTTAAACTCTACACCCATAACTCGGCACATACCATGAAGTTTGCATAAACAGACAAGGTAATTGATGTACTTCCTTGATGCTCTTCACTGATCATGTGAATTAACTAAATGATTAAATGTTCACTGCATGACATGTAAATATATTTATACATATTAATCAATCTGACATTTATTCACTAAAAACACATAATTGTCAATGTTTCTTCTACTAAGCATATTTTCTAACATTAACGCATAATTGATTCTTGATAGTAGTTTTTAATCTAACTCATTATAAAATATTAAAACAATAATTATAAAAGGGATTGAAAACATCTTTATTATTTAATAGTTTATTAGTTTGAAAAAAAGAAATTGAATAGACAGAAACAAATTAAATTAAATATGTCAAAACAAAAAATTTAAGAATTATTTGTAGAAGATAGATGAAAATAATTAAGTATAAATCTAAAACTTCTGAAAACATATATAATTATATGTTTCATATTTGTAAGACTATGCAAATCCCTATGCTGCAGTATTTAAATAATTGTCAAAATTCAATTCAGTAGAATACATTTATTATTAATTTACTAATTATAATAACCGCAATGTCTTTTTGATTTTAAAAAAGAGGCGCGGGGAGGGAGGGCTAAAATCACAATATCAGCCTGCCCTAATATTAAAATTGTATTATAAATTTAACATCTAAACAATGAAAAAGTAATAGTTATATATTTATAAATTTAGTATATATATTAATTAAACTGCTTAACTATCAACAAAATACCATAAAGAAAACGGTGGTGGCTCTAACTTAATGATGCAATCAATAGTGACCTTAATATCTCAACTTTTGCCCCTGTAATCATAGATATGATAGTCATTAATGAGGTCTTCCATTGTTTGTGGTTTGTCCATATTTACCCTAATCATTGTTTGTATCGAATCTATTCATGAGACTCCATTAAGATCTAAGAAATTCAAATCCATCTAGCTTTATTATTGAATTGAAAAAGACATCAGAATCTCATAAGGAGTGCATTTTTATACTATAATTATTTGATTATAGATTCCCTGATGAATCTTCGGAAAGAGGATTTGTTTTGATTTTTTGATAGCAAAAGTATACCTCGAGTATTGGAAAGTTTGATCTGTTTAATAGTTTTTTTAAAAAAAAAATACAAGTACAGTATGTTGTGCCATTACAATTTAGTCATTAGCTAAATTTATAGTAATGTGCATGTAAGAAAATGTAAAACCAAAATCATCATCACATTTTTATATAACAATAAAGGAAGCTGTAAGGCATCCAAGTTTAAACCCTACAAGATCCAGTTTTAAAAGCTTTAGACAGAAAGAGAGTGGGTCAACAATTATATTCTTTATTTGTTTGTGTGTTGATAGAAAGGTACACACATTTAAACTATTCAATATTAAATTTTTCTGCTAAAAAGCAAAGTTACACATATCTAGGCAAAGCTATTTAATTGTTTTATATTTCAAATATTAAACATTTTAACTTTCTTTAAAACTAACCTATGCTTGATCAATTTTAATATCTTATTCTATACTTCTATTTTTGCTTTTCTATAATTGTAATTGGGATTTAAAAGTTACAGATTTAATTTTAAATATTGGGGTTATAATTACTAAGCTGGCAATTAGATTATTGTAATGACAGTTTATGAATGGTTTGAAATGATAAAGTATGTGTGTACATTACATACAGAAATTTACATTTATTATATATTGAAAGGAAGAAAAGAGAAAATCTGTTGAATCAGATATCTATTTTTGTAGCAATTTTGTTTTTATAAATGATTGTTTGTCATTTTGGGAGCTTAAGCTTGGTGGGAACTCTAATTTTGAAATTGTTTCATCTTAAGATTAAAGGAAAGACACTCCAATTTTAGATATTACAGATATATGTGAAAAAGGAAAAGGGATTAAGTCTATTTTTTTTAAGACAATGTGTCTGAAAACCAGGTGTGTGATTTTTTGGGTTGGTCAAAAATAGCAATTCACACTATCACTCTAATTGGGTGAGTTGACTCAAAAATCAGATATAAAAGCAGTCTGGAAAATCAGTTGAGCTATTAGATTATTGTTATTATAATATATTGTGAGAGAGACTTTTTAAAAAATTATTGAAACTAAAGCAGACAAACATTTTTAATTCTGCTAGATAATTTTTTTTTAAATCATTTTTTTTTATATCAAGTTTTGAATGTTGAAAATATAAGAATGACGAGGTAGAAAAATTATATATATATGTCTCATCTTTTACCTGATCGTCATGGAGCCACAGATCATATAGGAAAGAAAAGATGTCTTGTCTGAAAAATAATATTCTACACCTTTCAACTGACCAGAGAAATAAGATGTTTTTAAATAGAAGGAAGAAAACATTCACCTGCATTCGAAGGAGATCAGAAAGATGAATTAATCTACTGATAAATATTAATCATCAAGTCCAATTAATTGTTCCAGTAACTGAGTTTAAACCCAGAAAATTTATAAACGTGAAAACAACTGCTGTATTTCATCCACTAAAGGAATCATGCTTGTCAGGAAGAGAGGAAAAATTAATATAATGATTTCCAAATTATCCACTAAAGCAAATAACCTCAATAGGATCATCATCATCAAACAATTATACACCTCAAGAAAGAGATTGTTCCAAAGTAAAACGGAAATGGTAGCTGCAGAAATATGGACATTATACAAGACAAGTTTGAACCCTTGGAAGTTCGCCACAAAACAAAAAATCGGTAATATGACTTTTTATATCTATTTTCTTTATGATATCAGAGTCTTAATAAAATTTTAGCTATAAAGTGGTATAGTTTATTTAAAGAACTTTTAAAGACAATTCAGATCGATTAAAACCAATAATTTCTTACCAATAATAACCTTGAGCTTCAAAAATGATCTTGAATGTATCAAAATTATTTGTTTATTAATTTACAGTTATGAAATATTAATGTGTAAAATAATTTTTTGTATTATTATTTTGATTTTAAATAATATTTTGTTATTATGGGATAAAACACACACCTACATAATAATATTTTTACATTGTATAATTGTGTGCGAATGTGAAGTAAGAAGCAGTGTTGAAATATTAAATTATTTTGTTTTAAGAAAGTATAGCATTTCAGAGTTAGAAGGGAGGGGGAGAAAATGATTTAAAACTTGTTCAGTAAAACTTGCTCTTTCAATTCTACTAACATTTTTTTTTTAACATTCTGCTTACATGTTAGATTATAAGGTGTGTGTGCCAATGAGTGAACATTTTTTTTTATGAAATACTTTTCTTGTGGATGGAACATTTTAACAAATCGGTTACCCAATTTAATACAATATACTTTCGAAATACATTTACAGGAAAGGGGGAAGAATTTAAAATTTAATGTTATGATTTTAAAACAGTCGATTAGGATTATTGTTGTTATGTTAATATAAATTTTCATGTAAATATAGAAATTTTTATGTATATGTTAGAAATGCAGTAATAAATATTAGTTTATGTTATTAAACTAGGCGTATATAGTTCATTAAGAGTAGTCTTTAGTAAGTGTGATCATTCATCATCAATGGTTGAATATTAGTTGTTTAAGATATGATTAAATATGCTAAGATTAACAATAATTATGAATTTCTTTATAAAAATTAGGTTTTATGATTAAGCTTAGTCCTAAAGCTGTGGTTGAAACCATTGTCATTATCGTTATCATTATCATCACCATCATCATCATCAACGTTTTAATTAATATGTTTAAAGGCCATAAATAAATATTGATTCCATAATATTTAGTGATTTCTTAGTATTATTATAACCACCATCCCATCATCTATTTCATGCAAGGATGAGTGAATTGCCATCCTAAATTAATAGTAATCTGAGCTAGTAAAACTTATAAAAAATATTGAAACACATTCGTTATGTTAAGGTCTAAGAAATGATTTATGTCTAATGAATTCCACTTCAGTTTAAAGATGTTTTATGTTACCTCGGTGTTTGCTTAAATATTAGTGCATACAGTGCTATGGGTCTAAAATCAAAATCATACATTTTGTAAGAAATAAAGTACCAAAAGGGATTCAAACCCGGTACATGTGAAAAGGTTATTAGATATAACTGTGTCTAGATTCAGATAATCTAGTGGCGCCCTGATAGACCCTATTCACTTGTTATTCACTTAGACATGCACTTGAGATCAAACCAAGAAATGAAAGTGAGTAAAATCTACTGTCTGTATACCTGAGCAGATATTTTATTGAGTTACTAGTGTACTCGCCTCACATGATTTCCATATACCTGAGTTATAATAGTTGTTACTAATAATTTGTTTATAATTATTGATATTGTGATATCTTGAGAAATCTAATTATAGAAATATGTTTAATTTATTCCTACTCATCATTTTAATATTTTTGACCTTATCGCTATATAGCTACTAGTCAGGAGTATGTTTCATTTAATCCAATGACCCTTAATATGATTGATAACTCAGTCTGATCTTTTGTTTAGTAGCTTATGCTCAGCAAGTTGCATACTTAATTCTTTGCTCTTTGATATAAAATAAAAAGCTACAACAATTCTTTTCGTTTATTAAGCTAAATATTTATATTTGAATCGTTTCTTAATTATTTAATACATTTGGATCGTTTGATCATCTTTAATATGTTACAATATATACTTAAGCTAGATTTAATTAAAAGGGGTTTGGATCCATACTTTCAAGCTCCCTTCAGTTATCCACTCCATCATACACAACTGATAAATACAACCACTTATATGTGCAAAAGATATGGCTAGTGAAAGAGTTAGGAAATGGAGAAGACTGAAGTCTGTCCATTAAAGTCTGAAGATTTGCTATCTTAATATAAACAAAGCACTGATTATATATATATATGTGTGTGTGTGTGTGTGTGTGTGTGGGAGATGATGTGCTATTTCAGTATGAAATACATATATTGGAGATTATCTTTTTCACAAGTATGTGATCATGCGTATTGGTTGTATAAATGGAATGAATGACTTATGGGAGCTTGAAAATCTGGATTCAAACCCTTTATTTAATATTTTTTGTACATTTTCTGTACAGTAATTTCTCTTCTGATATCTGATAAAAGAATAAATGAAAGAACAGAAAGCCATTGTAAAAGAGTAGGCTTGAATGCACCAATCATATTTCTCATGATAATATTTAATCCAGCTTATAGAAATTTAGTCAGGGCACTTTTTCTCCCAAGAGGGATGAAATGTGCTAATGCAAAAAAAAGTTGTCCATTTTTAATTATTTTAAATCCAGTCTTTGATATATTAGGCAAATAAATTGAGCTATGATCAAACATTATTATTAAATATTATGGAATAAGATTGTGATTTAGCTATTGTTGCACAAGGTTATATTCAGATTCTAAGATATATCACTTTTATTTAGATAAAAAGTTGAAGTTAATCTCTTGGTCAGATAGGGATAAGACCTGGAATATTTGAAAAAAGCTTTCATATTCTTATTGAGAGACTTTATTTCTGGAAAAGATCTCTTTTGTGAAGTAAGTAATATCATCATCAGTGTAAATAACTTTCCTATATTCTGTATCTGAAAGATCATTGTTTAATATATTTTAAAATAGATAAGAGAGCTGATCTCTGTGGAGGTCCATAATTTTGTATTTACTAGGATCACCATTTAGTATCACTTATATTTTCTGTTGGAGAGCATTTTGTGAAATAAAATGATAATTTTCTTTCCTACACTTAAAAGATTTTAGAAATTTGTAGAAAACAACTTTTTCAAACAGGATGAATTGAGATTAGATCAGTAATGGTAACATCAGTTTTAATTCATTTTGAAAATCTTTAAAAATAAAACTTGTTCCCAGGAACTTTTTGTTGGCCTAAATCCAGCCTGATCTATAAAATATGTCTAAAGATATAAATTCTGATAATAACATTCATAGAATTTTGGGCTTAAAAATATGGTCAGGAATTGTAATAACAAGGAAATATATATAAACGGTAAAGTAACAACAAAAAAAAATAGAGAAATAATTTTTAAAAAATTGAATAGAGATCATATAGCAAAAGAACATAAACAATAGTTAAGTATTTCTCAAGATAATATCAACAAAAAAAAAGTACTCTTTGGAAAATTCAAATTTTAAATGAGATAAAAGATCACAAATAAGATAATAAGAAAAAAAAGCTTACAATAGAAATTTCATAAAGATCTTTGATATGCACAAGATTAATAGCTAATAAAGATTACAATCCCAGAATTCTCTGAAAATTTTCGATCTTAGAACTCAAGTGCAGGATTTGGGGAATTGGTATCTCCATTTAATCAGGCAACTGCATGAGATTCCAACTACTACTACAATACTTATAATACTAAATAATAACAAAAAATATAAAATAATAACACCGCAATTATAAAATTTAAAAAAAATTTAAAGAAATGCTTTTTATTTTCATAAATGCACTTTAAATAAAAAAAACCTATTACAAACATACCTTTATTTCTTCAGCTTTCTTAGTAATCTCGAAATTATGCAACCAAAAATGAAAACAAGAGACACTTACGTTTAGAAAATCTAAAGTACCCTACCCTTATTAATTTTTATAGACTTCTTATCAAGCTTGGTGAACTTGGGCCTTGGACCTCGCTGCCTGTTGTGTTGTGTCCCTGATAGGCTGGTTTTGGGCAGTGTCGATCTGGTTCTTTACTTATTACTTCTTAGTTTTTACCCAAGTTGGCTTTCCAATTTTGGGCAGGTAGACCGATTGTGGTCCCTGCTCATTTGGACTGCTAATTGGGAGGCAGAGGTATTCAGAATTGTCTTGACATGGCTCGGCTGTGGTTCGAGAGTCTATTGCTTGGTGAACTTGGGCCTTGGATCTCACTGCCTGTTGTGGTGGTTGGCACAATGCTGGACTTCACCTATTCAGCTGAAGCATTTAAGTCTTCGCTTCGGGGCCCCAGGGGTGGGACCATTGGGTGATGGTTAACTTCTCGATGGCCGGGCCATGTGGATCCACATACAGATACACATTAATCACATTACAATAATGTTTATGGATGTAATTATTTTTGAACATATGTACATTTTACGGTGTAATCCTCAATGGGTAAGTGTACCCAAAATTTTTGTAATCTTTTATTAATAAAGGTTACTTTGAGAAAAAAAAAAAAACAATTACAATTTATTTTAAACTTAAGTTTGGTTATCATTTAAATATTATAAGATAATAATCCAGTAAAATAGGCATAAAGTTAAAATTTTAAATTTTTTGCTATTTTTTTTGTTAAAATTTTATGTAGTTTCACTTGGATGAAAATTGAGTTATAAGATTTCAACCAAACAAATAAAAAAAAGAAAGTGGATCATGCTAAATGGGTATAACAAAATCCATTAATTTTTAATGGCATCGGTAATCTATTCTATAACAATAATGTCTATTTAAATGAAACATGCCATCCTTACTCACATGACTATAAAAATGTTTAAAAGGTAATGCACCAAATTAAAAAAAATTAAATGTTAATTTCTTTAAAGATTATCAAATAAAAGAAAAAAATACATCATAACTACTAGAAGATCGTTTTGTTTAAATAAAAATATACAGACATCTCTAAACAAATATAATATGTTGCGGTGAAAATGTATTTTCAACAACGTTAAATTACAATTAATATTAAAATTACTAATGCAAGCAATGCCACAGATGGTGGAATAGTATTAAGGGGGGTTTGAAGTAAAACTGATATTTAAAAAATAATGCATTGTAAATAATATTAAATTATACTTTTATAGGTCATTACGCAATTTATAAAGTACTATCACATGGGCCGTGCCCCCACCCTTTCTGGCAGTCAAAAATAGGATTTACAAAAAAATGCAGTAAAAATATATAACTGCATATAATGCCTTTTTGTCTATATGTTTATAGTAAAAAAATGTGTTGTTTTTCCCCCACATTAATCTCTTTTTATTCCCAGAATCGGAAATTAAAATCCTAATACTATAATCGCAGGACGGCTCTATCTGATGCCTGATAGTATATATCTAAAAAAAAATATATTTTTTTTTACTTTTAACAAAAAAAAAAAAAGAAAAAGATAAAAATCAGAAAAGAATGCATAGTTCCAGCCTTCAAACCTCAGGCAATCACTCTATTGGAGAGAACTAATTGCTTACTAAACGCGCTACAAGTTGCATTATGGGAGAGACTTTTTCAATACATTATTTTGTATACATAAAGTTTAATCGTATTTGAAATATGAAACATTTTCATAATAGCAGGTGCGGAAAATTTCCAAAAAAATTTCCTACACCTTTTCAGATTATGACTTACTCTCATCCAACAAAAATAAAAAAATTAATGATAAATTATACAAACAAATATTTTAATATTCATCAAAATATAAAATGAATATTGTTTATACTGACTATTTTTTAAAAGAAAGAAGAAGTTCAAGATTAAAGGTTATGCTATTAAAATATTTTAATAAGAACAGCAGGTTGCGCGCATCTTTAATTCATTGAAGGATAGCAATTCTAAGTGACGATTCCTTTTCAGTACTGATTTTGAAGAATATTTTAATCAATTTATTTCCGACTTCCCAAAGTATTATTTCTGCTAATAAAAATAGAAAGCATTTTTCCACACACACACACACACCCAGAAAGCGCGCGCATTCTTGTCTGAGATTGAGCCACATGAATTTGACAGCATAGCAATCAGCAAAACATCACAACGGATCCTGCAGAGATTCCAGCGAGGAAATAGATTCACTGCTGTCTTTATCAAGATTTGGCAGTCATTACGATGTGGTTTATCATTTGTGCTTGCAAACATTTTATATAGCTCAATGGCTAAATTTACGAGGCAGAATCATGGGTTCTGAATCTGTTATGAGACTTCAGCTGCTTCTATGAAGATCAAATCCAGCTGGCTTTATTGTTGGATCTGAAAAAATTGATTTGAAACTATATTTTACAAAAAAAAACCATTTTTTTACATCACAAGTCTTTCATTTTAGATTTTTGGCTGAACATCCAAAAAGAGAATGTCGGTTTGTTTTAAAAGGTAATAATTTTCTACTAGTTAAATACTATGATTTTTTTCTCTTCTTATGACATACTGAAATGTGTTTAATGTCATAAATTATAAGTGTGCAGATATAAATGCATATATGATATTGTTCAGTTAAATATAGTTTTATTACAAAAATAATTATCGCACAACACTTACATAATTATATCCATTCTAGCAAAATTTACAAGGAAATACATGGACTGAAGTTAAATTATTTATACAAATTAACTATATATATGCAAAACACACTAAAAAATCAGCAGCAGACTGAATATACATCTCTTAAGCGAGCTCAGCTAGTTTGGAAAATCAGATGTAGATTTTCATACTGCCAAGAAAAGTATATACCGAAGTAATATATACACTACAAAAAATATTTATATTAGAGTGTTTCAATTAAAGACTAATAATTAGGTTGTTTACTTTATTATCATCAGTATAATAAGCTCACATTCATTCTATGTGTTGTTTGATTATTCAATTGTGACCTGGCTGGTATGCATATACTTCCAGGGTCCACAGCAGATGGCTCCAGTCAACAAATGACCTGAAAAACAGAAGACTGCAAGCAGCGGGTGACCTGAAGTTTACAGTAAGTTGACTACAAACAACACTTGTTAATGCAGTTAAAAGAACATGTATATTACTAAAAGTTTACCATGGGTAATTAATATGATAATATTATAATTGAAAGAATGTGGTGTTTGTATATAAATTAAACAAAACTCATTTCAGAATAATGTTAAGAAATTTTTATGCTGACAATGCAGCAAAATGGTGTTTGTATGTGGAGCATATAGAGAAATATAAACTCATCAATAAGATAGAGAATGACAATATAAAGATAGTGATGTTAAAGTGGCTGGTGGGCAAACATGTTCTGCAAATAGCAAAAAGACTTTGCAAATCAAAACCTCCAGAAGAAGCAGTATACCTGGAGTTTAAAAAATTAAGAACATATTTTGAATCAGCAATGCCAAAATGAATATCATGTCTACATTTTAGAAATGGAGACAAATATTGAATGAGAGGTATCAGCAATATGATATAGCACTGCAGAAATTAGCAAACACTATAAATTTATTGTTAAACTGGATGCCATGCTCCACAGTCAGTGGCTATGGGGAATGACTGAAATTCTCAGTGAAGTTAGTCTTGACATTTGAGTAGATGGTGAAAAAATATATACCATAAAAGTTATTCATGGAAGATGCTACAGAATTTCAAAATAATAAAGATGCAGCAGCATATAGAATGACAGTAAATAAAGCTGATGCTGAGATCGGGAGTTGTTAAAGCCCTATGATATGCTGCCACTGCAATGAGAAGAGACAAGCCTGTAAATTTAAATGCACTAAATGCCACATGTACAGGAAAACCAGCTATTTATAATGTGTTGGTGACACAAAAGATAAAGTTTAAAAAAGGGAGTTATAAGTGGATTTCAAATCACAGGGAGAAGGAGTTAAAAGTAAAACTGAAGTAAAAACAATAAACAATGTAGATAATAACCACATTTGTTTAAATGTGCAAATTCTTGAACAAAAAACCAATATAGAAATTGGCAGCAGAGCATTTATTGATTAAGATTTAAATATAGTAATCTTGCTCTCTCTATATATAAATTATTTGATTTATAATTTAAAATGAGAAAATATTAATTTTTCGTGTTTTGGTGGGTTTTTCCAAGTCACGTGACTCAAGTTCTAAATTTTTCATGTTTTCGCGTAGTTTTTTATCACTTCGATGTGTCAGACGATGTTTTGGGCTATTTTTGAAATTCAAAATGGCAGAGATCGCGTACTAAATTTGCACCTTAAGTCATTTATGTTATAATTATAATGTATTAATATATATATAGCCTGAGAATTTTTAACATTTTCACTGTTATTTTTTTTTGGTTTGACCAGTATAAGGGAAATCTTAATCCTATTAATATATATGTAATTTTTTTTTTGTTAATAGATTGCTATTATCCATTACTGGAATTGTATACTACTATTTTAGTTTAAAAAGAAAGAAACACGATTTCTTTTTTATTGCTTGGCATAAACATATCTATATATTGGAGGAACTGGAAGGTAGAAGTAATATCATTTCATTTATTTCTATTTGTTCAATCCGCTACTAAATACGGGAATATTTCAGATTTCTTAAAAACTCTTTGAATAAAATTTCTCCTTCCCAATTGTCTCCAGTATTGGTTTCACTAATTTTCTTAAAATATATATATTAGAAAGAGAGAGAAAGCAGAACACGCAGTTAGTTTTTTTTTTTTTTTTGGGGGGGGGGGGATAATTCAATGTTTCTTTTAATTTATACTTAGAAATATAAAAGAAAATGACATTCGAGTATATATATTAAAATGTTCAATTTTATGCATTTTATAAGAAAGGTCCAACTTTCTTAAAGTCAATCTGGGATTTACTAATATATATCTATTTGTCTAAAACAGATATAGCTTAAGCATTTTATAATTTGATTAAATATAAGAGAGAGTACGGTACAGTTATATATGTGTAAATTAAAAATATTAAATCTTCATTAACTCTAAGGGTGAACTAGTTAAATAGTGTTTAATTAATATACCTATCTTTTTATATATTTTAATGTTAGAAAAGGTGCAAAGTAATTATTTCTAATAGTAGATATTCTCTCAGTCTCAGAAAGATTTTGAAGTCCTATTATTTCATATACGTATATTTTACCTAAAGTTTTAAAGTTTAACGGTCAATTGACCGCATTTTCTCTTATCTTGTGCTACTCGGTGATTTGTGTGGGGGTCTCAGCACATATCCACAGCTCCTGCCATCTTTGACTCATAGGCTAACACCGCTTCAAGATTGCCATTGATGATACAGTGGATCTCAACCCTTTTTCAAATATTACTACTGGACAGAAGCATGTATACTCTGTCCTGAGCTCGGATCACGCTGTAGACGAATGGGCTCCGTCTTTCTAACTCTTGTGTTAGAAACGGGGGTGCTATACAGACTTCAAGTTCGCCATATGTATAAAAAAAACTTTGTGCCTTCGAAACTTGCTTCTAATCTCATACAATTAAATCACCAAGAACCACTGTAATGTTTAATTTCATTACAGATAAAACCTTCACTTCGTAATATACTCAAGATATTGCTGAGTAAGTCTGAGAAATGTCCACTGGGGGAGGGGGGGATTTTCTTTATTTTGTTGTTTAAATGCAGGCTATATTTGAACATGGCCTTAATCTATTTGACTAATCTTTTTTTAATCAATTGTCATTTTTTTTGTAATTTTACCCTAGAGTTATGTTTTCCTCTATCCCTCCTTTAAAGTGAAGCACCCCAGTTGTTAGCTAAGCCCAGTATTGTTCTGTAATTACCGTACTATTGTTTAATTGTATTAAGTGGATCTTTCTAATGCATATCAATACATATCCATGTCTGTAAATGCAAGAAAATAACTTGCAACATTTGTTTTATTAATTATTTCTTCAAATTGTCATTTCTTTTAATTGAACAATAAACTTTCATTCACTAATCTCATCAATACCTGGTCTGTATCAATATACAGTCTAAACCTGATTTTTCTTTGTTAGAATTCCCCTTTAGGATCTCAACTCTCCCTGACCACCGGGCATACATGAAGAAGAAATTCTAGTGAGTTTTGGGAAGTCGCTTAGTAGCAATCTAGAGGAGAAGGTTAGGTTCGAACCCCTCCACCTGCATCTCTTGGTTAGGTTAAAGTAGTACATACAAAATGTATATAGAGAAAAGCTTGATTTAATTATAGGACAGCATGGTATGTTTAGTATGCTTTCAACTAACCTGGTACTCATATTCATAGTGATAATTGTCTGAGGAGCTTATGACATTTATCAAGAAATAAACAAGATGAGAATTTGGTCTATGATTAAATTCAAGCTTGTCTCTATATACATTTTGTATGTATTTATCTTAAAGAACATGTTTAATTGGGATGAATCTGCGATGTTCTGATACATTAACCACTTGAAAAGGTCAAAGTCTGACAATTGATCATTTTATTTTTAAAAAAGTAAAGATATGGTACAGTAAAAGTGAATAAATGAACGTATAGTGAATATAAATATAAATCTACGACTTCAATGTATTATTAATAACTACATTATTATTGTCCTTTTGTAAATTGTTTATATCATAACCTTAATTTGTATACACAAACAATACTCATGCCTAAAGTTACAACGCTCAATAAAATAATCAATCTTACTCCAAACTCATAACTAACTCAGACTAGCCAAAGAAAATAAATTCTAAACACAACCAATGGTTTCACTGCTACAAGCAGACTTCTCAAGTTTAAAGGACTAAAAAATAACAAATTTATACTAAATATTTACCATAATCCTACTTACTTCCCACACACCACTTAATATTAAAAACTTTTAAATAAATTAATTACTTCAAAATCATAAATTTTTAATAATAAAGATTCTTTAATTCCTTTTATTTCATTCCTTTCAAAAAAAACAACCTTAGCCTCATCAAAACTAAGTGACCTGTATATATATAATTAGAAGGTATTTGAACTCAGCCTTTCAAGCTCCCTTTAGTCATCCACTCCATCTTTTGCAACCAATATACATGACCACATACATGTGAAAAAAAAGATTTCTAATATGTATTTTGTGCTGAACCAGCACTCATCAGTTGGTCCCAATCATCATCTCCCACACACATATATAGTCAGTGCTCGGTTTATTGAAAGTTTCATCCATCTGCCTGTTTCACATATTTTAACCCTACACCTATCTCTATGCCAGGTTTAAACCTGCTCAGAGTACCCATTTAAACAACATTAAATTACTATATATGCAGAATCGTGTATATATATGCGAACGGTAAGTCTGTAATTTAATAGTATATGTATATATTACAGATATGTATTCATTTTAAAATATTTCTAGTTTAAGAAATGTTTTAGTTTAAATTATTTAGCCAATTTTATTATATTATTGAAATCGCATATGTACATTTCCATTGTTGTTATTCTACATATATGGTAATAAAATTAGTTTTCTACTAATTGTCAAAGCAACTTTTAATTCTCCTTATAAACAACTTTTAAATTAGGTCCTGCAATAGTCCTAAAATAGCGTGAACTTGATTTTATAAATCTAAAATGTTAATAACAATTCGCAGAATTTTATAGCATTGTCACAATAAACTGCAGGAGGAAAAAAATAAAAAAACAAAATCTAAATTAGTTGTCGTAATTAAAAATGTTTTTCTAAAATGGATAAACAGGTTTTTCAGCTATGGACAAGCTTGTAAAATTAACCAGGTGGCCAGAATTAGAAAGATATAAATACTTAAAGTTTTGTTACCAAGGATCGATCATATATATAATAAGTGAATTGTAAATAGGACCCACATTCGTTTCACCTTTAAAATGATGGGGTAAAATAGGCGATCCCTCACCTTTCTCCTTGCCGGGGATGGAAAGAACTTTGGTCTGATAAAACATTATACCGCATACCAACAAAGCAGCCCATGGAAAAACCTCCACCAACTTTAAATCATCACCAAAAGTGTCAACTTATTATCATCCTAAGTGCCCAGAACTGCAATGAAAACAACTGACCGGTAAATTTTCACTCAGGGCTCTGTTTATAAACTGTGACTTTCGATTCTTTATTTAAAAGCTAGCTCTTTATTAAAACCTGCCTTTCCAAACACCTTTTCTAAAATCTACAAAGAAAACTGTTAAATGCTAATGTTTAAATCTTGTCTGAATGTAAAACTTATAATGTTGAATTCTCTTTTAAAATGTAAAACTGTGGTAAACTATTTTAAACTAAATGAATAATTTTCTGTGGTCTTTTATGCCTATTTCTAATCTATTCAATTCTATAATTTTATCATTTTAATATTATATGTATTTAATATGCCAAATAATTAGAAACCGCGAGTATTTATAAGTATAATTTTAGCTTATAGATCTGCGAAGATAATTTCAAATCTTCGCTATTGAAATGGTCAGTTTCATCCATCTGCCAGTTTCACTTATTTTACCCACACATCTATCCATATGCCAGGTTTAAACCCTCAGAGTATCCATCTAAATAGCATTAAATTATGATATATGCAGAATCACGTATATATATATGCGAGCGGTATGTCTGTAATTTAATTGTATACGTATATATTACAAATATGTATCCATTTTATAATTATTTCTAATTTAAGATATATTTTAGTTTAAATTATTATGTTATTGGTATATATTACAGATATGTATATTCATTTTATAAATATTTCTAGTTTAAGAAATATTTTGGCTTAAATTATTTAACCAATTTTATTGATGTATTATTGAAATCGCATATGTATATTTCCTGTTATTCTGCACATATGGTTATGAAATTAGTCTTCTACTAATTACGAAAGTAACTTTGTCAAAATAACATTTTGATTTTTGTAAACAATTTTCAAAATAGGTCACGCATTGGTCCTAAAACAGCGTGGGCTTGATTTGGTAAATTTAAAATGTTAATAACAAAATAACGCAAGAAAACAAAATCTCAATTACTGGTTATAATTAAAAATGTTTTCTAAAATAAATAAATGAGTTTTTCTACTGGTTGTAACTATTAAATATGTTTTTCTAAAATAAATAAATGGACTTTTCAGCTACGTACAAGCTCGTAAAAATTAACAGGTGGCCAGGGTTTAAAAAATATAAATACTTCCAAGTTTTGTTGCCAAGAATCGATTATATATATAATAAGCGAGTTGTAAGCAGAACCTACGCCCATTTTATCTTCAAAATGATCGAGTAGAACGGCGATAACTCACTTCTCGGCCCTTAGCCGGAGAATAGAGAAGAATTTTGGTCCAATGAAACCTAATGCCATAACCAGCAAAGCAGCCCGTAGAAAATCTCTATTAACTTTAAATCATCGTCAAAAGTGTCAACTTAATATCCTCCCAAGTGCTCCAGAACTAACTGCAATGGAAACAACTGAATGGTAAATTTTCGCTCCGAGATCTGTTTATAAACTGTGACTTTCGATTCTTTCTTTTAAAAGCTAACTATTTATTAAATCTGCCTTTCTGAAACATCTTTACTAAAATCTACAAAGAAGACCGTTAAATGCTAAATCTTGCCTGAATTCTCTTTTAAAATGTAAAACTTGGATTCTCTTTTAAAATGTAAAACTCTTAATAATCTATTTTAAATGTATAATTTCCTGCTGTCTTTTTATGCCTATTTCTAAATATATTCAATTTATTCTATGATTTTATCATTTTAATATTATATGTATTTAATATACCAAATGACTCGAAACCGCAAGTATTTATAAATATTATTTTCGCTTATCGATCTGTGAAGATAATTTCAAATCTTCGCTATAATAAATATTAAATAATTGAATTATTATTTTTCTTTCTCACGCTGTTTCGAGATATTATTATTTTACTGATTAAGTTTTGGGTATTAATATTACAATAATCAGTTATCTAGTTAAAATTGTAGTTTGCTTAATTCTAGTTATGGATTATAACTATTTATATATGTAACTCGTACATGATAGGAACTAGCCACAGAGATATTCTCGAAGCATATTTTAATGTTTTATTCATAATTTATCTCTCAAATATGCTTTATCCTCCTTAGATTTATATATGTTGAGATGCAGGTGATAATATTAAACTAGGTTAATAATTAATTTAGTCCCTAAATAGTATACTTGAAGTACTAAATTTGAGATCTGGATTGTATAAATATGCAAATAGATGCTATCTAATTTTAAGGCACAATAATATAACTTTATGTATTTGCATTATATATATGTATAAGTTGTGGATGTGTCCTTACAGAGTACGCAATGTACACTTATCTGATTGCTGCATGATTCTTGATGATGTGCTGGTGGAGGCCACACTCATCCACTTTAGTTCAGATTCAAGCACACTTTTAGAACTAGGGCACAAGGACCTAGATTATTCATAATGCTTATCCGACTGCCTGAACTACTAATGTTCCTATTCGTAGCAAGTTGAGCATTTTTAGGGCAAACCGAGTCTTTAAGACTGAAGCCCGTGAATAATGACCCATTCGCACCTTTTTGCTTAATTAATATTTTGATAAGTGCCATAGAGTATATAGGTAAACCTATCATAAACCAGTTTTCTCTCCTTTTATATTAAATGCTTATCTAGCACTTGAGTACATCCTAATCTAGGTTAACACGCTAACCTGCATATCTCTGGATCTAATTACATGCTCGAATTAACTTTGTATAGATAGATGCCATAGGAGCGCTATTATAGTTAGTTATATAACTTTGGCTGTAAAGTTCTGTATGATCTGGCAGACTACAAAAGAGCTAAAAATTTGGCATATTAATATAGGCATAAACTCCAATATTGCACTACACTTTATTAAACGCTTATCATGAGATAGGTAACATTAATCTCATTAGTTATATAACACCTGTGAGCATAATATCTCACGTTCCCATCACATAATTTTGTATGTTTTGATTTATTATTTGTTATTGTTTTATTAAATTAATAACATTTAAAATTACCACTCGTTTTCATAATTTTATTGTCCATGAGTTCATTTTATCCAGCTCTAGATTTAATTGCACATACATCATTATATCTATAGGTAAATCATTCTATTATATTTTATAAGCAATCATTGATATATTCATTAATCACCTAGTCATACATGTGTATATCTGACCAAATCAGTGCTCAATTAATTAATTTACGAGTCTTTTGTTTTACCCTCAGTGACTGCCGGACCGAGGTTAAATTGAATGTCTATGCACGTTGAGGAATGTCATCCATAGAGTATTAAATCATTGAGCAGAGGTGGAAGGATTGGATGTTTGTCGGATTCTGGATCCCAGCATCCGGATTCGATCAGCTTTAGTGTATTTTGCCTGTGTTCTAGATTTTGTTACGTGGAGGGACAATTCTTACCGTTACAGTATAATAAATCTTAAATAATTGAACTATAATTTTTCCTACTCGCTGTTTCGAGATCATGTTGTTATTATTTTACTGATTAATTTTGGGTATTAATAATAATCAGTCATCCTCTAGTTAAAATTGTAGTTTGCTTAACTCTAGTTATAAATTATAACTATTTATATATGTAACTCGTACATCATAGGAACTAGCCACAGAGATATTCTCAAAGCATATTTCAATGTTTCATTCGTAATTATCCCGCAAATGTGCTTTATCCTCCTTAGATTACATATGTTGAGATGCAGGGTGATAATCTTAAACTAGATTATTAATTAATTTAGTCCCCAAATAGTATGGTTGAAATACTAAATTTAAAAACTGGCTTGTATAGATATGCAAATAAACGCTATCTATTTTTAAGGCACGTTAATATAATTTTACGTATTTGTGTTATATATGTATAAGTTGTGGATGTGTCCTTACTAAGTACGCAATGTACAATTATCCAATTATCTGCTTGCTGCATGATTATTGATGAGTTGCTCACGGAGGTCACACTTATCCACTTAGTTCAGGTAAAGCATACTCTTTTAGAACTAGGGCACTAGATTATTCATAGTTAATGCTTATCCAACTCCCTGAACTACTAATGTTCCTATTCGTAGCAAGCCGAGCAGTTGTCGGCAACAGAGCCTTTGAGGCTGAAGCCCGTGAATAATGACCCATTCGCACCTTCTAGCTTTATTAATATTTTAATATGTGCCATAGAGTATATAGGTAAACCTATCATAAACCAGTTTTCTCTCCCTTTATATTAAATGCTTATCTAACATCAGTGTATATCCTAATGTAGGTTAACACGCTAACCTATGTATCTCTTGAGCTTGATTATATGCTCGACTTAACTAGATATATAGATAGATGCCATAGAAGCGCTATTAAGTTAGTTATGTAACTTTGGCTATTAAGTTCCATATGATTTAGCGGACTACAAAAGAGCTATAAAGTTGGCATATTAATATAGGCATAAACTTAAATACCGCATTACATTTTATTGAATACTTATAATGAGATAACTTGTCACATTAATCTCATTAGTTATGTGACACCTGCATGCATAACCTTTCACGTTCCCATTACATAATTTTGTATGTTTTAGTTTTACTATTTGTTATTGTTTTATTAAATTAATAATATTTAAAATATAACTCGTTTTCATATCTTTATTGTCCGTGAGTTCATTTTATCCAACTCTAGATTAATTTGCACATACATCATTTTATCTATATGTAGATCATTCTATTAAGTTCCATAATTAATCACTTAGTCATATGTGTGTATATTTAACCAAATCAGTGTCAAGTTAGTTAATTTATGAGTCTCTTGTTTCACCCTGGGTGACTGTCAGACCGTGTTAAATTAAATGTCTGTGTAAGTTGAGGAATGTCATCCATAGGGTATTAGATCATTGAGCAGAGGTGAAAGGATTGAATGTTGGCCGGATTCTGGATCACAGCATCCAGATTCGATCAGCTTTAGTGTATTTTGCCTGTGTTCTAGATTTTGTTATGTGGAGGGACAATTCTTACCATAACATTATAGTAAGATAGCAAATCTTCAAACTTTAATGGATAGGGTCAATCCTCTCCACTCTTTAACACTTTAGCCATCCATATCATTGAAAATCTGATGATGGCATGTTCAAATCCCTTGTTTCCCAGTTTTGTTTTATTGTCATACCCATGTTAAACTTAGAAACATTTTCATGATTATTCTGTCATGCTTCTTTTAGAATTCCATAGCCAAATAATTGCCGATGAAGACACTGTATTAGCATTGGATTATAAAAAGTCTTGCATTAAATGTGGTTTTATTATTCAAGAGAAATGCAGAAAAAATATTAAAACTAAATTTGTTTGCATTTTGAGCTACCCATGAGTGGTAGCGGGTTTTTTCACTATTCCAACATGAGCAGCAGAATAAGTAATAAACTGAATCCATGCAATATATTGAGTTAGTATTATTCTTCATCATATACCTACCTTTAACAACAGTTACAAAGTGGTTCAACTTCTGCAGTGAAATTCGTTCATGTGTCATGTCCTTCGAAGTAAGAGGCCACACAATATGCTGATGAACACCTAATCCAAATAAATGATTCACGACTTGTTAATGATCAAAAGTACAATTACAAGAATATGCTGCATTGATGAAGATTATCATAAAAAGACCAAACTTTCTATATTGTTAATCAGAAAAATCATTATACTCAAATAGGCAAACCCTGCATGCTTGGCTTAAAGAGATCAATTGCTGATATTTCTGTATACTACACTGAGACATAAATACAATGTTTCACATTACAGAAAGTCATCTACTCTGATGAATGGTTGGCCTATGTAGATCTAAATTCCACTCCTACTCCTTGGCTTCAAACACTTTTTAGCAAAAAAAAAATTAGTCTATATATATATATACCCACACACATACAATCTGACATTTCAACTGTCCTATAGTCTTCATCAAAGCTATGATATAATAACAAATAAAATAAATAACTATTTAAATAATACAATAAAAATGTAATCAGTATATATATATCAAAACATAATAAAACTAAAATTACTGCATTAAGATTTGACCAATTGATTTTCTTTTTACAAGAAAAATCTTTTTAAAAAAAGAAAACAGAAATATTTATACACTAATTGAAAAATTAATTTTATTTTTCTTCAGAGATAAAGATCCCTATTCCTTCTTGGGTTTTTTTTTAATTAGTTGTTAATCAATTTGTTGTTGTTTCACAAAATACACAAGCGAATGAAACTATAGCTGAAAAAATTAAACATTTATATTATTATTAAAATGTTTTAAATTTATCCCATGATCATTTCATATATGTTAACATGTTGTTACTAAGTAAACATAGCTAAATTCCTTTTTAACAATTAGGTTATCCTGCAGTTAACATGGAAAAAATCAATTCTCAATATAAATTAACTATATATAACAAAATAATTGTTCTAAAAAAACTTTGACTGTATATTCATGTTCAAATTGAATCTTATCATCATATTATAATTACGAGTTAATATGTTAAAAAAAGATAAACATGAATTTGCCAAATCATCATACCAGAATGTTTCTTGTCGAATTATTTAAAAATTTGTCATGAAATATCAAATACACGGTGGCATAAAATTATATTATAATTAAATATCCGATAAAAAATAATTTATTAAAATAATAACATATTTATCCTACCAACATTCATAATTACTATCCATTGTAGTTTTTGCTTATACAAGCGATAAAATTCGCAAATTGGCATCAGTCCAAAAACTACAATGGGCAGTAGTTATGAATGTTGGTAGAATAAATATGTTATTATTTTAATAAATTATTGTTTATCAGATATTTAATTATTTTTTTATAATATGTTATGCCGCCGTGTATTTAAAATTTCACGTCAAATTTTTAAATAATTCAACAAGAAACACTCTGATATTGTGACTTGATAAATTCATATTTACCAAAAAAAATCTTGATAAATATGGATAGTGATTGTTTGCCAGATCATAGACTAGTATGCTCCAAGATGTAGTTATAATTGCATTATCTGGAATATTTTATTTTATTTGCTTTTAATTCCATTTTATCACATTTAATTTACTTTAATTTTATTACTTTAATTGTGTTTTGTTGTATTTTAATTTTTTTTATTAATTACATTTTTATTGTACTATTTATATAGTTATTTATTTTATTTGTGATTATATCATAGCTATGAGGAAGACTGCAGGATAGTCAAAACATCAGATTTTGTGTGCATTATAGGCAATAAAAAATTTGTCATTATATCATAATCATAGATATGAGGAAGACTGCAGGGCAGTCAAAATATCAGATTGTGTATATGTTTATATTAAATATCACAGTAAAATAAAGGAAGTCGAAGATTTAGTAACATTTTATGATCAATCTAAATTCCAGGAGATTCCAACGTCCAACTGTGAACCACTATCTGCATCACATTAACACAGTAATAAGAAATTATATGCAAGCTACTGAATGTCCTTAGGCTGAGGCCAAATGCAAAATTTGGAAAAAGATGCAGATTGAGCAGCAATTCAGATTTCTTTCTAGATTCTTGAAGGACATTCATGCAACTAATTTGCCAGCCATTAATATTTTATTCTTTTTTAAAAAAATAAGATTTCATTAATTTGTTTTAATTTTTAACAATATTCTAATAAATTTTGTATTGTTTTTAAAGAAATTAAAAAATAATGCAAGTTTGTATTATTCAGCAACGTATTATTATTTTTTTTTTTTATAAATTACTGCAATTTTTTATAGTTTGCACTACTGTATTTGTTTTTTGGTTTTACCCCCCCCCCCCCCCGCATTATATGGCCACATTAATTTGTATAAAATTTCTTCAGTACTTTCTTTGCTTTGAAAATATTAATTTTATTGATTAGTATCTTCAGTACTAGAGTGTAAAACTTGAATCGGTTATGTAGAACATCTCTGCATGTATTAGAATTTGCTTTTCATTCATCCCATACTTTTTCCCCAGTTAATCAAACATGGAGTCCTCGAATAGCAGCTTTATTATTTATTTACACAAACACTGAAATTTAATTTTAAACGCAACGGGAAACCTTATTTGTCAAACGTAACGATTCCTAAGATTTTAAGCATTACTGTTGCATGCAGTCTTCTTCTGTAAACTCTCTGTGTACGGTTTGTTTATTAAATCAAAAATTATTTCATATTTCAAGAAAATAATTGCTAACTGGATAAAAATTTAATTTATTAATTTGAAATTTTTTCATAATATATACACTATTGTATATGATCACCATCATCTTCTTTAGTACAATTAATTCC
The DNA here is from genome assembly GCA_028023455.1 of Epiperipatus broadwayi. NCBI lineage: Eukaryota > Metazoa > Onychophora > Udeonychophora > Euonychophora > Peripatidae > Epiperipatus > Epiperipatus broadwayi. The sequence goes on from JAQFVV010012969.1 coordinate 256,029, forward strand.
TTCATCTCAAAACTTTTTCTTAAAATATTAATTTGCTTAAACATTTATCATTAACAGAATATGCTTGCCAAAACGTTTTTCACGTCTGCGACAGGGGTGGACCTCGCAGGAGTGTATTCACCGTGTCTAAATTATAAAAAGAAAACCATTTCAGATAGCAGCCTTGAAAAATGTTTTACAATCAAATCATAAATAATGTTTATAAGAAAGTAAAATCTATTTATGAAAAGAATCAGATTCAAGACTCTCTTTTAAATCCCACTATCAACACCATTTTATAATCATCACGTTTCCTCTATCACCATATATTTAGGATTTTTATATATGCACAGCAAGTTAGTTTTTTTTTTTTTTAAATTAACTTTCATCATTAAATAATTCTTACATCAAATCTGTTTTAATACCACCTACATTATATACTTATAAGCAGACACAATGAAAAAAGCTTAGTCAAATTTCTAAAATGCACTCATATCTAATCCTATTCAACCTGTCAACAGATTCCGTTATTAACTCACTTTTACTGTACTTAGTTATAGGTAAAAACATCTCTAACAAGATTTGTTTAATCACTAAAGCCGTATGAAAATTTAAAAAAACACCTCGATTTTAAAGAACATTTTCATTTTTTTCTTTTATCACTGTATAACAGGTTTTAAAAATTTAATCAGTACTAAAATAATACATATATATATATAGTGGATATATATGTATGCATTTGTCTACCTTTATGAGCATATAAAATAATCAGGCGTTAGAATGTTATGGTTATTGCTAGACAGTTTTGTGGAGGTATTTTCCCAAATGACTGTCTCTCCTTTAACACAATTCATTTGAGCGTGTCACTTTTAGATCTATATTATAAACAAATTTAATGGACTCTTACATCATTAAAAAGTATATCACAACAATATATGTATACAATTAACTAGCAAAGCTAACTAATTATATGCAATCTAAATTATAAACAGATAGAAAAATGATTTGGAGTTTATAACTTTAGATATGCAGAAAGAAAAGTGGGAACATTTTTCTGTTTGTAATTCTGACTCTGTAATACTGAATAGTATCGCTGGTAAATTATATATGTAGATTAGGATTATATTAGTTTATAGTAAATGGCAGTTTTAACGTGGATTACTTACATTCATAATAAATGCATTTCATTTCTATTTCAATTCTACAATTCTAACAATAATTTAATTTTTAAAAAATTGGACTTTCTGTATTGTACTTGTTCCAACATTTATCATTAAATGTTGAATGCCTAGAAAATTTTAAACTGTATTTAAACTTCAAACAACTGTTAACAATAGCACACAAGTTAGTAGATAATACGGGTTAGTAAATTACACAATGTTTCGAATGATATAATTCTCTGCTCTTCTTCGGGCGCTGCTGGCCTGATCTACCACAATGTTAGCATAGCAGTTGGTTACTGGGTTGCCTTAAAATGTGATATTCAAGAACATAAAAATGTAACTTCAATTCCTATGCTAGCATTGACACTGGTCAGGCCAGAAATATGTGAAGAAAAGCAGAAAATTATAAAACTCAAAACACTGTGTAATCTACTAACGTATGTTATCTACTATTCTGTGTTAGCTACTAACTTATGTGTTATTACTAACAGTTGTTTGTATTTAGGAAAGTTCAAATAAAGTTAAATTTTTTTTAGACAATTAACATTTATGATAGATGATGGAAATAGTCCAACACATTACCACATCTAAAATACCATCATCACAAACCTTCAGGATAACCTGTATGATTTTTTTATTTATGCAAACACAATATACACAAGTCACCCATATGCATAAACCAATACAAAAAGCAAAATATATTATATATATATATAAATTATAGTATATATATATTATAAACATTTTTTAAAATTTTATTTCAATATATTTAATCTGGGGTTTTTTTTTTTTTATAATTTGGTATCTTCTAACTTCCAGTGAAAATTACGAAAGTGGCCCTCAGCATGAGTTGTGAATTTTCTAAACATTTTATTGTTTTCCTTAAGGCTTGTGATGATGGTATTCTAGTTGTATTTTTATATTGGACTATTTCCATCATCTAATATGTGTACTGAATGTCTTTAGAAAAATTTAACTTTATTTAAATATTCCAAATACATTTAACTGTTAATAATAGCACATCAATAGCCATATTACCCTATGAGGAATGCTAACATCTACAAAGCCTAAACTTGAAATGCTGAAAAGAAAAAACTGCATCTATGAAATACCATGTGAATGGGGAAAAACACATATTGGTGAGACCAGTCATCCCACTGAAAAGCACTTGCAAAAACACAAACTGATGATTAGAAGAGAGAAAACAGGTGTGTCTAAGGTAGCAGACCATGTATGTGCCAATAAACATATGTTCAATTGGGAAAATATAAAAATATTGGATAGAGAAAAGGTACAAAGAAGAAATATTAAAGAAGCTGCTCACATGACAATGGCAAAAAATCCCATAAGCTAACCTAGTGTGACTATACATAATGTATGGAAACCACTAATCAACTTTGCTCTTAGGAAAAAGTAGAGAAATCAGGAGGAATCTCATAGATAACTATATAAAATTATTAAAGACCATTGCCTTTGGCAGGTTCACTCAGTTGGTTAGATCGTTACCTTAAAATTAAATACTCAAGAATCTAAGAGTCCAGGTTCGAATCCCATGCTAGTACTGTCACTGGTCAGACCAACAATACCTGAAGATGAGGTGAGAATAATACCTCTCAAAACATTGTGCATATACTAACATGGTGTGCTATTACTAACAGTTGAATGTATTTGGAATATTTAAATAAAGTTAAATTTTTCTTAACACATTCAATACACATATTAGATGATGGAAATAGTCAAACATTTTATATTTAATCTCAAATACACACATATTAAAATAAAATAAAACATTGTCCAGTAAATAAATTAACATATACACATTTGAAACTAAAATCCACCACCCCCCACCCCAGTTCATGTTAATAGGTGTAAAGCATGTAAATTAATGAGCCTAAATGAAATGAATGCTAAGTTCAATTTTTTCTATAGCAATCCAAAGATTCTACTTTATGAAATGGTTTTGCACACACACACACACACGTGTAAAAAAATAAAAAAAGAATAACATTAATATTAACTTTTTAAAAAAAGACTTAACATAATTAAATTTTAGAAAATATTAACTTTACCCAATAAACTTTACAGAAAGTTAAGACAATACGTGAAAGAAAAATAATAATAAAAATCAGATATATTAATCTTTAACTGAGGTTTAAAATTTATATATGTGCTAGAGATAATCTCTAGTTTAGTAAATGATTAGTAATAATCATTATTGCATTTAACTGAGATGGATAATGTCAAAATTGTGAGTAGAGTGAGTTTGACAGTTGTAAATAAAAATGTAATAAAAAACAAGCTGCTAAAAAAGTTGAAGCTGATCCAAGAAAGTGAAATGGGCAAAATATTTTTTTTTTTGATTATTACTAAATGAAGATGCTACTCTTAATTTTCATTGTTGGCAGCCACTAATAAATGAGTATGGCCTTTTTAGTTCTTGGGAGGTGGGGAAGATTGCTAAAAAAAGTGAGTTTTGCAATAATTATACACAATCCATAAAGTTCGAATACATCCATATATACCATACCCTCAAGTCTGTCTTTAAATTTCTGCAGCAATCTTTTCTTTCAGAATTACTCGACACATCTTGCGCAATTACTGCTCTCCATTGTATTCTCTTCTCAGCCATATTCTCTCAATGAAAAGAATTATTAATACTGCACCTTTTAATAACATCTTTGAGATAAATTTTATAACATAAGAGATCTACCTTTCCCACAAAACCTACGCTTTCAACAAAAATGTTTCTCAGAACCTTCTCTAATATTTACTTGTTTCACATTCATTTTGGTGAAAACATGCCATAAAAAAAATAATCAAATGGCTTTACTGTTCAGGAAGTTCCTAAAAATCTGGGTATGATGTATGGATCTTAAGCATCCAAATCTAACATTCCACAACATCAAACTACACAGAGTAAAATGTCCATTACAACAATGGATTCAATGTCATCACAACCAACAAACTGAAGAACATACCAATTGATCATTCAATTGTATTACCAAATTTCCAAAATATTGGAGAGCATCATAAAAATAAAATCCTCCTAAAACTTTTAAATGATGCTGATGTGAAGATCCATGGTTCACTTCCAAATATTCAATTTGGCATAATAGTGCTCTTATATATAACTAATCTACTTGAAATATCCTATCCTAAAATATTAAAAATCCTACTGGAGTATCCAAATATTCCAATCACCTCTTTAATTTAAAATCTACCAAGATATCTAAATTAATTCACATTGTTAAGGTGATAACATCCAAACAAAAGACTCCAAATATTTTCTTCTATTGCTATCAGATAAACATCTACACTTTCTTTTTAAATTGATGTTGCATTCACAATATTATTGGCAAAAATAACAGAATCATCAGCATATTAAAAAAAATGACATTTTGGTTTTTGCTTTTAATCAGATCATATTAATAATTCCCATATTAAACCTGCAATGTATCTTGTGTAATGGGATGGGGTGGGTGATAAGTGGTAGTAAAGTGGGTGGAACCTGGAGGATGGAAAATCATCATCAATCCCAAGTATTTTTTAAATGATTTAATATAAAATATATATGAGGAGCATGAGATCAAATTGATAATTTCTGAGAGCATTTAGAAATCAGCCAGTACATTGGGCAGCCATCTATAATGATTGCCGCAATACATGATCATCATCGTCCCTCAATTAGGTAACCATTTGTAATGGGATGGGAGTGATAGAAGTGATATAGAAAGGATTTGAACTGGGTGATGGAAAAATCATCAATCCCAGTAAAATTAAATTATAAGAGTATGAGATTAGAGAATCTTGGAGAGCCATTTGTAACAGGATGGGGTTTCAGGAAGTGGTAGGAACAAGGTTTGAACTGGGTGATGGCAAATCATCATCATTCCCAGTCCATTTAAAATCAAAAATTAATAATTTACAAAGTATATTTAAAAAATATATATATTTAAGGGAACACGAGATCAAAATCTCGGTGAGATCTCAAAGAGAACATTGAGAGATCATCCAGCTAACTCAGAAGAGCAACTATAATAATTAATCATCAACCAGCATTATAACAAGTAAGTATCAGTATAAGTAAATACTTGAGACAAATAACTATCCATCATCATCATTGATGGGAATAAACAAATTAGTACAATAAATCAGAATAAAATCAACAGACCATCTTGTGGCTGGATTGAAAATGGGTCTTCTTCAGACCAGGCTAACTATTGAGCCTTTGCCAGCTTGGGCAATTATATAAACATAACTTGGATGCACTAGTTTAGTGCCCATCCATTAAAATACACAATAATCAGAAATAGAACAATAATGCTGGGACATTTAAAGCATGCTGATCATCATCAATGCTCTGGCCACTAAAGTACTATTAATGTACTGGCCAACTATAAACTTAACTTTTAATAAGACTAAAGTGAAATAAAAGATAGTGCATGGGCTTTAAAGAGTATCCTCTTTTGCGCCAACCAGGATGATGATCATCATCTCTGGATGCCAAAGCACTAAACACATCCCCATTTATCCGTGTCCGAATCTAGATCAGGAACACAAGCTCTATTACTGTATGTGACCAAGAGATGATAAAAACAATTTTTAACAATTAAATACAAGTTTATTATTAACAAAAAAAAAAAATGATTAAGGTCTTATGAGGGTTCTGATTTTGAAAAGTATACAATAATAAAAGTGATTCTATTGTAATTTACAATATTACTACAAAATTCAAGTTATTACATTGTTTTACAATATTTCTCAATTCGTTTCTACAAACGCATATATATATTCATACACAGACGTGCGTTTTATAACATACAAGGAATACATTTCAATTAACATAAAATGATTATAAAAAAAAAAGATTAGACTTTACATGTATATGCGCACAGACGCGCAATTTAGGTATATACAATTAATACTAACAAAAAAAATGATTATAATTTTACATATATGAGTGTGCGTGTATATAAGCACACTGACCTTTACCTATTTAAATTTGTTACAATAATATATTTTCCTAATTAATTTCATTTGGATAACATACATAAATTTCACACAAATACGTGTGTATAAACAAAATATAGATATAATTTAAAATTAGTTTCAATTTATAAGTTCTCAAAAGTATAGTCAATTTTTGACAGGTATTTGTTGATTAATTATCAATGTTTTTAAATTAAATTATTATTTTAATATAATTTTTTTTTAATAATAATGTCCGAGAGGATCATTGTTCAAAAACGTCTCTTTTGCCTTTAAAACCAGTTGGTCAATGAATTATTCTTGACTCTTAATTATAATTCAAGCAAAACCACTTTATATTCTTTTAAAATATATAAATTTTTAACCGACTTTAAAATAATATTGTTCTATATGTCTTTTTAAATGAATTCTTTTAAAATAATTCACCAGCTATATATATGTTTATCCATGCTTTTCTGCATATATGACACAGCATACGCGTAATTAACTCTTCAGTAAGCTAGAAGATTTTTTTTTCTTGGTGAGTTTGGTTTTTAGTGACTGTCATAATCAGGAAAAATGTAATCTATGTAAAATGTTGGTCTTCCTTTCAGTCTAGGATTGTTCCAGTCAAACAGCTGTTTTGATTTAATAAATTTTAGACAAGCAACTATCCTCTCTGTTTAAGGCTATGAATTACAGCACACAGAAGTGGGTCATTTTCTCCAAGTGAATTCAAACTCCTGAGAAGGAAATATTAGTAGCTTCTAAATCTAATGTTCTGCCTTCAGCTGTATTAATCCATGGTAGCTATTCTGCCAACTCTCTGCTATAGCCAACAACATACTGCTCTCTTCAAAATCATTATCCAAAACTTAGCAGTTGGCCTAGTTGGTCATTGCTTAAAATATTAAAAACTTTTCTGACAATTTTTATTTTAATCAGAGTTATTTTTTAACCCTTTGCTTATCATTATTTTATTTTAGCAAATATAAAAAAAATCTACAAAAATTTATTCTGTGTTTATTTCTACTTTTCCTTTATTTTACATATATATATGCACATACACTATATTAGTGTATGCTATGTAAGCCAACTGGTTACATTTGATACTTGTTTAATATTCCAAAGAATATTATCATAAAATTGCATTTTCATTTCAAATGTCTCAGATTTTCCATCAGTGGTAATAATGATTCCTCTAGCCTTACCAAGGAGATGTATATTTTGAACAAATTTTTGTGATCCACTAATTTCAAACATTATTACAGTGAAGTCGCAATATGCGGTATATCAATAGACACTATTTTGATTAAAAAATTAAATAATGCCTAATACTACTTAGTAATAATTAATAAAATTTAAATTCATGTAACATTACAATATTAGCCAAAAAACTATACTTTACTAAAATTATTCCACAACCGTGGTTTCATCTATTAACAAATAGATCTTTTCAAGTGAAATTCAACTAAACAGACCACCTATGTATACCAAACAAAATAGTCTTCCCATCATTCCCTTCAAAACCAACTTCTTTTAACATCGAAGGATGTTTTCATGAGATTGATGGCCACAGATTCAACATATTTTATCATCAATGTTTGAAAAATAGAGTGAAAGAAACTTTGAGGATAGAATATTTCGAATCTGGCACAGTCATCAATCTCATGAAGACAATCTTTAATATTAAAGGAAGTTGAGTTTTGAAATGAATGATGGGATGACTCTTTTTCTTGGTATACAAAAATGCTATGTTTGGTTGAATTTAATTTAAAAAGATCTATTTGTTAATAGATAAAACCATGGTTGTGGAAGAAATATAGTGACAGCCACTTTTCAGTCTCAGAGTACCATATGCAATAATATTTATTAATAACATTTCTTCAGTTTATGTTGAAATCACATATACTTCATTTTTATTTTTTCCTTTCTAAATTTTGATATGTTCATATAATAAAATGTTTTCTAAGTATATAAATAAAAGTTATATAAAATTTAAAAATTAGTTTTCTTTTTTTCTAGAACACTAATTAATTATTCTTAATTAAAAAATCTGACTAATCTTTTTTTGTGTGTGTGCAAATTTAACATAACACTTTCTTAATTGGCAGAATGAAAGTTATCAATTTAGTAGTGACAAAAAAGGATTATAAAACATTCTTGTAATGTATCAAAAGGCTTAAAGTTTGAAGAAATTAATTGAAAATTTAAAGTGGATAATAGCAAGAGTAATTATAGATTCTGAAAGATTAATATGGGCTTAAAGACATCAAAACAAGACTGCTATTATGTTCCCATAGGAAGGAGTTAATGGGGAAAGGGAATATTGTTCAGAGCATCTTTAATTGTGATAAAAGTCTGACACTTTCCTATACATAAGTTTCTTTTATTATTTTCATTTTTTGAATAAATGTGAATGAATGAACACAACAAATATATATATATAAGTATGCTCTGTTAATTTATTATTAATAACTCTTTTTTAATTGTTTATACTATAATCTTAACTTACACATGCATACTATATATAAGTATGTGTTAACATATGTGAGCACGTTTAGTGGACACTTGCATCTCAATAAATAATAAGTGTTATTCTATTGTAATCAAAGCTCAGCAACAAAATGTCAGCTATTTGGTGATGCTTGGAACAAAATAGCTAACTTTTTAGATAAGTGCATAAATGCTAAAACTAAGTAAAGTAATAGTCTTTGAACAAGAGATATACAAATAGTGGTTTTATATAAGTATCATCATCATCAACCATTATCAATCCACTGCAGGATGAAAGTCTCTCCAAGTTCAAATCATTTCCAATCTTTAGCTTCTCTTCGCCATATCACCCCTGCACACTTTCTTATTTCATCCATCCATCTCACATGTGGTCTCCTTCTGGGTCTTTTACAATTTCTTGGAATCCTGTTTAAGATTTCAATTGTCCATCTATTATCACCTCTTTTAACAATATGTCCAGCCCAACTTCAGTCTTAATTTTTTCAATGAGATCAGTAATTGTGTTTTTGATCTCTTCTTGTTACATCCACCATGCATCTCTTCATACTTCTTTGAGTGGTCTGAAGTATCTGTATTGCTCTTCTATTAAGTGTCCAAGTCTCAGATCCATAAGTAAGAACTGGTAAAACACATTTATTAAAAACCTTCCTTTTCAAACACATAGGGATATTTCCTTTTAGTATCAAGTTATTTCTACCAAAGGCACTCCAACCAAGTTTAATTCTATGATCAATTTTATCCATTATGTTTCCATCTGTATTAATAATCTGACCAAGGTATTTGTAACTGTTCATTATAATATTTCTTTCAATTAGAAAATGTGTTCAGTTACATCAAACGTAAACCATCAGTAGCCTACCTACTGGCATATTAAAAACAGACTTTGTTCAGCAATGGAAAATGATATACAGATCTCTTGTAATTTATCTATTCATATTTAAAATGGTTTATTAAATAGGATTTGATTTTAGAGATGGGTACTGACAAAGTTTGACCATAGTAGAGTGTCTAAAAATCTGCTGATTCGATAAACAGTAATTGGCGTACAATACATATATTGGTGATTATTAATCTTTTCTACATGTATGTGGTCATGGATATCAGTTGTATGAGATAGTGTGGATAGTTGGTGGGGCTTCAAAGTCTGAGTTCAAATCCCAAGCATATATTAGTTATCTACATAGCAGCCATTTGATGGTCTCACATACCATACATACCGTTTTGCACCCACAATAATATATTTGTACTACAAATTATAAAATTAACATTTCATTTCAAATGACTGCCAAATCTAAAAGCCACAAAGTGATTTCTTTTTATATTCCTATCAATTTCTAAATCTAAACACATTTTCATACAATTATTAGTTTGGTCGGAAAAAAACAATCTTGAATTATTTTAAGATAAAAATATTTTCTTTACTGGTTGACAATAAATTTTAATGTTTAATTGTTCTGAAATAAAAGAAATATAAATTTTTTTAGCCTTTATCATTTTTTGTTTCATATATCATTCGTTAAAGAAAGTCTAAACTTAGTTATCATTTTATGTTGAATATCAGATGTCAGAGTGCAAGCTGATCTTAAAAAACAAAGTCCAGGTTCCATATCTCAGGAAATGTTTACTATAGCATCAAAGCTACCATGAAAATATTAAAAGTTTAGTTGATGACATAGAATCTGTGCACTGCAACTTCGTAATCAATGAGAATGTTAATATTTTGTTCATAAAAATAATCACAGTTCATCACATAAAAGTTTACATGAACTTTGAACATTGGAACTGACAGAGTTGAGTCATGATCCATAAGTTTGAGCTTTAGAATCAACCACTCTACTCCTACATTAAACTACACAGGACATTTCATAACATATTAATAAATAAATAACGATTATATTCTCATAAAATAAATTAATAAAAATGCATTATGTGCACTAATACAGAGATATAAATGCAAACTGAGCTGATAGATGGTTGTGATAGAATTGACCTAAGGTGAAGAGCACTGGAACACAAAAACTTGAAAATATGTAATATTGTTAACATTTCATATGAACAAATAATCAACACATCCATGATAAATTCCTTTGATAATATTACATACATTTCTATGACTATTAAATAATTTTATACATGCATATATCACGCATGTGTTATTTAAAAATAACTATTAGCAAAATCATATACTGTTCTCTTATTGATATGTGATGAATTGGTTATCTTTACAATGTAATCATAAATTTACTATATTTCTGCATAAAATGTTGTGTATTCATTGTATAATGCAAATATTAACAGTATTATATATTGTTTGAATACTTGTCATGCACATGTTCAATATATTTATCCCCAATTATAGCACTCACATCAGAAACCGATGGATTTGAGAAGGAAAGTAAGGCATAAAATATTTATCATGTAAACCTTGTGAGAAAATGTTGCACAAGCTAGTGTTTTTGATGTGTTAAGTTCTGCAGCAATTTATTCCTTTTTTTTTTTTTTTTAGTGTCAGTTCCGCTCATTAAAACTTTTTCTCAACAGTGCTGTTTTTAATTTGTTCATTCTCATATGTTTAGTAAATGCAGTCATTACTTTTAAAAAAATTCAATTCCTTGATTTTGGTGTAGTCGTACGCAAAGTGACAGATCTTGGAGCTCAAAATCCCCAGATGAGCTCTGGAAGCTGAAACTTCTTAGGAAATCCTTAGCAATTTAAAGACTCAATCTTGAGATACAATTCAACAGGTATTAATACTGAACTAATTGGGGTATATGACTCCTTTTTAAAACTCAATTAGGTCGATCATTTCTTTAGTAATTGATGATAAATTCCTTACAAAAAGAAAAATTGTTACTTTGGTATATACATTCCTTTCAGAAAGACAAGATGGCCGAAAGTAACGTTCAATACGATAATGTTTCCGTTTTTATTACTGTACAACAAACCTACATATTTACACATAATATTAAATAATAATGAGATAAAAAAAAAAACCAGAATTATAAAAAGTAAAAATAAAAAATAATATTAGATGCTTAAATAATTACAGGCAAAAATGATTTATTAAACGAAGTTACAATTATTATTTTTTAAATATTCACAGAGATAAAATAAAAAACATATACAGCATTAAAAATATTTTTAATTAAAGAGCAAGTGACTTTTTAACTCCACCCCCCAGTAACCAGTATTGTTGCAACACTTAACAATGAATTCGCTTATATTTCATATTATCAATTGTTAATAAATAAATAAAATCGCTAATGACTTGAGCGCTTGTTATCGCAATCATAATGAGAGATTTCCATGCGGGGCAGCTCAACAATTCATTAGCAAAATATGTAATGAGGGACTGTGCTAACAGTTAATTACACCATAAAAATTTACAAAAGAAAAATGCAAATCAGAATTTTTGAAAAAAAAATAATTATAAGGCACTAATTTGTAATTTTTTTCTTCTTTGCAATTTATATTTCAAACTATTTATAATCAATTTAGTTATGCTTCAAAATTTGACTCAATGATGATTTTTTTTAATAGCAAAAGTAAATTGTAAGTAAACTAATTATGTTATCAAAATCTTATACAGTCTATATAAATAAATAAAATAAATGAAGTTTTAAAAATAGTAAATGAAAAAAAAAGATTGACTGAGGAAATCAGAATGAGAAAGCGAAACTGGATTAGACATATTTATTGTTTAATTGAAAGATGTTTTGGAGATAATGGTGAATGAAAGAAAGCAGAAAGAACGGAAAAGATTGATATTATTGAATGATATAAGAGATGGGAAGAGTTATGTGGAATTTAAGAACTGGGCAATGATGAGAATAAAATGGAAAATTGGACGAATTGGTGATGTGACTACTCTCTGGGTTTGTCCATGGGACAATAATAAATAAAACTAAAAATTACAAACTTTATAAATCAGTTTCCAAAATGGATATCATCATCTAACTTAGGATACAGTGGAAATTAAGGTGAGATAGAGTCACAAAACTCTGGTGGAAAGAAGGGGGATTGACAAAAAAAAACCATAATTATCCCAACAATAAATAAATAAATGTGCATTTATTTCACAAAAAAAAAACTCATGAATCAAATGTTACTACTATTTATAACTGTCCTGAAAGTGTTTTCATGCAGCGGTAAAATCTGGAGCTCAAGGTCCATGAATTGAAACTCATTTGTCATCTACAATGTTGACCCTTTAATGAACTCTCAAGTGGTGCCGTAGCAAAGTTTGGATCTCAAAATCCAAGGATTGTGGTTCAGCTGCATCATTTCTGGTACTCAAACTTCTTACGAACTCCTGAACAATAAACTACTTGATTATTTTTTACAATAAATAATAATTAAATATAAAAAAGCCTTTCTTTGGCACATGGTTTTGTGCCATTTTCAAGTGTTAAGCATCTATTTTAACATTAACCAATTATTTCAGATAGAACACCATCTGGTGTTCTATAATGGAAGTAAAAAAAATAACAACAAACTAGTAAAATAGAATAAAAAAAAGTTCCATACAGAGATTCAATATTACATCAAAAAATTATATAACTGGACTATCTCTACACGTATTTATAAGTATTTAAAGTTTATTATGTGATCTATATAATATGGGCAGCAGAGTACTTTGTATTGTTTCCCTCCTAGAAAATAGAACACTCTAGAAAACTTTGTTGTTAAAGAGAATTGAATATTAATTATGCAAATTAGCATAACTAATAAAAAGAAGAGCTAAGAGAGCATCAAGAGCAAGCAGTATGTAAAATTAAAAATGATTGTGTAACTAGCAAGCAATTGAGATCTGTCAAATTGACAATGATAATGTATTTCTCAAAAAAGAGACATTAAAGTGTTAAAGCAATATACATAATTACATCAATGGTGAATTTAAGACTTAGGTATACTCATGTATAGACTTTGAAATATAAAAGTTAAAAGCATCTCTCAAACTGTATATATATATATAAAGTTACCATGTATGGAAATAAAGAATTTTCTGCACCTAAACTTATTCTAATGTTGTCCCAAAGTTCGAAGGATAATTCTTCATATTATTATTTATTATTTAATTTATTCATTTATTAACAGTCTTCAGCATAAAGAAATAAACTTGCTGGGATAAATAAAGTACAATTGTGTGATTTAAATTATTACTGTTGCTGACACGGCTGGACTTATAGATCCCTCCGTGTACATAGTAATAACTTAACAATATACAGAATAATTAATGCATATATTATACAACTTTATATATACTATCTTATATAATTTTCCATAAATTTTTAATTGACCAGTTATTAACTAAATTTATTGGTTTTATAAATATTCATATATTTATCTCCTTTTTGAATTTCTAATGTAAATTAAACGTTTAACAATTTTTATAGCATCTATTTTATGAAAATATGTTAAGCAGATTTGTCATCTCCTTATTAAATGAATTATATTTTTTCACTTTCATCTCTAATTGTTTCCCTGTATAGCCGTAGTAAATCATATTGCAAAATTCGCAGTTGATTTTATGTATGATTCCTCTTCTTTATTTTATATCAACTCTTAATTTATAATTACCTATTAATTTAACCAAACTTTTACTATTTGACCATCCAATATTTATATGCTTATCAATATATTTTTTGTTTTTATTACTGTATTAAAAATTTTGGGATAATATGAAATTTTGATCCAGTTCTTATTTGAACTATTGTTACTATCATCATTATAATCATTTGCATAGAAATGTTATTATTTATTAAACAATAAGGATTGCCAATTCCTCAACAAGCTTTGTGATAAATGCTTAGCTAGAGAAAGCATTTAAAATATCTCTGTAGGACCCTCCCCTCCAAACCTCTGACCATGGTTTTGTGCTTTGGCACTCCTCAGAGAGGTGCTAGGGTAGGTTCAGACACTAGATCTTAAAATACAAGCCAACATTTAACTACAAGTTATCTATTGAGTGGAAAATCTGAAATTTTCAGACATCTTACATGTCTTCAAACCCAGCTATCCAACTCAAATAGCTATATGGGGCTGAGAGATCTTCAGTCATACCATATATTAGTAGTCTTAGCAATATAACATTTTAGTTAAATGCTGGCTTTGGGTTGGTATTTTTAGATCTAGTGTCTGAACCTACCCTAGCACCTCTCTGAGGAGTGCCAAAGCACGAAACCATGGTCAGAGGTTTGGGGGGGGGTCCTGATAGAGATATTTTAAATGCTTTCTCTAGCTAAGCGTTTATCACAAAGCTTGTTAAGGAATTGGCAATCCTCATTGTTTATAACTTACAAGCTTAAGAGAATAGGGTCATGTGATCTATGACTCTTATTTTGATTAGTTATTATTTATTAGTATTAAAAAGTATATTTTTAATAGTTTTTATATCCATAACCTTTTGTAAATCAGCTGCATTATTATCTATAACAATAGTTCAAATAAAAAATGATCAAACTTATCATATTGCCTCATAATAAAAATAAAAAATTATATTGATAAGCATATAAATATTGGATGATCAAATAGTAGAAGTGTGGATAAATTGATAAATTAAAAAATGATATAAAATACAAAAAAAGAAAAAAAAGAAATGGTATATAAAATTAATTGTGACAATTGAAATATGATTTACTAGTCATATAGAGACACAATTATAGGTAAGAACCAAAGAAAGTAACAATGCAATTAATATGAGAGATAATATATCTGCTTTATATAATCACTACTTAGTATATGACATGAAATCATCATCATCATCATCAACCATTATCAACCCACTGCAGGATGAAGGTCTCTCCAAGTTTAATCCATCTTCTCTGATCTTTAAGAAATTTTGTTAACAACTGATCAATTAAAAAAAAAGAAAGAAAATTATATAGTCAATTCTGTGAAGTTATATTGAATCTCTATGTGGAAATTTTTTATATTCTATTTTACTGATATTTTATTTTGTTATGGTTGTACTTTTATTTTCATTATAGAACACTAAATGGTATTCTACTGACAATAATTGGCTAAAATAGAAGTTTAACATTTGAAAAGGGTACAAAGCCATCAGCCAAAAAGAGTCTTTTATATGTAATTATTATTAATAGCTGATGTGTGTAATTTTATTGTTAAAATTTATATGAAAGAAAAGCATAATGAATTTCCAATTTTTTTTATTCTTTTTTATTAATTAATCTATAAAATTCATTAACTTTGCTGACTGACCCCATCCAATACTTTTCTAATTTGAAAACTGATATCAATCAAATTTTGAATTTCTTCTTATCAAAATGATTTGTAAAAAGATTCCAACCTTGCGTCCTTTTCAACAGATTTTGCTTCCTTTGAAAATTTATTTACAACATGTGATTAATAATGATATTAGCGATTAAGCCAATGCACATGCGCTTTAAAGATAAATTATAAATGAATACTCTTACTTTTCCAGACACAAGATATAGTTTTTTAGAAAAGATGGAATGAATCCATCCATTCTTTTGACTCAAACATTTATGTATGGGCAAATCTTAAGCATATGGAAATGGGAGTGTGAAAATGTTAAGCAATCACTTTCAATTACATTTATTATTCTTGAACGAATGACGCTTGCGAAATCTTTACAATTCGTTCAAGAATAATAAATGTAATTTAAAGTGATTGCTTAACATCTTCACACTCTCATTTCCATCTCATTATAAACATGTGATTAAGAAAAAACGACAACCTGAAACTGAATTTTACAAATGCTCATTTGCAAATTTTCCAACATAGGATCACGAGATGTAATTTGAAATATTCAGATGACATGATAGTGATTAATCATTGTTAACATCATTTTACAATATTGCTTTCCAATATGAATATTAGCAGTAAGACATTGGAAAAAACTCAGCATGGTTTAGTGCAATGGTGATGTATCAGGTTCAAACCCTAAAAGATCCATGGATCGTGGTCCAGTGCTCTAACATTATATGACCTCGGATGAGAAACTTTAATTATTTGCTCAGAGCCATATAATGCAATAATAAAGAAGTGTACTTCAGGCTAGAGATTCTTGGATAACTTCTGGTATTGAAGCATCCATTTCCCCAAACAATTAATTAAACGATTACCTTTTTATTATTATTAAGAAGCAAAAAACAGAAGCTGGACAATAACAACAAAAAAAAGACCCAGACTACTTACAATATATTACAGAGCTATCACCGCTTCCTTGGAAAGTAATGAGGAAATCAATCGACTATTGCTATCAGTACAGATATAAAAAAAATAGTGCATCCCATTGGCTACGAAAATATTTTCTTTTTTTTTTTTTTTTTAGTAATTTTAAAATAGCAAAAAAATGTCAAGAAATGTTCTCTGACAATTATAACAATTTAAACTTCAGAAATCCAACAGTTAAAATAATTGAATCAAACTTGGAAAGAAAAATTAATTAGGAAATGATTTAAAACTTCACTCACTCCACTTTATAATCTCCATGATGTAAAAAGAAAAATGAGCGGTATTAATATCTTTGCTTCAAATAATCTGCCAGTTACAGATGAACTTGGTTTTTTAATCATCCAGGAAATTGATAAACTCTTGCTATTTTAAATAACCAACAAATACAAAGCTAAATTTACTTTTTGACATAAAATAGATACAGAATATAAATTGAATATTACCGTTTTGAACCATTCCACAGAAAATCTAAGTAATTTGTATTCGCAATACACTTCAATTATTACGATTTCAATCATATAAAAATCCCCATTTCTTTTTTATTTTTAAAGTTAAATTAATAGAAGCACTTTATTATGAGTAAAGCATAGACTGGATTTAATCCTAAAAATTTTAAATTAAAACAAAACAAAAAAAAATTGCAGTAATTTTAAACGCATACAATAATGTGAAGATACATACATAAGCAAATGATTAGTTGCACTTCAAGGTCATGTGACATCCAAGCATCACAAGTGACGGGTTGAGCGTCGATCCAGGCCTTCAGCATACAAATTCACTATTCTATTACTGCACTAATCCACACAGAATGTATGTGTGTAAATGTATATATATGCGCACGCACACGCGCAGCAAATATTTCTCAAATTTTTAGGTCAAAATTTTAAAACATGTTTTGGTAGTGACCTGACGTACGTTAACTTTAAAATTATCATGATGCTTAAGATTATAAATTATTTGCATACATTTAAAATGGCAGCCATTGGAAGTCAAGGTCCACAGATTGCAGCTCAATTTGGCCATTTCTGGTGCTCGAACTTCATACAAACTCTCATAACAAATCGTATCGATTATAAATAATTGTGATTTATTAAAGAATTTAAAACTTTAAAAAATGAATTCGTAAAAACGGTTGTACATAAAACTTAAAAGTTGTTATAAAAGTAAAATTTAATTTAAATTTAGTAATTGAAATATTTTTTATATATACTGAACATACCTAATGCTAAACTGATAATAACATAAATTAATAGTTAATATTGGATCATAACTACTTCAATTTTAAAATCTAATCTATCTTTAATTTAGTATTTGTAAGTAATAGACTTTTGTATTATGTTGAGATTATTCAAATGGAAGTCAATCTCCGATAATACTCTACTTCTTAAATATTATAAATCTCAGCACTCTCTCCCACCGGTAAGAGTTTAAAAAACTTAAGTGAATCACTTAAGTTTAGAGCATACATTCTATATACACCAACTCTTAGAGACCATGCTTAAATCAGGGTTTGAGTCTATTGTATGTCTAATGTTATAATCAAATATTCAATTGTACAAATCTATTTAACCCATCAAAGGAGAAAGACAGTGTCTCATTTTTAACCACCTACGATTAGACAAACATGACTTATAAATGTAAACTTATTACTATAAATAATTATTATGTTCAAAGTAAATAGCAAAAAAAAAAAAAACCTCTCATTTCCTGCTATTAATACTTTACAAGACAATTGTACTGGGAGAGTTGATTGGCTGGATTACTTAAATAGCATTAGGAATCATTTATATACATATATACTCAAAACATTTGGCACAACAATAAAAATTCTATTAAAAATTTCTCGTAACAGTTCTCTGGAATTGAATTTTAAATATCTTTGACTAATCTGAATAAATATGTAAGATGGATGCATCATTAAATAAATACATATAATCACAAGGTTTATTGCTAGGAAGTTTGTAAGAATTTGAGAATTGTGACAGAACTGGGCCACAATCCATAAACCTTGGTTTCAGAGTACACTATTCCATCATTGCACAATACCATGCGGCAAGGCATTAGTATATCATTAAAAATAGTCATTTTTCTTTTTAGTAAACTCAAGAATGACTTACTTCTAGTCTCAATACACTATTTGTCATTTTCAGTTATCTATTCATATTAGGAGTATCTAGTGGAAGGGAAATTTTAAATATCATCTTAGAATTCTGGTCATAATAATATGTCAGACTAAGGAGAATTTAGAAAGATTAATAGTTATTTCTAAATGAAGTGCATCAAATTTTCAATCATTATATTTGGAATAAAACTTACTTTATTGCAATTTCCATCTACAGCCAATTGAGCTCAAATTTGATCCTTTTATGCTTTCATTGATAATCAATGATAGATGTTCTCATCCAAATATTTTGCATCTGGTTTCTTCTTATTACTCCCAACATACATATCTCTACACTTCATTAAATGCTTTGAAGTTTCAGTATTGCTTTTCTGATAAATGTCTGGGTCTCAGATTCAAAACTAAGAATTGGAAAACACATATATTTATCATCTAGAAAAAAGATAATAAGTGGACAATAGAAGTTTTAAAGTGAATCTCAAAAGATAGTAAACAACTTAGTAAAAAATTATATATAACAGGGGTCCCCAACCTTTTTGCACTTAAGAGCACATTCTATAATACCGACCAGGTGGCAGACACCATTTATTTTTTCAACCAGGTGGCGAGCACCATTTATTTTTTCAATGTAAATTTATAGTTGGATATTGTTAATAATACACATAATGTACAAAAAAATATTTATTTCAAAAATAAAATTTTAACTTATAATTAACGTTTATATTTTTATGCTGTAAAAGTATAGTATGCCCTACAATTTGAATACAATAATTTATAAGAAATTTTAAAAATTAAATTTATTTGTATCAGATAAATAATTTTTTATCATGTTTGGATAGCAGCGGGCACACGTAAAATGGTCTGCGGGCGCTGTGGTGCCCGTGGGCATAGGGTTGGGGACCCCTGATATATAAGATGGACAAAAATTATATATAATATGGATGGATAAATTAAAAAAAAATTGCTGGTGTGATGTAAAGATAGGAACATGGAAATATCCTCATCCTGAAGTGGAACTGATGATAGTTAAAAGTGATGATGGTCATCGTCATCATTTATGATGTTTTCCAACAATATGCTCTTACAAGCATTTATGGAGTATAACTTTCTTTTACATTCTGATTCTTAACCACAACAATCTACATGAAGTCAGCACATGAGAATACATTCAAATTTCTTTGTAGCGATGTTTTGTCTAAATGAAGAATTTGTGATAGTCACTAATTCAATAATAGCAGAACATTAGAGTTCTCAGAGCCATTATGTCCAATAATTTTGAATCATATGCATTATTAAAGTAAGCTCATTTAATGACCCTGATACAGTAATACTATCCAACAGGGAATAAACACATTCTTTATATGAACTTTCTAAATTTAATATTGGGGCACAAACTCACAATAAAATAAACAGTTTAGACCATTATATTGGTTGTATCAGTCTTTCATTAATACCTTTCAAAATTCCAAAAATGGAACATATCAATTCAGCATCACAGTGAAGCTAACACCAGTCTGCTTCCTTCCCTTAATGATTAAAACTTGTGATTATTTATATGGTCAATTAAACAATTCTCTTAAACAAAAGTTTCACTAATAATAGCTTTATCAGTATTAATCTATGACAATTCCTTACTGACTTATTTCAGATTCTGAAGAACTATATTTAGAAACAATGTAAAATACTTTTACTATTATATCATGCTATGGTATCATTAAAACTAAATGAGTATTCCATCAGTCGTGGTGACCTGCCAAAATTTTGCAAGATAGGCCCATGTTTGGATATCTTTTCCAAATCCTTGCATGTTTTTATTGGAAATAGGTGATCCTAAAATGTCTTTCAAAAATACAACCATTTGCTGAGTGGAACTCCACTGTAACTCTATCTCAAAAATAATTACATCATAACTGACAATTCTGCAAAACCTGCCCCCTCCCCATCATTTCTTTTCACACTGTCCAATGGTTTGCAAAGTAACATAGTCACATATTATCTTGTGTGATTAAGTGAAGTGATAGATTAACAATTGCGAGAAGTCAAAGTCCAAGGATTGTGGCTTTAAGAGCCCAATTCTGTTGCTTTGAAAACTTGAACTTCATATGTATTCCTGAGCAATAAACTATTACAGTATTTATTTATAGAATAAAATTTAGTCAGCTTGGGGGAGGGGGATCATATAATGTTCATGCACTGGTAATGGAAGGATGGAGCTGCTATTTAAAACACTTAAAAATCCATCAGCTAATCCACAGCATGCAATTTAATCACTTATAAAAACAGCAGGCATATAATTAAAGTTTGAAAATGTCATTGCACAAATATAGAATTATGTGGTCATGGTTAATGAAAAAGCTGACTGGTGGCCTGCGAGGGTCATTGGTACTATCTTATACCATCTTAAATGATTGAAGATGAAAATGAACAAAACAGAAAAATATATCAGGTTGAGATTTTATAACAAAAACAGCATTTAGCCTTTGATGAAGTAGTAGGAAGTCCTCTTTGTCAAATATTGTTTATTGATCATTTCAGTTTAGCCTCACAATTGAAGATCATGCTTTTATCTTCCAATTGTGGCTACTGTCAGGATCTTGAATTCAGCTGCTGACCATTATATATACTAAGTAGGTATTTTACAATCATGATTTTATAATTGTTAATAATTTATTAATTATAGTCACTTGAGATTACAACTAACATCTATAAAATAGTTACCTATAACATTCACATACTGAATTCTATTATGTGTGGAGGATATTAATACAATCATTACTCTGGTAAAATATCCATCATGAACTATCAATTCATCAGTAGCATTTAAAATTATGACAAGCACTCATATAAAAATAACTATCAGATCATATCCCAACAAAACATCTCATTGAATACGGGGTGAGTTCCAGTTGTCCATTCTTGGTAATACTTTACTTTCTCCATGTCAAAATCTTTATAAAGAAAAATGATTTAAATCATGCTTCACTCGATGAATAATTTAGGGATACCAGACTATTGTTGGAATTGTTCACAGAGTGGAATTTGGCCCATACCATTAATTCAAATTTCTGATTCTAGAATTTTTAAGATTTGTCAATTTTTTGAATTTCAAAAATATAGATCTTTTACTCCTCATTATAAAGACAAACTTTGCTAAGATAGAAAAACAAACAGGCAGTCCACTCATTGCAATTAGGGTTATTAATTTATATTTGAGTGTTTTTTCTCCTTAAATGAAGAAAATATAAAAGAATATTAAATACAACCTTAGTGCAAAACATTCTTTTTGACAACAAACTTTATATTGTTAAACATAAGATTAGATATATACATTTCTATTTTTAATTTTGCACGACCAAAATATATTCATCTGAACACTATTAAATTTTCTGTTCATTATCTAATCTGTATTATTAATAAAGTATGGTTCTCTCATTTTCCATTTCTATTAATATTCTTTCTCTGCAAACCAACTTTATGCTTATAGAATTGAAAACATGACCAAATATCGTTTCAAATATGGATGATATTGCAAGATTTCCCCCTCCCTCCTCTCACTCTAATTAAAAAGTATTTTAAAAGCTTTTATATTAACTTGCCCTGTCTGTGTTTCTCTCTGTATATCCACATTTTTGAATTTTTAACAATGAAAAAAAAACCATTCCCATTTAGAACTCAAACTCACATGTAGGTTTCCTAAGAAATCTCCTTGACAACTGAGCCAAAGGAAATATTACCTTAGTAGAATAAAATTTTGTTAATACTAACTCATATTTAACTAAAAAGCCAATACATAAATATTTTTATATAGTAGATGATCACATGGTATTAAATTTGGAATTCGTTCGTTAAAGGGCATATTTTTCATTTCACATATTATTAAATTATAATTTTTGGCAGATTTTTTTATAGTTTTAACTATTTTTTAAAATAATATGTAAATATAATTAAAAAGGTAAATATATATATATATAAAAAGATTTTTTAAAAATAATGCTTTCATGTAAACAATTGACTAAAAAGTAAAAAAATAAAAGAGTAATCCGACTAAAAACATGTATCATTTCATAAAAGTATTTGAGACCATAAAAATCCAAAAGGCCTCAAATGCTTTTATGAAATAACACGTTTGTTTAATGGGATTACTTTTTTATTTTCCTACTTTTTAGTTGCTGTTACATAAAAACATTTTTAAAAAATGTTTTTTTACATATTATTTTTAAACACATATACATTGTTATTTATTGTAAAAGAATTAACATCATTTCATTTGGAGAATAGAAGTTTTTGAAAAATATATATTTAGGTTAATGGTATTCTACCTGCATATATGGTTGCAGAAAGGAGTTTGCTATTAACTAAAAGTGGGCCCTTTGATTCCTCTTGGAGGCCTTGCCATTGCAGCTGTTATTACTATGCGATTATTCATATAATATAGAAACATGGATGGGCTATTCACCAATACGCATTAACCAATATGGTGAGTTTATTGGGTTTTTTACCTCAAGATCAAGAAACACCATAGTCTTTCTTCTTAATTGCCTGATAAGGCAGAATGAATGTGTGTAGGAATGAATTTTTTTTTCTTAATAGATATATACAATCATGACAGACAAAAATAAATCATGGCCCTTATTCCCAGGAGGTTGTAAAGTCATCAGCCAAGGCAGCAGTGCAGAGGATGCTAAGAATCCTCTGATTGTGGACCCAGGTTGCCATCTGATGATGACTTTTTATGCAAATACTTACAACTGCAGATTACTTTCAAGTGAAGGAAGATTGCAAGAATTGGAAAAACTAATCTCATATTAAATGAGATATTATTGGACTTTATGAAGTTAGAAGACAAGGTGAAGAGACAATTGATTCAAAAAGTGGACACGTACTCTATTATTACAGACACAAATATTGGAAGTACAAGTGGAGTAGGATTCATTAGAAATAAAAAGTGGAAGTACGACATTGTAGAGATTGATAGTATATTGGACAGAGTGGCAAGATTGGTTATTCAACTTAATAGCAGATACCAAACATAGATAATTCAGATTTATGCTCCAACAAGTTATCATAGTGTTGAAGTAGTTAATGCTAGAATTGGTAAGCAAATGAAAGATGAAAGTGCTGTAGATAAATTTGATTATGGTAATAGAAATGAGAGAGGTCATAGACTTGTGGATTCTGCAAAAAAAATGAAAACTTTATATTATGAATTTTTTTTTTTTTTTTTTTGAGAAAAATGTTAAATGGAAATGACATGAAAGCATCCAAATGAAGGTACAGCAGAATTGGATTATATTTTGGCTAACAGAAAATATATATTTCAAAATTGTAATGTCCTAAATAAATTCAACACAGGAAGTAATCATCGATTAGTAAGATGTATAAGACACATGTTAATGCAAAACTATAGAGACAAAAAATTATTAAGAAAAACAATATTTACAATTGATATTCTTAATCTTCAGAAATGTTCTAATGAATTTAAATTAGAACTTGCAAATCATTTTCAAGTATTAATAGATTTTGAATATGATCCAAATTTGAATGAAATAGGAAAATAACTAACACACTTTTAAAAACTGCAACAAAAATAGCTGGTAGAATAAAGGCAACAATTGAGCAATAAATTCCTACTGAGACAACAGAATTTATAAAGAAAAGAAGGGATGTGAAGATATATAAAAATGATACATTAAGGATTGAATATCTCAAATTTGGTAAAATAGTGTGAAAAAAGTGTGAACTAGTAAAGAAAGCTGTAGAAGAGATTACTAAAAAGAGAGATGATATCATGAAATTAAAAGAATAGTTCTTTCAATAATTATATAGTAATAAAGAACAAGTACCTTCTACATCTATTACATCTTCTGAATTATCCAGAATTTTCACTGAAGAAATGAGACATGAAATTAAATTTATGAAGGGAAAAGCTTCAAGTAAAGTTGAAATTATAATCAATATATTAAAAGAAGCAGGTAAAGAAATAGAACATTATTTGGCAAAGTTATATACAAAATATCTAAATGATAAATATATACCAGATGATTGGAAGAATGCAGTATTAATATTTAAAAAAGATGATAAAGAAGATAGAAATTACAGACTTAGCAGTCTTTTATCAGTTTTATACAAAAATTTTACGAAGATAATTCCAACTCGTCCACAGAGAACCTTGGATTTTCAACCAATCAAAATAACAAGCTGGATTTAAAAGTGCTTTTAGTACAATAGATCATATCTAAGAATTAAGAGAAGTTATAGAAAGAACCAATGAATATGAGTAGCCATTATGCTTTGGATTTGTAGATTATGAAAAGGCATTTGATTCTATAAGCATTTCTTTGGGGTATAGACCCAGGATATTGTTCCAAAGAATATTTATAAAAATGCAACAGCAACAATTAGATTACATAATGATACTAGGAAGATTAACATTGAGAACAGTGTAAAACAGGGTGACTCCATGTCTCTAAAACATTTTTACAGCAGTACTGCAAGAACTATTTTATGGATTAAAATGGAAAGCTAAAGGAGTAAAAGTAAATGGACATTATTGAAGTCATTTAGACTTTTGCAGATGATGTAGTTGTTTTAGCAAATAATGCTTCAGAACTTTAGGAAATGTTACAAGAATTATCAGATGAAAATAAGAAAGTATGATTAAGGGTAAATGTTAAAAAGACTGAAGTAATATTCAATGATTTTCTCAAAAGATGAAAATAAAAATTGATTGTGATGAGTTAGAAGAAGTTAACAACTACAAATACCTTGATCAGATTATTATTACAGATGGAAATATAATGGGTGAAATTAATCATAGAATTAAACTTGGTTGGAATGCTTTTGGTAGAAATAATATTAAAAGGAAATATGGCTATGTGTTTGAAAAGGAAGGTTTTTAATGAATGTGTTTCACCAGTTCTTATTCATGGATCTGAAACTTGAATAACTAATCGAAGAGCAATACAGAGACTTCAAATCATTCAAAAAAATATGGAGAGATGCATGTTAGAAGAAGTAACAAGAAGAGATCAAAAATGCAATACAAAGGTAAGAGAGCACACAGGTGTTACTGATATTATTGAAAGAATTAAAAGACTGAAGTGGAACTGGGCTGGGCATATTTCTAGAAGAGATGATAATAGACAGATTATTGAAATCTTAAACTGGATTCCAGAAGATTGTAAAAGACCCAGAAAGAGTCCACATGTGAAATGGTGGATGAAATAAAGTGTGCAGGGGTGATGTGAAGAAGAGAGGCTAACTTTCATCCTGCATTGGATTGATAATGTTTGATGGTGATGATGACTTGCATATATATAAATAAATAAAGGCTTTATAAGTTTTTAACATCTGGAAAAGATAAAGCTGAATCAATCATATACATTTATTACCAAATAACAATACATGGAGCAAGCTAGATTTGCTCTTTCTAAAACAGCTGAAGTGTCATCAGCAAATTCAGGATAACCCATGGTCTTTGTGCTTATCTGCTTTATGAATGAAATTTATCAACCACTGATTTTTGTAAATGTGGGCAAACAGTGACTGTCGGATTTATGGCTACAACTGGTAGAATTAAAGAACGTAATGAAGCGACTACTGCATATTTCGCCTAATTGGAATCTCTAAACGTTTCTTTATGATAATCTTGCTAATAATCCCGCTGTCTAAATCCATATACTAAAAAATAATAAATAAATTGCCAAATACAAGCTAAGCAAAAGAAGTAAATTGAGTATATGTGAAAAAAAAAAAAGTAAATCAAAGCATGATGTCAGATTAGTTTATTAAGCTGACACAGATCGGTTGGGTTGTATATAAAGAATATTATTTTGAAAAATAGAACCTGTTCTTCCATTAATGAGATTATTTATTAATTCTAATTAATCTAAGAGACGATTAGATCAGTTGTTAATTAATAATGATAAGCAATCCTGGAATGATCAACGATTTCGGAGATGTCAGGTGTTTTCTTTGATTAAAATTTATAATTTATTTCTGCAGATGTAGCAAATACAAGAAAATGTATTAAATGGGTTTTTGCTTTTTTTGCTTTCTCTGTAAAACATTTTTTTAAATTATGTTATAAAATCGTAAATCTTAAAACTAATTAAGATATTTAAAAGTCAATTAATAAAAAAAAAAATGACACCTTAAAATAATTAAGTAAAACCAATTGACAATGTGTAAATTCCGTTTACATCTCCGAGGATGCGAACAAGATGCATCGCGAGAAAAGTAAATTAAACTGCATAAGTCCGCGTGTGCGCAGAATATTCACATAATAATAAGCAAAAAAAAAACATCAGTGTTGTTAATACGAAAAAAAGAATGATGAAATTTAGAGACTTAATAGTCTTTTGTATAGATCTGATAAATTCTAAACCTAGTACTAATATGAAAAATTTGTACATATAATAAAGGGAGAAATTATCCATAGAGATTTGAAGAGATGAGTTACAAATTGAGTTAATCCATCGTGCTTGCAAACTATTTCGGAAGTAATTATTCATTCATAATTTATATATTTTTATTTATCACTTTTGTTAACATGTTATAAAATTTAATCTAATTACAAGGATTTTTTTAATTATTAAATTAAGTTTAAAATTTATATATATATTTCCAAAATCCGTAGTTTCAGAATTCTACCGTTTGGAGAAAATAGAAAAATATTTCATTATTAAAACTAAAAAATTTCCGTTTTCTTAAAATCCATAAATATATGTGTGAAAAGAAGTGTGACTTGCGGTTATGTAGTTTGAAAAAAAGTATTAAAAATTCTTGCATTTCGTGCATGTTCATCCGCATAAGCTGACATGATCATGCATTATCACTCATATGCTACCTATCATAATAAAAAAAAAAACATTTTTAAAATGGCCCTTAATGGCAATCGTAATTATGACAATTCTTTCAAGCCTTAGGGAAGCCCCAAAATACTTTTTGAAAAGCTTAAGTATTTTTATGTAAATAAAAGTTTGTGCGCATTTGATGAATAATTAATGAAGGATTACTTCTGTTATAATCAATCCTAAAATAATCTGCTGTAATAATCATATTACTTTTGGGAAGACTTATTACAACCAATATACAATATTTAGGGACCCGTGAATACATATGGAAAATAATGGGTAACCAGAAAGTTATACATGGTTGGTTGACACCCTTATATAATTATGCTTCAGCTGTAATATACATATTGAATCATAAATGCTAATATGTAAATCATATAATAACAGCCTCAAACCTAAGTAAACTGATTGGTAGACAAGGCAACATTTCTGTTAAATTTTCATAATTTTCATTTATAACCTGTTTGTACTGTTGCTCTGGCAATAGATTCATATTTTGATAATTTAATAATAAAATAGGCATAAGATAACAACTTCAATTTCATTATGTAAATTATTGTTAAGTCAATGTTTATAAAAAAAAAAAAATCATTAAAATTATGAAGAACTAGGTAAAAATTACATTGGGAAGATTTTAGATTTTATATCATGATGTTTTAGAATCAAAAAATGTTATCAGCAATAAATCATTAATTAAGTTAAGTAATTTTGTGTTATTAACTTTACTTTTATTCATTACATACACCAGTCATCATATTAACATGCTATGAGCACAATATGTTAGTTCTGAATTTAAATAGTATATAGTTTCGCTATTCACCAAAAAACTTTTAAGGCTCTACTGTATCTGGTTCACAAGTTATGGCATGAAATAAATGACACTTTCTTACCATTCTGGAATATTTTCAATATGATCTCTATTACGATCACAAAATCTTGAATATTCTTGCAACTCATAAATTCACTGCCACACCCAATTTGAATTATTACTAATGTTTTTATAACAGTTTTGCTGAATTTAAAATAAAATTTAATGTGTGTTATTCTATCACAAGTTAAGATATGGAACACATTGTCACATTTCATATACCAGTGATCCAGATATGCTAACATTTTTCCAATTTTTATAGTGAATAGCTAAACTCTGTTTCTACATAACATTGCACTAATTTAGTGATGTTACTGCAGAAAGTTTGAAGAATCAGACACAAACCATCTTTTTACTGGGACATACTGTGTATATATGTGTTTGAAATTCTATAACGTAACAGAATGGGCCTTGAAACAATATATAATTCATATGGGACACCATTTTCCTTCATATATTATGGCATAGCCATTAAAAGAGATGTGTGTGGGTAGACTGGCCATGGACCACACAATACTACAATAATTCAGAAAAGCATGTTTCAAACTTACTAATACAGATCTAAACACTAAAATGACTTTCATCATAAAATCATATTAAGTCATAGTTAAATTATCAATAAAGACATTCATAATGTCAAACAAATTTTACATCAGTCTTCTAGGATTAATGAGTAATAAAAAAATAACCATCAGTGGGGGTGATTGAGACAAATGTAAAGAAGAAAAAATATGAGAGAATGGATTACCATGAGGATATAACAAACACTCCTCTAAATGAAGCCTAATATCCCTAACTCTTTTTTCCCATAATAAATAAAATCAAATACATCATGGTATGAATATTTAAAAATAGATTTTAGTGGCCTAATGCCATTAAATCCAATTTACAAAATATTTAACTCTATAACTTGTAAACAATCATGATTATCTTAATTCTGTCCAGAAACCAACAAACAAAATTATGTAAATAATGATTTTTAAATAAATAAATAATAAAATGGAATTTTACGAAACTTGAGTGCTCGAAATGAGATCAGTCTGAGAATCTTAAGCTCCAGAGTCTGGTGTTTTACTTCTGGATTAAATCATACAGGGGTAAATCAAAAGATTTTATTGCTTAGGATGCTTCCCAAAATTAACAAACTACCCTTCATTCACTCAATCAATAAGCAATATAGATGAATTATTTGAATGAGATACAACTTGGATATAAAACCCAATGCTGCTTTGATGTTTGAATCATACCCACATTAAAATAAAAGATAAAACTTAAATCTCTTTTCAAATATAAATTCTTTTAATAGACATAGCTTCAATTTCTAAGAAAACAATTTACATAATGACAATACTAGTGCCAATAATAATTGTCATCTGGGAGAAATTACTTCATTCCTGCCTATGCACTGAATGAATAAAACAAATATATATATATATATAACTCATGCATATGATTAATTAGCTTAAAGCAACATTAATTCACTTAATATTAAAGATGGCACACATTATATGTAATTCTTATATTCATTATATCTTCCTTACATTTCTTAATCAGCATTTTTTATTCATCATAACAAGTGAAACTCAATATTATAAGAATTATTAGGCTGAGCCCTTTTGGGGAACTTTAGTTCCCATATTCATAGCCTGTCTTGGGAGTGTTGGCTTATGATAAGATTTTAAACCGAAAAACTGGGTGGTAATTTATGCAAATTTATTCAATATGTTCATATAGTCCATTTTCTGAAGATTGAGAAGCATGATTCCTTCCCGTTTATTGCATTGTTGTCATTTGCAATAAAGCATGCTTCCTTTATTTTTCGTTTAGTATCATTACACTCAAGTCAAAGTGCCTTTGCTGAAGTGGGTTCAAATATACGGCCAGTAGTTCTTTGGTGTTCATATTATGAAGAGACCTGCACCAACATTAATATCAGAACTTCTCAACATCATTACTTATATAGGAGAGCACTAAATAATACTGAAAATAGACCTATATTCCTCTAACACCAAAGAACTACGGGCCTTATATTTGAACCCACTTCAGCAAAGGCACTGTGCACCGAGCATAATGATACTAAATAAAAAATAAAGGAAGTGTGCTTTGCTTCTCAATCTCCAGAAAGTGGACTATATAAAAATATAGAATAAATTTGCATACATTACTACCTAGTTTTTCGGTTTAAAATCTCAACGTAAGCCGATAATCCCAAGATAGGTTATGAATATGGGGATTAAAGTTTCCTGAAAGCACTCAGCCTAATAATTCTTATAATATTGAGCTTCACTTGTTTGCATAAAGCACAATTTATAACATACTACTCAAAGTTGAAGTAAAAACAAGGATTTTATTAATATTTATAATGACTTATTACAATAAATAATAAATAAAAATAATAACTGCTTTTCTTTGCTGTAAAAGATTTTGAATACAAGTGGTCTTTCCTACAAATATATGCATGTTTGCAAAAGCAATTATTAAACAGATTTCTTTGGGATATATATATTTATAATATTGTTAAAAAAATTTTTTTTTTGTTTTTCGATATATGTATAAATAAAAATATGAAATAAAAATGCATAATTTAGACATTTACTTAAAAAAATATTAAAGATAAGTTTAATCAAAAAAATGTTAATGTAGACATTTACTAATCAAATATTTATGCCATTTAAATTCACTATCATGCCTTTATTTTTGGAATTAATGTTGAGGTATTATTGGAATGAAATGTTCCTTTATGTTTTCTCTTTTTTTATTCCTAATATATTTTAATGTAAACTTTCTTGGCCTATATTATTCCCTTTATACTGTAGACCAATAAAATGCCAGTTTAGATATTTTCTTTAAAGCGTAATCCCTGCCACATTTTTTCAAATAAAAACAACAGTGAGTTAAATACTTTAGAGACAGGCTTTAACCTATATCATATGTGTCTTGAATGTTAATAATAGTCAAACAATATCTTTATCTGCTGATAGAGGGACCTCTCAAACCTTGACACAAGATAGCGACGTTTATAAAGATAAGAGCGACAATCCTATCTTTAACCTAACTTTCCATTTATATAAGCCAATCTGAAGCATCCAGATTTGGGAGCAGGTGTCGAGGCTTGAGAGATCACTCTATCGGCAAATAAAGATATTGTTTGATTATTATACACATTCAAGGTACATATGATATAGGTTAAAGCCTACCATGCTTAATAAATAATTACAACTTAACAGTGAGTTAAATAAATTGTTGTTATTCCTCCTTTCCTTAAAAAGACTGCGATGGGATTCATTATCCAATTATAAATGTGTAGGTTTTTTTAAAAAATAAATTTGTATTTGAAATAAAAATTTGTTTCAATAGATGACAATCTTTCCCGGCATTTCCTTACTAGAAGAATAATTCCAAGGCCTTATTTCAATTAGTAATGCATCTTAATTATTACTAGTAATACTAATCTTAATATCTGATATTACTAGTGATACTAATGTTTTAAAGCAAGATCAGCAAGTGGTGTAGACTAATAACATGTCTGTGATACAATTTTATGTAAACTACATTAAAATGCAAAGGATTATATATTAATATGAAAATAATTTTTTTAGACATCTTTTTTTCTGATCAAAAAAGCAAAGTGTGCTCTTTCCTTTTTAAGCCAATTCTGACACATTATCAGCCACAATTTTCATTCTTCAGCTAATTAGGTATGCAATAAGTATCGCTTAATGTTTCTGATATATTTTTAAAAAAGAAAAACGTTTAGCAAGAATATGTAACACTTTTTATAAATTAGTTTCTGCAATCAATTGAAATACAAGAAATAATAAAATTAATATGTCAAGCGTTGGTGGCCTAGTAGTTAGCATAGCTGCCTTCCAAGCAGTTGGCCCAGGTTCGCTTCCCGGTCAACACATTTGACACATGGAAAAAATAAAATTAATATGTATTTCATTTTATAATTTCTTTTTAAAAAATAATTACCCCAACATTGTTTCTAAATGCACATATAATTTCTATCTTCCATATTTACACACTTCAAGGACATCTGTGTTTTTAATAACAAATGGTTTAAAAAATATGGACTATAGATTAAGAAAGTAAAGGAAATAATTATTAGTTTTTGATTAATCTACTACTGTTTGGTTATTATAAAATGTTAGTATAAAATAGATTTAATATAAATTTATGTTATGTGTAAGAGCACAAAACTTATTTTACCTTGGATACCTTCTTTTAAATATATATGTAGACCATAAATCTAACAGCGATGTACCCTATTACAATCTATAAATATGTAATCAATCAAATTTTCCAGATTTAAATCCATATTTAAGATATCCTATGGATCAGAAATGTAATGATACAAGGGATATGTATGTGGCTGAATGACTAATATGTTTCTTAAATATCTGAAACTAATCAAGCATATTAATCAATTAGTTACATATATATCCCTTACATTATCATAATTCTAATCCAATGGGTAATTTAATATGGATATAAATTATTCTCATCAATATTATGGAATGTCTTGAATATTATATATACGATCATCAATACTAAATACATGCGAGCTTCAAAACTAAAGAGGTCGTAATTAAAACTTACAAATAGAAAATTCTGACCGCTGTTTACGTATGGACGCTCAGTATTTCAAACCCTCAGTTACCTTTAAGAATTTTGTTACATGAAATACACGCATAGTGAAAAACAGCGGCCTAAAACATTTTTCACAAGCGAATAGGATTTATGATAGGCTTTATAAGCGGTATGGTGCAAATTTAAGAAAGCGATTTAATTGGTTAATATATTTACAAGGAAATATATATATACGTATGTATTAGACTTATTTATTTTAAATATAAAAAAAACCTTAATGGAATTTTTTTTTATTATATAAAAAAGGTTATTTGGATATTTTAATTTTTGCAGATGTTTTAATGTATAATTATAGTTAGTAATTTCTCACAGAAATTAACAAATGTAACTAACTTTTCATTGGCAATAAAATCATTTTATTTAGAAATTTTATTGAAGTAAACATTTTTCACACATATTAATTTTTTTTAAAAAAAAAAAAAACTATTAAAAAAAACAACCTAAATTGTTTATTATTATTGATTTTTTTTTTTTTAAGTATTCATAAATATCATTTATTTTTTAGATAAAATTATCGTTTTTATCACAAATCTATATTTATGTAATATGTATAAACTCTTGATGGTTATAAACTAATGAATACAATTTAGATACCAAGGAACCATAGTCAGATATAATCTTATATCTAGTCTTATATTTGAATATTTATCAATTTTCAACATCCAATAATACTTCATAAAGAAGCTCTAAAGCTTTTTCTTATTCTTATTATCTTTTTCTTTCTCTTTTGGTTTTTATGTCTTTTATTAAAATCTCTATTATTTGCAGTAATGATACAAGTATTGATGTCTGTTGGATGACCATAGCTGGGCCAACAGCAAAACAGTATTTTAAATTCAACAGAAAAAAGTGGCCATAAACACCCCTTCATATTAGTTAGAAAATTTTAGAAATATGCAGAATACCCTTTGTATGATTGCTAATCATCAATCTCAATTTGATATCACATAGTAATAATAAATGAAGTAGAAATTGCAATGTTCAATTTAAAAATTGATTCAATCGAAAAGAATGATATATATAAGATAAAATTGAATAGATAGAGAACAACAATTTAATTTGAAATTTGAAAACAATATATTAGATAGGCAAGACAATTGTGGTGTAGTAGTCAGTATCTCATGTAAATCCATGATATAAATGCAACATTGAAATTGGTGATAAAGACTAATAGTGTCCTGATATACGTGTTACCATTGAATGCTTCTATGATCCCATAATTGCATAGCATAGACTAAGATATGTGCATGCATTATCAGATACATTTTCAGATATACTTGATGGCTAATAGACCAGAGATTAGAGTGGCCAAAAAAAAAAAAAAAAACTTGATCTCATGCAAATATAATATTTTGGTGGTACATAACAATACATTATCATTTGAATAAATGACTTCAGAATTACAACAAAGTAGCAACAGCTTGAAAAGAAAAATGTCAACGTCCTAAACATCAATATGCCAGCATTACATGCCAAAGCAACAGCATAATGTAATAATAATAATAATCCATCAAAAATATTTCCATAAAAGAACAACATCCAACTTGCACATAACAGCCTGAAAATCATATTACAGTCATGACCAGATATGACCCTGACATAATCAATGCACAACCATTTTGCAATCATAAGAGTACACTTCTATTATCATTTGATTTGGCCTTCCTGCAAACTTCACAAGGCTTTATGAATGATAGGGATAATGATTCAACAGATAACTATTACCATTGGGTCAGTTCCTACTAATCTTTTCAACAGTTAAAGTCCACCAGTACAAGACATATTTGTTATAAACTTGTTTGCATCAGTGTCTCTATAATGACCCCATATACTTCTCAAAATCATTATCCTTGCATCCTGTTTCACCAGAACTACAGCAGTTTTTGGATCATATATCTATAAAATACAAATGTAACCAATTGCCACTAACATAAAAATAAGTAAAATATGATACCATCATCAAAGAATTTTAATATCATTTGACTTACAATCAGTGCATTACATTTATTTGACTGATCAGATAATTGGCAACACTGACTTACTGACCATGACTAACCTAGCTAAAAGAATTAACTATAAGATTTTCTAGAAACCTCCAGTATTTTGGGATGTTTTGTAGCAAATGTAAATTCTACGAAATATTACTCCATCAAAAAATATGGCATACATGTTAACTTACAATCTCTTACCTCCTATCCTTTATAGCTTGTATGCACTAACTAAATAGTTGCAAACTCTGATAGTTTAAATATCTATTGACTTCTATTTAGTTATCTGCATAATTATTTTCTTTAGAAGCTGAGACTCAGCAGAGAATTAATTCCAATAATTTAGTAGCAAAATAAAGACAAATTCAATATATGTTTTCTTAAATATTTTGTAAACAAGTTTTGCAAGTATTAGCATATTATAAATGTGTGTAAAATTATTTAAATATGTATTTTCCGAAACTAACTCATAACATTCGTGAAGAAATGGATTAAGATGCTGATGGTAATAATAATAACACAGAGATAAAACAATGTCAACAATGTAAGAAAAATTTTCCAATATTATACCAATACATATATCAAAGAAAAAAACGTATTCAAACGATTGAATTAAATGGAAAAATAAGAGCAAACCAATTTTCAGCAAATTGATAATATAAAATTTTTTATCATTCACTGCAATTGTTAAAATTCTAGATAAAAAGTTCTGAACTGCAATTAATAATTTTGATATTCAGATGATGGAATTATTTTAAAAAGATGGTGGGTAATGGCAAACTGTCACCCAAATATCAGGTTATCATTTGCCCAGAGTATTTATTACCCAATTGCCTAGCTTGAACTTTAAGCAAAGCATACGTACTATAAAAATATTCAATCATGGGGGGGTACAAATAAAATTAAAACAAAGAATCCTCAACAAGTACTAACTTTTAGAAAAATAAGAGAGAGAAAATTTTGGTAGAAAAAATATGACAAACTAACATTTTTTTTAAGTTCACTAGAGGAAGATTCTTGACTTCATTAAAGGAGAAGCTACAGTACATCACATCACATTAGCAACAAGAGAATATACATGTAAATGGAAAAATATGGGTGATTTAGTCTGTAGACTGTGTAAGGAAGGAATAGAAAATATTAGGCATCTGTTATAATTGAATGTAAATGCTTGAAAACAGAAAGGGTACATATAATGAAGTTATGGAAGAATAAATATGAAAAAAGTGATTATACAGAATGTGGATTATTGCTTTTTATGTTGGGTTTGGGAAAAAATAAGAGGGATTTAGATATAAAGGCCCTAGAATTGACAAAGATTATGTTGTGGAAATGGGATGGAGCAGAATATGGGGAAACTTAGAGTGGGAATGAAAAATAAAGTGGCTAACAGGTTTCTCTGGGCATAATTGCCCAGAGATTCTTGACTTTGTTTAAGGAGAAGCCACAGTACATCACATCACATGTTTCTGGCTCCCCATTTTAGTTCCTTTTTTCTTAGTTTGGGGAATTAATTTTCTCTAAAACTATTCATATTTAAAAGAGGACTTTTTTGGCTCTCTTTTCATATACAAGTTATGTCAACACATTATCACAAGAATAATTTCAACCTTGGATAAAAACACTGTGTAAATTATATGGCAGCCATTGAAATTCCAAACAATTTCTACAGTGATTTTGCATTTTAATGAAAATTCTTCATTTCGCTTAGTTTTGCTGAGTGGATGAGAGGGTCTGGTTGTTGGAAGGGGCCCCAGGAGTCTAAATCCTAATTCTGCTGAGTATGGGATCTGGGATAAGAGTGAGTGGGGATCGTTTCAGACGTTGATTTTCTCATTCATAGGAAAAGAAAAATAATGTTATATTTTGCGGGTTTTTTAGCATTATTCTTACAAATGATTCTATCCATATATTATTCCAAAGTAAGCTGCAGTTTGTCCTAATGGTTTTAATTGCAAGTGATTCGCCTTATTTATTTATATTATTTCCAATGTTGTTATTGATAAGGTTGGTCCTTTGCTGTTCATGTGATTTTTTGTGATGGATTAGAATGATTTTCAGCAGAGACAATTTAAAACTTAGTTTTTTCCCTTGTTCTCCAAAAGTCTTCCAAAGTATACTGGGTTGTTCTTTTCTGGGAATATTTGAGACCATTTTGGAAACCTGAACAGTAGATTGACTTAACCCGTATTCTATATTACCTCAAGTGTTTTCCTATTCCTCAACTTATCCACTGTAAATTGGATTTTTCAATATTGTCATCCTAAAATGCTACTCATAATTGAACTTTAGGCTTAACAAATAATTCTGAATTGTAATTGAGGTTCACTTTTAATAATTAATCACATGGACTAATGCATTGAGTTTTCACAAGTTGATCAATTTTTGTAAACGCTATGGACAAAAAATACAGTGTACCATTTTAGATCTCCATATTATACTATGTAAATCAATGTTAATCTTGTAAATCATGTTGTACCAATAAAGTTTAATCCTATTTTTTTAAAAAACTAACATTTTTTTTTTCTCTCTGTTACATCGTAGAGGATAAAATATGTGGGTAATGAAATCCATAATGGAAATAAATAAAATAAAATTAATGCAGGGAAAAACAAGAAAAAAAAGATACATGTAATGCAAACATTTTTGATTAAATTTTTTTACTTATATTAGTGAAAGACATTTAAGAAAAGGAGGAACACAAAATTTATTTCACACTCTAAAACAGGATTCATCAAATCTTTTAACGTGAAGAGCGTTTTGTTTAAATACCCCCCCCCCATAAATGAGGAGTAAGGAAAGATGAAAAATAGGTTCAGAACAAATATGGTTGTGGGTGTATTTGAACATTCATAATACAATCTGCGTATATCCTAATAAAAATTATTTTAAAAATAAACACACAAGAACAAAATATTATTTTGACACAGAGACGGCTGAGGCCCATGTGAACAATGAAACTACACAAGGTCTCGCATTTATCAAGGGGCCACGCTTGCATTATCTATGCTTTCAGCAAATATCAACCCAATAAAATGTTTTATTAGAAGACTAGAGGGAGCCAGGGTCTTCAGTTTACTCTGTTACTGGCACCCCGTTTTAGTTACCTAAATTATATTTTAGGGAATTTTTTTTCTCTAAAACATTTCCATTTGACCAGAGTAACCTTTTAGGTTCCTTTGTACACAAGAATTATGGCACCATAAGACAACAAGTAAGCGTAATTAAAATTTTTCTTTGGAGCGTGGTTAAAAATAACTGACAGCCATGTAAATTTTCTAGAGATTTTTATTGAAAGACTTAATTTTCAGGGAATATTTTGATTCAAGGCAGCTTTGCTGACTGGGTGAGAGTTTCTGATTGTTGGGAGGACCCCTGAGGGCCTGAATCTAGGAAAAAAGTGCTGTGGGGATCGTTACCAGAATTGGATGGCTCATTTATTTGTTAACAATAGTAGCATTTTTCATTTAGACTTTAATGCTTGCTTTTTAAACCTGATATTTTTCTTTTAAAGAAAGATTTTTTCATAATAGTAAATTGTTTCTCATTGTACCTGATTATTTATTTCAAGTGTTGCTTTATCTTTTATCCATGCATTTGATGGTGGATCACTGATGTTTTTACCAGATTTGATGGCTCATTCATTTGTTAAAAATGACAACGTTATTCATTGCAGCTTTGTGCTTGCATTTTAGACCTGAGATTTGACTTGTGAAAAAGATTCTTTTCTACTATAGTGAATTGTTTTAGACTGTAACTGAACATTTGATTTCAAGTGTTGCTTAATTATTCAACCTTACATTCTATATTAAAAAAAATGTTTCTATCTTGAATGCTGAACTATACAAATAGATAATTTTAACATTTGGCTATATGGATTAGTGCTTCTGGTTTTCATAGGTTATCAGGCTGCTGAAACATGATGGACACTATTCAATATGCGATTTTAATGGATACATTACTCTATATACATCTTTGATTGCTCTACAGA
The DNA here is from genome assembly GCA_028023455.1 of Epiperipatus broadwayi. Lineage (NCBI taxonomy): Eukaryota > Metazoa > Onychophora > Udeonychophora > Euonychophora > Peripatidae > Epiperipatus > Epiperipatus broadwayi. The sequence continues at coordinate 295,353 of JAQFVV010012969.1, forward strand.
TCTAGAATTATATTGTGGTATAACACATAATGCAAGCATCTGGTTACTACATATGCATTAAAGTTCTTGATTTTGGAAAGTAATGATGAATTTTTTATGCAAGTCATTGGAAATCCCGGAGATTTGCACTGTGATTTTAAATTTAGCAATTATTATGTCATTGGATTGTTAACAGTTGTACCTCATCGTATGGATTGTGCTTCTAGTTTTATCATTTGATTTTTACCATTAGTTAAGGACCTCATGGATTAGTTTTTTATATATTGTCTGGAAGCTGAAACATGAGGGACAAAACTAATGTTCCCAAAGAGTTCAACTGTGATTTGAACATTGTATTGGGGCTACTGTGTCACTCATCTTTGCAGTCTTGAGGACTGAGTCTGTTGCTTGGAGAGCTCCCAGGGCTTGCTTCCTAGTCTTGGAGGGGGGCTGGGATGTGGGTGTATTGGGTTCTAGTATGGGCTTCAGATGAAAGAGTCTGGAACTTGGGAAGATTCCTGGGGCCTGAACTCTGGTTCTTATGGGGGGACTGGGATGTGAAGTGCTATGGGGATTAGTACGGGTATCATCTTTCTCATCTTCGGAACAGTGGAGATGACGTGATGCATTGTGATTTTAGTCTCTTTGTGTTCTCTATATGATTCATAGGTTGGTAATTAGACTATGTGATAATCTGTAGATGGCAGTGAGATTTACATTTTTGATTAGTGCTGCAGCATTGCTTGTCTTGGCTGTGAAGATGAGAGAATCTCATGCTTGGGTGACTCAGGCCAGAGAGTTCTACTATGGTTTAAACTTCATAACAGGGCTGCTGTGTCACTCATCTCTGCCTTCTGGATGGCAGGGTCTGGTGCTTGGAAGGTCTCCCAAGCCTGGGTTTTGGAGGGGATCTGGGTGCTGTGGGGATTAGTAAGGGCATTGGATGAGAGAGTCTGAGCTTTGGAAATACCCCAAGACCTGGTTCCTAGTCCTTAGGATGGGGGCTGGGACATGGGTGCTGCAGGCATTAGTATGGGGTTTCACTTTCTTGTCCTCTGGATGGTGGGGATGATGTGATTCTTGGCAGCTGTGATCATCTTGTTGCCATTAAGGTCAGGGGTTACTTAGTAAACTATGAGAGAAGCTATGAATGGCAAGATATATGCATATACAATTCAAGGTTTTTCTGTTCACTCGGTAAATCGAGTTCTGCATTGAAAATCATAGTTTGAATCTTGTATATCACAACATATAACATGTAAATTCAAAGATTAATATTATGTTAATAAATCATATTTTGAGAAAAAAATAAAATGTTTTATTACTTGCAAAATGTAATTACGTTTTCCCTTTTTTTTTTCTGCCAAAATTCTATAATTTGAAGGCCTATTACATGGAAATAATACAATCGTAGAAGCACTGGTTGTAAGGCGATGTACACTTTTCATCTATGTACAATGTGTATGCATGCGTAAATATTTCACAATATTCTGGTTATATTGATGTAAAATCAATACTAGATCAAAAATGATTGTCTTCATTAACATTTTTTATTTATTGAATCAGAATTTTCAAAAAATGAATAAATATGGCGATGATATTAACGGATTCCCAATAAAACATTCAAGGAAAAAAAATATGATTTTTTTGTGTTACATGTACTTTACCTTTTCTCAAATATTCATTCAGTAAAATTGCACAAAGCCGTATTTATAATTTATAAATAATCATGAATAAGTAATATACATTTTAAGTATTAATTTGTGCAATTTTATTTTGAGTAAACAAAATAAAATACACACAATGCTAAAAATTATATTTTATTTTCTTGAATGATTTTTTAGCGAATTCTCTCTCATTAATAATAAAAAATTTTAATGAAGCAAATCGTTCTTGACTTGATTTATAATAATTGTAGAACAATATCTGCAAATAAGTTACTTTTTTTAAAAATATCTTAAGTATTTTAACATGAGTAAAAAAGTTCACGCCCCACCCCATGCAAGAAAACATTGTTCCGAGAACAACACACTTTTTCTCGGGCCGGCTCTACTTTGACAATTTAATTTATTTACAAATTTGTACTATTTAAATGTTCATTATATACAATAATTACTATTCTATAACATGCTAAATTTAAGAAACAGTGTTGTAAAGCACATTTTTCCATTTCTAGAATCGTCAAAATTTTTGTTTATAAATTCAAGAGAAAATAAAAAATGGGTTTATGTTTATTTATCATGATAAAAAGAGCGGCGGAAGATTGGAATCAAAGAGCTGCATGCGGCTCACGTGCTGCAGTTTGCTAACCCCAGTTCAAGAAAATTACTCAAGGATCATTTACGTTCACAAAGTATATTAATATCGAAAACAAATCTTTAAAAAAAAATAGCTGTACTCCATCAAAAAATAATGGAATGAAAAAAATGCTTTAATTGACGACACATTAAAATTCCACAGCGTTGCTTAGATTCAACAGACGATTTCAAGCTTACAGCAGAGAAGATCTTTTTTTTTTTTTTTTTAAGTGTCATAGGATCTTTTTTGGTCTCCGTAAATTAACAATTCCTAGTAAACCAGGGCCCCTCCCTCTTCCTTAAGTTATTCATACCTATAAAGTAAATCAAGAACCCAATTATGGTGCAATGTAGACCAAGACATTGTCCAATTATGGTGCAATGTAGACCAAGACATCAAATTAACAGAAGTGGAACCTATAATCATTACTATTTAAGACCAGCGCCAGAATTTTAAAAAATCATTAAATGTATGGGGGTGGGGGAACCAAATGTCAAAAAAGGAATTTAAAAAAAGCATAAAAACTTCAAAGATGAATTTTGAGATGACTCTACAAACCAATTTGTAAACCATAAATATACAATATATTTCAAGCCAATCCTTATTTGACAACTTGAATTTTTGTTTTTTAATCTCTTCTGCAGCAAACTTATTTTTGAAACTTTTAAAATATTGTTACTAAGTGGAGCTCTCCATTGTATTCTTTCTTGGGTATAAGAAATTAGTAGTACTGCATTCCCTTTACAATACCTTTTGAGTTAATCTTTACAATGTAAATAAAGACTTTTTCTCTCATAAAAATCATAAATTCCAATGCTCTTACAATTGTAGAGTCAGTCAAAGTCATCCTATGGAATTAGCTGAAAAACACTGTGATTCATCTTATAATCTTACCACCACATTCTCAGAATATCATGGGTATCTTTAAGTGATACAATAATAGATTGCCCATATTTTTCAGCCATAGAATAAATATGGAAGAAATAATAGCCTCATTGTGATGAATTATCCTATCTTTTAATTTGTTACAAACACTAGCTGCACATTAGAAAATGTACTATGCTGCATTCGTGCTATACATTTCAAGCTGATAATAATCCAAACCCAAATTTTCAGATGGTTTATCTTCCATTGAAAGAACATTGAGTTTTAAATCAATCTTTCGAGGCTGCATATAAAATATAACATTCTATGTATCATACTTCAAATAAGCAAAAATAGCAACCATCAGCATGTTGTACACCAAGAAACCAAAAAGATAATTTTCTATTAATCAATCCATATTAAAAGCCTCACCAACAAATCTATATCACATCTTGATGTCTTCTTCATGACATTGTTTATAAACTGTTGTAAGAGTGAAAGTCATAAACATACAATAAGAACAAATAATGCATGTCCCCACTTGATACCAGTTTTCATTTCAAATTTTTTAGCTATTCCATCACTAGTAATAATGTCTCATCTTACACCACCACATAGCAGCTTTATTATAAATATAACAATATATATAATAGATTCACACAAAATAAATGTCTTCACTAGGGTGGAAAACCAATTGTTGAACCTGTATATATGTATAGTGGAAGACATTTACATATAAAGTTAGATGGATACAGCTTAAATTTGGTTATTCTTCTCGATTTTTTTTTCATGTAAATAATATATTCCTACTGTATTTAGAATCAAAGATTTATGGTTTTGCAGATGATATTATTTTGGTCTTGTGCTGTGGTTTGATATACTTATCTTAAAAAGATAATTAATGATGATTTACTCTGAATTAGCAAATAATTAGTTTTTAATTATTTACCAGTTAATTTAAACAAAACAAAAACAAGATATTTGCATCTAAATTTGTTCCCTATTTTCTTGACATCACTATTTGTAATAATTATTTTTTTTTTTTTTGCATTGCAGAAGTATTTGAATATATGCTAATATTTCATTTGTTAATAATTATTGTTATCTTGGTATATTTATTAATTCTAGATTATCCTGGTCAAATCATATTGACTTTCTTTGTTATCATTTATTTAACCTAAATTATATGTTATTTACATTTAATGTTCTTCCATTTATCCAAGTTTTTCCTCCACCAACTTTAATTATTACTTATACTTTCCCTTATTCATGAGAACTGTTTATTATGAGCCTCATAGTATACTAGATGTTAATGATTTATATTGATAGAAGAGCAATCTTTGATATATATATATTGTAGTAGATCTCACAGAGATCCTAAATTTTCTATCATAAATACATAATTATCTATTAAATATTAAATAATTTACATCAAATTTTTTTCAACATTTTCAGTCAAAAGGAGCTTAGTTATAATGGCCCCAAATTATTTAATATATGTAAGAATGAATTTAATTATCATAGTTATTTGACTTGAAAAAATGTTTACATCATTGGTTGTATTATACTAAACAATGTTTTCTAAAGAGAAGGTAATCAAACTTCCATAAATGTGCCATACTTTATAACATTCAATTAGAGATGTTAAATATGAATAAACTCTCGATCCAAGTCACAAGATAAAGTCTTTGAAAAGAACAGTCATCTTATCTTCGTACCTAAATGCAATTATATATGCATATCTTAAGCATTTAGAAACAGAGTGTGAATGTATTATATGATTCACTTTATTTACATTTTTTTATATCCTATTAACACTTGCGAAATATTAAAATTTACTATGTGTTAATGTTAGTAGATGTTACACTCAATATAAATAATCAAGACATTTTATTAGAGCTGTGTCTTTCCTAGATTTGCCTACATATTTGCAATTAGGTACAATGATAAGGCAGCAGTTCTTATCTTTTCGAAGTCTTTATCTTGTCACTTGAATCAAAAATTTACTTGGATTTAATGTTCCTAAGTGAATATTATAGTATGGTGCATGTGTGGAGATTTAATTCCCTTTTTAAAATTTCTTGATTATTTACATTAAATAATGTTTGCATTTTGAATTTATATTTTATTATATATATATATTATGATTAACATTTTATCTGTTGTTTTAAACTCCTTGCTTAAATTTTTTTTTTGTATCAAGTTTATATAAATTGTATTATTTACTAGCTGTTTACTAAATAAATAAATGTACATAGCATATATTCAACAAAATTTATGCAATAAATTATTTTAATGCTATCAATTTTTAAAAAGCAATGTATATATAGTTAGCAACTTCAGCTCTAAGTAGAATCAATTTTATACATTATAAAGATTTGTATGTTTTTGCAAAATTTTTAAAGTATATTATTAACTGGGTACTAATTTTAAAAAACATCACATGACAATAATTACTAGACATCACATGATCACTATCCTAAGATCTAGGTGCAGTGCTCTCAGATGCAAGGCTCCTCACTGACGAAGGCCACAAGCCAGAAACTAGTCTGGGGATATTGGATGAGTAGGCACTAGATAGGGATTTCATGCACAGGCCTTCTGGCATCCATTGATTACTCTGGTTGGCACAGGGTGGCACTACTGTATGGAGAGTTTTGCCTTCTACCAAGTGACAACTTTATCTAATTGGACTTAAAATATGCTATATATGTTATAATATCATAACTGCCATTGTAATAACGTAAATATAATAAATTATTTGAAAAAAAAAAAAATGCTATAAAAATATTCTAATAGTTATCTCCTTAGAAAGTCATGTGACATTCAACACTGAAAATGATAGGCTGAATGAGCTGGACATTCTCAAGCAGGACACTTAGACTGGGAACAGTGTTATTTTAAAATTATTTTATTGCTTTTTGAACATCTGTAGTAATATCAAGAAATGAAAATTCTAACAAATCAAAGTCTTAATTTTATTTTTAAAAAACCACTACTATTTTGCAATAAATAAATAAAATTTAAATTGTACAGAAAATGAAAATTAATTAATAATTGATTTTAGCCAACGTTACTTTCAATGACAAATTTAATTGTAAAATAAAAAACATTAACTAAGATATAACAAGTATGTCATCACACATAGGTGCAAATATGCTTATATATGCAAAGGTGTGAGAGTAAACCATAGTTATTTAAAAAAAAGAAAATCGGTATGCTAATGATAATCCTATATATATATTGAGATGGTATTTTTCACTTCACAATAGAATATTAAATATTTTATTTATATATCTAATTTAGTTGAATAAAGATATTAGATTTTCATGAAAATTTTGTTTTTATATAGATACACGGACTAAATAGAATGGCAATACTAATCTATTTTAATTAATCACAAATCTAATTAAAGTTTTTTTCCCATTGATATGTAAACAGTGATGGTGAGGGAGACAAAAGATACTCTCCAAAATGTTTAGGCAAATAATTTAATTATAGATTTTTTTTTGTATTGAATGAGTCTTTAATTGCAAAGTCGAAAAAATAAGACACGGAATTTAAGTAAGAAAAGAAAAAATATTTGTACTGCATTTTCTTTGTAAATGTTAGTAAAAATAGAATTGATGTGCTAAATTTGAAGAAGAAAATGTCAAGTGAAAGGAGGGGGGAAGGTATTCTGCAGACTATAAAAACAAATTTATTTTTAAATTAAGGATTCTTTATGGTTATCTTGTTGCTAGCTTCATCAATATATCCTGGCTAGAGAAAACCATGTTTCCTCCTGGTAATTCTTTATTCCTAACTGTATCTACATATGCTGAGTGAACTGCTGCCCAAAGGACAAAGAATCCTCAGGTAGCTAATTGAAGCAGTATACCTATGACAAATCAGACTTTTACCATACATGATGTATACTAAAGCTAGAAATGACAAATTACAATTAATAGCAGAATCCCTCCCAACAATAGTTGTCAGCCATCCCAAATTGATACTGATCAACTCTTATCAGTGTACGTCGAATTTCACCAAAGAACCTTATATCAAGTTTCGAACTAGGTAATTATGAATTTTGCAAAGATGCAATTAGATTCCTTAATTGTTTAAAACTTGAACTGTTAGTTAAATGACATTAGAAACAAGGCAGCATATTGTAAATATAACTTAATTTTATTTATTTATAATATGTAATGTGTTCATCATTTATTAATTTTATTTTATGATGTTATGTTTACTTCTGCTATTATTTATAATAGGATCAAATGAATTTTGATTCCGTCTATCCCATGGGGCTGATTCTATAGAAGTTATTTTACATCTAAGCAAGAGTTAAAATTGATGTGATTTAAGGGGTTTTTTTTTTAAGTAACACAGATGGAGAGATTTTCATATAATTATTATCTGTGCTTTTTTTGTCGTGTAACATGGTGGAATGGCATTCTGGCATATTTTTTAATGTACTTTTAATATTTCAAATGTAATTAAATGAAATGGTATTGCACAGACATAATTATGATCCACATTTATATAATTCGAACAAATAAAAAAAATATGGTGTTTTATGAATCAGATGAAATATGAATGGATTTGAAATTGGTACTCTCATTTAGTGAGAAATGGACTCGTCCATGCCCCCAATTGATCACTCATGATCAACGACTGATTACGGTGATGCATGTGCAGCCAGTAATATCTGATGTTTGTGATGGAATGCACTGTGTAGCGATTGACAATGTGTGGAATATATAGTGCATTAAAATGTAACAATGTGCAGTTTACACTAAAATGGTTCAATTAACACTTTAGGTGAGCAATAATAAGTATCTTGAAAGATTATTTGTATAGTTGTAAGGAGGTGTCATACCATACAATAATATAAAGGAGAAAAAAAAAAGATCCTCATAATGTAGAGGTTAATGCATTTGCCTCCATACCATGACCTTGGTTTTAAACCTGGATGATTTTGAATACGAAAGATGTTTTTAAGTAGCTAAGAATTTTTAAATGAAACCTGAAAGAAAAATTATTAAACTTTAAGGAAGTTTAATAATTTTTCTTTCAGGTTTAAATTTATAGGCAACTCAAATGATCTTAGATAAACAAGTTAACCTTCCACCATTCTATGAGAACTCTCACAACTCAATAGCAGACTAGTATAGTATATTCAATTTTCTTATGCTATAAAGGGATATGAGAGCACTTTACCCCACAGTAGGCTATTAAAAACTGTTTAGGTTTTTTTTTTGCCTTTTACAGTATCTTGAATAAATTTAATTATATCAGTTAAGTTCACAAATTGATATACAAAATTGCCCAACCACATGGTTGTTTAGTACTTTGAATAATTACTACACTCTGTGCCGGTTAATGCTGGAGTAGAGGAACTAATTCAAGAACTAAAAGTCCCTGAATCACACCTTAATTCCCGTGGTCAAATCTCACAAACAACCCACCCCCCTTCCCCAAAGCCATGAACCATTCAATTACTTTAATAATTACTGTAAATTCTGATTAAAATTCCTACTTTATAAATATTTATAAATTATCAGAATTGGAGTTCACTTGTTTTTTTTCTCTAAATATTAAATCATTAACATTTCTGATCTAATTTGTAAAGGTTCATACTGCTATACCAACAAGGATTAGTTTACAATTTAGTCAATCTTAGATTACATTTGTTATTGCATTAATGGGCTCTACAAAAAAGATGGATGGTGAATGTTATGAATAACAGGAAGAAATCGAAACTCAAAATCTATGAGTGAGAAAATAAACAGGTACCACATCACGGGAAAAAATAATGGGATTGAAATGAAGTTAACACATTACTAAAACAAATGATAATAAATCGATAGACAATGATTTTAAATAGACATCATGAGACCTAGAAAAAGACCAAATGCCAGATGGATGGATTTCATAAGGATGTTTGCTAGTGTGACATGCAGAAGACAGTCTATGAATTGGAAAAAACTTCATTAAACTTGGACTTTTCTTTTGCAATGAATCGACAATGGTTGAAAATAATGAATAATGATACAGATAAAGTATGTTTGGTTGTTTTTACTATTCTTGCAGTGTTTTGTTTATTTTATTAGATAACAATATCTATTTACATTCATGGTTGGATTAGGATATACATACTAACAAATTCATTTGAATCATAAAGACATGTTTGTGTATTTACATTAAAGAGTATGTGTATGAAAAGCTCATGACAAAGTGCGAGTATTTAAGTAGGTTTATAATAATACCATTGCCTGATTTATAAATATCAATGATCCAAGAAAACCAGCCATTGTTATTACATAGTTGTAATACCATAATGCCTTGTTACCATGACCTGACTTTGGAAAGAAAGCTTAACGTAGACGCGTTTTTAGTTTCAAAAGCAAATAAAATATTCTAGCTTGATAATGTACAGAAGTACAACAGTTTTTTTTTCTGTTTTTAATTCTGCATTCATCATATGATATTGTCCCATGGACAAGTCCAGAGAGTAGCCACATCATCATTCATTTTTTCCATTCACTCTCTCTCCATTGACCAGCTCTTCAATTCCACATAATTCTTCCCATCTCTTATATCATCCAACAATGTCAATCTTTTCTGTCCTTTCTTCTTACTTCCACTCACCATCATCTCTAAAACATATTTCATTAAAATATAATTTATTCTTAATATATTTCCAATCCAGTTTCTCTTTTTCTGATTTCCTCAATTAATCTTCTTTTTTATTTTATTTACTCTTTCCAATACTTCATTTATTATTTTATTCATCCAACTAATATTTCATTAATTTTTTTTCCATTCTTCTCCATGTCCACATACATCTCAAAGGCTTCCAATCTATTCCTAATTTTATTACTCATTGTCCACGTTTCACAACCATACAATAGTACACACTCCACAGACAGCATTTAATTAACCTTTTTCTTAATTCTCTCTTCATTACTCATTAATAATTTAATTTTAATGCCCTATGCAGTTGAACACAAATGTTGAAATTGAACTTGAGAGCTAAAGGTTCTTCGTTTGAAGTTCTTCGACCCCACCCCCACCCTTCATCTTGATGTACGTGTAAGTATGTGCTATCTAAGTAATAAATTTCCTTTTTTCATCAATATGAAATGAAATTTTTAATTTTAGAAAATTCTGCACTGATCTACTTTCTCAAGTTATAATATATTCATTTCACTTTATTGTAATGGTTTCTGCTTCATTAGCCTTTTTTTACTGTTGACAGATAATTCATGAATGGGTTTTTTGTTTCTATTTAATAATAATTTATTTTTTAAATGACTTTAGTAGATCAAATTGCAATCCGCTGTACATTGCCATTAGCTGATCTTAAAACATATCAGCATTTCTTAAAATTTAATGAAGTCTTTGTTTAAAGAAGAACACAGTAATTATTAAATATAAAAGAAAAAGGTTATCAATTATTCAATTCTAATTCTCAGTTGAAAATTAAATGTATAAAATTTATCGAGATACTATAGAATATTTTCAGCAGAAAAAAAAAGCATATTATTTGAGTAAAAAAAAAAAAAGATTAGCATGCAATTTGTCTGCCTAAACATATATACGTAACTAGTATGCACGCACATCTTTCAATCAATAGAATTTGTATATAAGGTTTTATTATTTATTTATAAAGAGTTTAATAATCTATAAACAAAAAGAAAAATCATGATTATTTTAAGACTTATAAAAAAAAATATTAATTGAATAAAGTTTTAGCATCAGCCTGATAAGAAAGAGAGAATAGCCAATAATATTTTTAAGACCACATTTACATAGAGACTAAATTCTCCATATAGCAATGCCACTCAGTGCAAGTCAGAGTAACAAATGGATGCAAGAAGGTTTGTGCATAAAATCCCTATTTAGTGCCTACTCATCCAATATCCCCAGACTAGTTTCTAGCTTGTGGCTTTCATCAATGAGGAATCTTGGATCTGAGAGCACTGTGCCTAGATCTTAGTATCTCCTAATTCAATACTCCTCACGACGAAAATCACAAGCTAGAAACTAGTCTGGGAGAATTGGATGAGTAGGCACTAGATGGGAATTTTATGCACAAACCTTCTTGCAAATTGACTACTCTTGCTTGCACAGAGTGGCGCTACTGTATGGGAGAGTTTAGCCTCTGTGTAAACAGCTTATGTACGCATAAAGAATCGTGATCATATGATATTTAGTGGTTTAACATCATTTACTTACTTATGGATTTTTTTTTTTTTTTACTTTTAACATAAATTTTATTGTTGAAGAAAGCGATTAGTTAGGTTATATTAGTTTATACATATACTTCTTATTGCATATCTATATATCATATTTTAGTTAGTATTGTATATCTACATTCACATATGTATCATTAAAGACCATCCTGGATTTCTTTTTTTTAAAGACAGATTTAACTAGCAACAAAATATCATAAAGAAACCTGTAGAGATTCCAACCAGGAGGTAATGACTTTATTAAGTTCAATTCTACCACTATAGATATAGATTTGATAGTCATTAACTATATGTTTCATGATGTGTGCTTTTTCACAATTACATAATCCGGTGGCTGTTAAATTCCATATAGGTAAGCAGATGAGCACAACTACTAAAAGATTACACTTTTAGCAAGTCAAAGATGTGATATAAGATGCAGAACCGGGTCTGGGCTTGAGGATATTCTCAAAGCTTGTTAAGAGCTTGTTTTGCGGGCTCTATATATAACATTTGTAAATACGAGCTTTATTAAAATTAGGTCATGTGACATCTGACTTGATTTTTTTTTTAGCATTTTATTTTTTGCTATTAAGGCTTTGGCGATTTTTATATTGCTAAAGCTATTAATATATGGTGTATCTGAACTTAGTTCAGTCCCATATGGCTATTTGAGTTAGATAGTTGGATTTTTAGGCATATGGATGTCTGAAAGTTTCAGATTTTCTTCTCAATAGTTATACATTAGATAAAGTGCTGGACTTGTCCTAGTATTTTTAATCTAATGAATATCCTGGCACCTCAATGACGACGACGCTAGATGCAGAAACCGGTCTGGGGTTGAGGACATGGAAATAACTTCAGACTTTATTTTGTTTATATCATAATTTTTGAAAATATTTAATCCGAAGTTTATGGACAAACTATATAAAAATGTAAATAACATACCCATATATATATATGCATATAATATATCTATATTATGAATTAAAAAATTAAAACATACAAAATGAAATTTTCTTTTTTTATTAATGGATCACAGATAACTGAAATCATGGAATATAGGGGATTGCTATACTTAATTTCACCTACTCTTTTAAATAATCCTCCGATAAATAGTTCTTTTTTATATATATAACCTTTACTATCTTCTATTTTGCCTTGCTTTTTCCATTTGTTTTATTTCTTAATAACTTGTTATTAACTAATGTTTATATTGAACAGTAGTGATACAGGATATTTGCATCAGTTGTTTGCAGTCATGATCAATGACGAAATAACATGTCGCAAAAACAAAGTATTCCTTAAGCTATACTGAAAGTAATATAAATATTTCAAAATTGCTATTTACATAAAAAAAAACAAATGATTATGAAAGCCTATTAGTAGTATCTTTGGGAAACAATGTGTAAATTAAAATATACATGGACTATCAACACTATTGGAATAATTTGCCTGACATCAGCAAATGTTCGTGTGTATCTTTATAACATGTTCATTGTCATTTCTGCCTTTGACAAAGATTTAATTGCATATATATATAAAATGTGTCAGTAAGCCAGTAGATAAGGTATATAAATTAATAACAAAAGAATTGCTATTGATCTAAATAATTTTTGATAAATAAAATGCATAGGATTTTATTATTTGGGAGTTCATAAGAAGTTTCAGTACAAAACCTACCAGTGCCAAAATCAACCCTGAGATCTCCCGATCCCAAGTCGAATGCTCTACCTACAGCGCCAACCCATGCAGACCCTGGGATAACCCGATCCCAAGTCAGGTACTCTACTTACTGTGCCGAATCGAGCAAGGTATAATTTTTGATAATATATATTGATATAATATAAACTATTTTACGAACTGATACTTGTTGCATTCTTAGAATTTTCTAAATTATTGATAATGATAAAAAAATAAGTTTAGGGACACTACTTGATGTCAAATTAGATACGACTATATATGTTTAAATCCTGCAAGAATCAAGCAATCAAAAGAATTTTTTTATGAAATGAGTCTGCAGTTGTTATTTGAAACGGCTTATTTTTTTAAAAAAATTTATCTACAATACAAAAACATTTTTTTCTTCCCTATTCTGATTTATCTTCATTTTTTAACTAAAGGTTGATTACCATTAATTCAAAATCCCCATATCCAGTGGGGTTTTTTTGATTCATGGCAGACTTCACTGATAAAACCTTTCTGCACTCATTATAAACCCAAACTCTGTTGAAAATTTAAATGTTCATTTTACTGTCTATAATTTGTATGTACTGAAATGGTTTTTGCAAGCTGTATAATTATGCGAGCTGTATAAATTCATTGTATTGATATATACAATATTAAATATATCATACATTTATATTTATACCAGCAAAAAATATTTAAAACAATAAATCAAAACAATAATTGATCATTTTATTCGAATAACAGAAGTTTTTGAAATACTGGTATTTGGATTTGGTGATCTGGTTGCATAAATGCAAAAGCTTGTTCTGGTAAACTTCTTATTCATTTTGAATATTTTATTTATTATAAGTACCTTTAATCTCAGCGTCCATGTAATACTCATCATTAGTGTAAAAGAGAACACTACTTTTGAGCTCAGTGTCCATAAAAGATTGACATTGCATCCCTAACAGTGAAGCCCACATATTATTTTGTTTTCACAATCAGCACATCAATATTTACCTTACTCAATTAAAATTAATCTGGGACTTTATCCAATAACTAAGTATAACGATCCAGAGATATACTTAACGTAATCTGCACTACAGGGCGCCATCTAGGCATTTGAACCTAGAAAAATTTATAAAGTAGGCAGATACGTAAGTCAGAAAAAAAAATTATTTTTATTTTATTTTAATAAATATATTTTGATATCCGGTTGTTAGCCCATTGTCACTAGCTCAGGCAGTAGCAGAGATTTATATTTATAATAAATTCTTATCTAAGAATATATAAAAAGGAATAAAATAAGCCACTGCCAGTAATTAACACACAAACATTTATTTACGCACATATATAAAATTTAGCATTATTTTAGAATAACTTTTACTTTGGATTTTAACTTGATTTTAGAATTTAAATTCACATTTTAATTTTTATAATATTATAAGTTTACATTTTAATTTTTTATAAGTTCGCACAGATGGGTTTATAAAAGTTTGTTTTATAAATGTTGAGTATAGATCGGTTACATAGATTACACGGTCAAAAACATTTCAAAGTAAACATAAACGATCAACATACAAAATCATTGATACCATCAATAGCATAGGGAATACACAAGAAACCCAATAGCATTCATCGTAAGATGCCCACATTGACACCAATAACTTAAAAGACATCCGAATAAATATATTTTAGATACTCACCGTAAGGTATCATTATTTACTGAATGTCTATATATTTTGATCAAATATGAAAACCAAAACATAATTAACCGATAACGAATCCATGCAAACGTATATACCCAACTTAAATTTAATGCAATTTTATTTAGAGTGTCGAGTTTGAATAGACTACACAGATCCGCATTTGAAAAGAAAATATTCTATTCCTATTTAACCTTAGGCTAAAAGTTCACAGTCAAACTGACGTCAATCCATCTGATACATTTATGTATTCAATGTAGCATGAAAATACGACAACACAAAATACTATACTGTCAGAAATATACATCTGAACAGTAAGTAGAGTTAGAGAAGACATTGTCTCTCTACCAACAGGAATGCTACATCTGTTGGCGAGTAGAACAATAAACAAAAAACTCCATAGGAATGGATTGCGGTTCTTTGCCGACTTACAAACCCATCCATAGGCAAACAGAAGGTGGGTGATGTATATATGCAATCCTGCCCATAGCAGATCTCATACTACATCAATATATCCAATCTAATGACCCAATTCAACTATGAAACAAATAACCTAAGATTTACCCTCCCCTAATATAACTTTACAAATCTATATAGCCATTCATGCCCGACTTAAGTTTAACATTTATGTAATTTAGTCTAACGAAAAACAAAAATCATATTAAAAACTTAAAAGAACAAAAAAAAAATAAATGGAAAGGATTTTAAATATAAAAAAAAAATACATCAAATAACATTATTAACATTAATTTACATTGGTCAGATAGGATTCTATTTGTATTATTTACTAAAAGGTTTAGAATTTAGCGTTCTTATTGTTTTCAAATGAATATAAAGTTCTTATGATTTTTAAAACGTCCAGCTTTATCCTTTACAGTTGCTTGCCATTGTTGGTAATTTTGAACGGGAATTCCCACGCCGTACTGAAGATATTGGTATCCAGTTAACCGTTGTTTTTATTTATCTGGAGGTCTTTACTTGAGCTGGTCCTTAACGTAGAAAATGATGTCATTTCTCTTTTTTTGGCAGAACTGAAGGGATTGAAGAGTGCGTCTTTTCAATCCCTTCTCCTTCGACTCCGCACTAACACATATCTGTCCTCTCATAATAACTAATTAATTCTTTTATTTTCAAACCTTTCCTTTTATAATAATTTTGTGGATTAACTCAACATTACGTCATGATGGTGAAAACCTTTTCATTGAGGTCCGATTTCCCGATGAATTTCTTTCATTTGCTAAAAGTTTCTACTGTTTTCCTATCTGACCGATGCTTATACATTTAAATGCCCAAGGCTAGTTTACATTTGGACTAATTAAAATAATCATTTCCATTTTTCAATAACATGAATTAATTTGTTTTCAAACTTAGATATATTTTTATCTTTAAATCTTTACTGAAAATTTAGTTTTAAAATACTTTTTCTTTAATAAAGTTTTCGTTTAATTTTTTTTTTTTTCATCTGTGCGATTTATATATATGAGTTTAAGATAGAATTAATTTTCAATTTTTATGTCTTAAAAAAGAAGTTTTTATTTGCAAACTTTTATTCTTTTAATATTTACTAATAAAAAACAATGTAACGTACGTCCATGTAATACTCATCATTAGTGTAAAAGAGAACACTACTTTTGAGCTCAGTGTCCATAAAAGATTGACATTGCATCCCTAACAGTGAAGCCCACATATTCTTTTGTTTTCACAATCAGCACATCAATATTTACCTTACTCAACTCAAATTAATCTGGGACTTTATCCAATAACTAAGAATATCCAGATTATCATTTACCAGTATTGGATAGCTCCCAAATTGACCTGGGGCTCTACCTTATGCCTAAGAGTATTCACATACCCCATTTACTAGTCCTACATAATTCCCAAATTCATCTGGGAATAAATCATATAGCTAATAATATCCAGTTCATATATATCACTAGTGGATATTCAAACTAATCTGGGATTTTTTTCCCTCATAGTTAAGAATATTCAGATACCTATTAACGACTACTGGATAACTCCCAATCTGAGACTTTACAGCTAAGAATATTTGTGTACCCAATTACCATTACTATATACATCCCAAATTATCCTGGGACGTCATAATTAGAAATATCCAGATAGTCACTTACTAATACTGAATACCTCCTAAATTAAGCTAGGACTTTACTTTATAGATAAAAATATTCAAATGCCCATTTAACATTATTGGATAACTTCTTGGATTGGCTAAAACAGGTTACTATCTGGAAAAAAAATGTTAATCTGTTTGTGACCTGAAAATATTTCAAAGTCAGTCTTACGAGAGTTAAACATCAGGTTATAGATCATATCTTTTATGTAACTGATTTCAATTTTTGAAGGCTTACTCCCCCACTCTTCTTATGTTACAAAACTTAAGATCAGCACTATACTATATAATAAAATCTTTCAGTATATTAAATAATGACTTATTGCCTGCTATTTTTTTCATAATCAAATGTTCACTAGTTTAATAAATATAGTTTTTTTTTAAATATATACTTACTATTTTTTCCATATTTTTTCCAGATTCGTAATTTTTTCCAATTATTTTCTATTTTCATCACTAAACAAAGAGATAGACAAAATTATAATGGAGCTATAATTTTAACCTGTAACAATCATTAGGCATTAATTACTTCATTACATATGCGCTGTATAGATTTAAACACTTTAAGAAATCCTCTTCCTTCCAAACACATAATGGTCCTTTGAAAAGATAGAATGACTCCACTCTGCCTTTTTAATCTAAACATATATGTATAGGCAAATCTTAAGCATTTGGAAATGAGAGTGTGAAGATATTAAACTAATCACTTTTAATTCCATTTACTATGCTTTAATGACTGATGTTTGCAAAATTTTTACAATTCACGGCACATCAGTATTAGATGTAATATTAAACATATCATCATCAACCATTATCAACCCACTGCAGGATGAAGGTCTCTCCAAGTTTAATCCATCTTCTCTGATCTTTAACTTTTCTCCACATCACCTCTGCACATTTTCTTATTTCATCCATCCATCTCACATGTGGTCTCTTTCTGGATCTTTTACAATCTCTTGGAATCCAGTTTAAGATTTCAATTGTCCATCTGTTACCATCTCTTCTAGAATATGTCCAGCCCAACTCCACTTCAGTCTTTTAATTTTTTCAATGAGGTCAATAACATCTGTTGTTCTCTTACCCATATATTGTGTTTTCAATCTCTTCTTGTTATTCCCAACATGTATCTCTCCATACTTCTTTGAGTGGTCTGAAGTCTCTGTATTGCTCTTCTAT
Organism: Epiperipatus broadwayi; assembly: GCA_028023455.1. Taxonomy (NCBI): domain Eukaryota; kingdom Metazoa; phylum Onychophora; class Udeonychophora; order Euonychophora; family Peripatidae; genus Epiperipatus; species Epiperipatus broadwayi. The sequence goes on from JAQFVV010012969.1 coordinate 313,397, forward strand.
TAAGTGTCCAAGTCTCAGATCCATAAGTAAGAACTGGTAAAACACATTTATTAAAAACTTTCCTTTTCAAACACATAGGCATATTTCCTTTTAGTGTCAGGTTATTTCTACCAAAAGCATTCCAACCAAGTTTAATTCTATGATTAATTTCATCCATTATGTTTCCATCTATATTAATAATCTGACCAAGTTATTTGTAACTGTTAACTTTTTCTAACTCATCATAATCAATCTTTATTTTCATACTTTGAGAAAATCCATTAAACATTTATATAACACCATGAACACTATATAAATAAATAGCTCATTAACTATAATTTAACTTGATACATAGAATGACAATATGCAGAAATACGACATTTTTTCACCCTTCTTTTATAGACAAAACCTTAAAAAAATTCAAAGGAATGTCAATCTGAAAGATGTCATCAGTTTACAAGCTTGTGGCACAAAAAAAAAAAAAAAAACCTAAATCTAAAGTAATCAAACGGTTGATGCTCAATTAGATGGAGCATTAGTGTATAGAACTCTGTTTAATATTTAAAATTACTTGGTTTAAAGGATGTCTGAATACACTAAAAATAAGAAAATGCACTGCTATAATTAATTTATTAAAAAACAATACTAACTAAGAAAAAAAAACATAGAAGATATCTGACTGCACTTAAGAAAATGACTCTGCTAGAACCAATTGTGATTGAAAATCAATGCTTATTGAGAAGGGTCAACAGAGAGAAGAAATACAGCCAAAAAAAGAAAAACATCACTGTGACAAATCACTGGAGAGATCAACACACAATTGCCATTCCAATATTTATTACAACCACACAATTCATCCCGAGTTTCATATAACAGAACATTCATAAACAAAACTGTCATTTCGAAACATAGAGGTAGTGATACTACAAGCAGAAAGATGAAAAGTAGAAACCATACAATATGATGATGAGGCAAATCCCAAACCCTGGAAAAAACATGTCTGGAAAGTACCAAAAAAAACATAAACTTTGTAGTAACATTATAATTTGGAAATGCTATTGATTCACTCTTTATACTAAATATACACATCACAGCCAGAAGTTATACTTGAATATTTGGAAATAAGTGGACATCTCATGGTGTAGTTAACATTCATTTTCCAAAATAATAATACTCCAACTCACTCAGCGCATGCCATTAAATATTAGTTTGAAGAACACAAGGTCTATGATTACTATCTCACATGTTACTCCCTCAAAAATGTCATTTATTTATTAATGAACCTCTAAGGGTTATCAATAAAAGGTCAGTATCCTCCACCAACATCTTTAAGAAAACAGGTTTTTCTCCATAAAAATAATGGCTTCATATCTCTAAATGTAGCAGTCCAATCTTAGTTTTTCCTCAAGAAATTGAATTCAGTATATCTAATTAACTTGAGGTTAACTATAATCAGACTTTTATTATTGTATCATAAAATCTTTATTTACTAATGTCTTTCAGTGGCAACACCTCTCTATTGTTTATGATTCCCCTAATAGCAATTAACATTTTACTGTCTTCACTTGATAGTTTCTCTGAACATATTTTGAACATAATTTTATTAGTATATCAATATTTGCAAAAATATTAGACTGCAAACTCAGCATTTAAAATGCAAGTATTTGTAATATATAAAGAGCTGACAACGCAGAGCTCCAGTGAGACCACTGGCTCAAATCCAGTAGAGTAGTAAATCTAAAAAAAAAAAATCCAAGTTTATAAATTTTTTCTAGATAATCGGTCAACTGCCAATCTAACTATTGGTCGGTAAATAAGCATCTAGTTATTATTAACTAGATTACAATGAGAATGAAAAATGCTCTTACCCCCCCCCCCCAATCTCCATCAATGTTTCTTTTGGAAAAGATACTGGAGAAACTTATATTATTGTAGGTGATTATTTAACGAGGATTTTACACCTTTACATGCGAACGTGAATATATAAAAGATATTTTTAATTACTGCGCGTACAAATGCATATATGTTTTCGAGTTTGTTTGTTTTTTGCCTGAAAGCAATTTGATTCTTACTAAGTCAAAAGAAATTAGATCCAAGCAATAATATTTAAATATGGGAGATGGTTGGTCACTGCCTACCAGTACAATTTAATATTTTATAATTATATCTTAATCTTCCATGCGATTCATACATTTATGCAACACGCATAACCATAACGTCCCATTTATAAAGTATAAACTCATTCTTTTTAATTGAGTGTCTGATTTTAATAAAATGCTTTAAATCGTTTGGAATTCAAATAGTGTAATATTATTTAAGATTTCAGCATAACTTATAATGCTTCACTAACCATATTATGCCATTGATTTTTTCTTACGTTGAAGCCATTTTGAATTTCAATAAGTTGGCAACTAGATTAGAACTTGAATTTTTTTTTTTTTTTTAAAATGTTAACTACAATATCAAAATACGAAATTTTTTAAATTTAAAATAGCAATAAAATTTCTTAAATTATGTAATCTAATTATTTTATTGCAGTAATCAAAATGTGGATAATTGTACTCTAATGACATAAGTATGTGTGGATGTGTATGAACTAAATAAGTAGTAAGTCAAATTTCAATTACTTAATTATGTATATATACATATTTGTTTGCATTTGAAGTAGTATGATTTCGGTGGTTGAGATACATATATTATAAGTATGAATTATGATTCAAAATAAATTGGTTTCTCAACATATTATTGCATATTGATATTGTCTCTAGTTTATAACACCCACCTCTCATATTCTGTGTTAAAGTAGGCTTATGTGTGGTAATCTGTAGAAAAATGGCAGCAGTTGCATATAACTTGATTAATTTTGCCTTGGTACTTTGAAGCCACGTGAAATGGACTACACATGCTAAAACTTCGCAATTTACAACAAAGACATGATATTAAAAATATCTTGTTTGGCTGCTTAGCAGGGCAGTGAATGTCTACATATTATTAAACTGTGGACTTTGTTTTATTAATCATTCATTTAGTAAAAGATTTAGATATATTTTTAAAATGCTAATAAACAAACATTTTTATCCATTAACGATTTTAATGTATCTAGATGTCAGCAAATTCATCATTTTCATAATGTATTAATATTGGGGGGAGGGGGGGTATTTAGGTTTTGCAACTCACCAGAGTATTGTCAATCATGCCACCCCTTTTCAATTAAGATGTATCTTACTGAAAAGTTGCATCAACTTTTCAATGGTCAGGAATAAAACCTATTAAGGGTCCATCTTTGCATGACTGGAATATTGGAAGTTATCAATGAAAGAGTGAAATTCTACAAAGCAATATTTATTATGTCATTTGAAAGATTTCAGCTAACATTCTTGCTGTGATAATGAAATTTTATTTAACTACTTATATGAAATAAAAGACCATTTCTTGTTAATGGTCCATTTTATACGTTTTATATATTTAGAATATTTAGGTTCTTTGTCCTAAGATATCATTTTTAAATCCTAAAGTTCAGAATATTGAAGTTCCTCTGTGATATGTTTCAGAATTAATTTGCAACTGTCAAATTTTGACTGATAGGTTAACTCTTGAGAGTTTAGAAGCAATACTTTCCTTAATATTCTCTGTCAATACTTCTCCCCCCCCCCCATATGTCGTAGCATCGACCAGGAGGTAAACCCTCAACAACCGTCTGCAGCCAACTGCTTGCTAGCAAGATGGCTGCGCTGACCTCTCGGCTAACAACGCTTTCTTTCTCCCTTCTTTTCAATTTTTACTGTTTTGGTTAGACATATTTACTTCTCAATAATAACTGTCTAATATATTTCTCAGAATATATCATACTTTTACAATAAATTTCCTTTTTTTAAAAAAAAAAGACCACACTTTAATATTCAGCATTCTTAATGTGCACTCTTATTAAAAAACCTGTTTCGCATTGTCTTCCTTAATCCCTATATATGTGAAGATAAAAATTGATCATCGTTTAAATATTTAACTATATTAACCTCTTCTACACACTTCTTAATTAATTTAATTTTAGTATCTATATGCCTTTTTTTATTCATGTTTATTCGTATTCTACATTGATTACTAATTTCATCATGGGTGTTTGCTTTTCATTAATACAATTTTTATGCTTTAAGGGCAAAAAGATTTTAAAACTGCAAAAAAAAAAATCACATTTTTAAAATGTATTAGATAAGCCTTAATAAAAATATTTTTAATTCAAAAACTAATGTAAAACAATAATTTCTTGATTATTTTTCTTTTCTGGGAAAACCATCAAAATCTTTTCTATCATATTGAATTATGCTTCTTATCAAAACAATATAATGTATTTACTTTGCTAAAACTATATAATATTTTATATTTAAAATGTCAGGTTATAAATTGAAATAACAATTCAATGAGTAATTACAATGAAACATGCATGTTCAATGGTCTACAAAATTTAACACATCTTTATTGGTTTGTCACGATTATTCCCTTCACATGCTTCTATTAAATGATCGATAACAAGGGCACTACACGTAATTTCCGATCTAATCACACATATGAACTCTGCATACATTAAATGATCTGATGAAAAGCAGGTTCGATCCATCTCCCAAAAATAATCATATACTAAAACCCGTAGTTCTTGTGTTCTGATATGCTTGAAAAATTGCTGAATAATTTCAGATTTAGTTATTCATTTTTAAATTAATATTTTCTAATGGCTGTTACTTTAATTAAATTAGTTTGAATCGTTTCATTTTTAATTGTTATTAAGTCTACGGTAGATCTTTCAAGCTGCGATACGGAAATAGAAATTTATAGATAGTGGTAAACCATACTATAATGCGCATTTTTTAACATGTACATGAATACAAGTTACATACAAATATGTGTATACATAATGAACACGTGTACAACGCACGGTACTTGGGTATTAGTCCTGCAACGCAGAAGAGATAGGAGCTTTTTCAAGTCTGCAATAAATATGTAATTTTGCTATTTATTTAATATTTGTTTGAATGACAAATAATGAAACCGGATGTTCGAGGAAAGGAGCTAGCCCTATAATTTAAGTTACTAATTGAAAATCGTAATCTTATAGCTTAAAACTTGTCGCCGTTCTCAGGAAGAAAACTCGCAGAAAAAATCATTAGATGGAAAAAAAAAAAAGTATTTATGCAGTCTTATTTACAAAATTTGAAAAAAAAAATTACAAAAAAATGAAAAATCCAAAAAATGAAATAGAAATTGCTTGCAGCAATAATTTTAATTTTATGTGACATTAATAAAATATTTAAATTTCAAACTTTTTTTTTAGGTATTTTTCCAATTTTACAATTGGATCATTATTAAATATGTAATCACTGATAAAATGTTAATCAATGCTATCGCGAAAACAGCTTCAATATTAATATCATTATGACGATTAATCTTTCCACGAGATTTTCCAAGACTTACATTAATTGAGGGTTATTTTTCTAGTTTAAAGATTAATCGACATTTAAAAGATAAGCAGCCAAAGATTGAAAAAATAAAAACAGATTTTATTAGGATAAAAATTTTGTCAATAGACTTTTTGTTACTACAGATTGAAAATCTTTTCTTGGATTTTCTCTAAGCGGCAAGAGATTTCTTGTAAATCACATCCTGACTTCTCCAATTGATGTCACAAAATATTCGTGTACATGCGAACTGTCTCCCTACTTTCCTTCTGTCAGTGCTAACATTTCACTTTAAATCTTCATGACCTTTACATGAAAATATTAAATCAATAAAACTTGCCGAAAGAGATGATGACTTTCGTTTTAAATATAAAATATAGAAGAAATTTAGAAACCTAATAGGGTTTTATTCTTAGCGTATTATTCAGGTACATTGTAAAGCCTTAAAATGAACTCATACATCTGCATATATATAACATTTCTTTCTTTTCTTTATTTATAACACCATGATATTCTAAATGATTATAATTTAGAATATAGAATATTTTAAATCTAATGTTTGCAACAACAAAAAACTATCAAGTTAAATATAAGCATTTATTTTATATAGTGCATGTTTATAAATTGTAATACATTAAAGATCAGCCTGTCAAGCTACTGTGCATGCGCTTTTTTTACGAAGGTTAATAATAAATGAATACTTTGACTCCCAACACAAGATATAGTATTTAGGAAAGAATAAAATGAATCCACTTATTCTATCCAACCCAAATGCTTATATATGGGCAAATCTTAAGTACTGGGAGTGAAAGCGTGAGGATAGACCACTCACTTTAAATTACTGTTTACAATGTCTGAATGAATCAATCTATCAATGTGTGCTTCTCATATTAGACATTGACAGATTCAGCATTAATAGTTTTAGTGCATAATAAAGTAATAGATTTCGGTCCATGGATAGCAGTTCAACTCTGTCACTTCTGGTACTCAAATTTCATATTTGCAGCAAAAAGCCAGTTGTGACCATAATAAAACAATTCCTACCTGGTCAATTTGCATTTCGAGTGACAATTCAGATGTAATCCGATCCTGTGTTAACTTGTTCATTTTCTTCACCATCCATGAAATTCCCATAAGTCTCCATCAGATCCACAGTTCAAAAGCATCAATATTCTTTCTAAAGTATACAATTTTTGAATCCATAAAAACTCACAGGAAATCCCATAGCAGGAACATTTTTGACCTTTACTTTTAAAAATATGTCACCACAAGTGAATATCTTTTCTAAACTTTTCATGCAATACTGCCCAATGTTAGTTTGCAATATCTCTTTACTTCATAAACCGTCATTGCCCTGGCAGACTCTAGAGCTTAATATCTAAGAATTGCAGTTTTGTTCTATCACATCTAATTGTTAAACTTCAAGTAAATTTTCATGTGAGCTTCCAAGCAATAAACTGTCAAATTGTTTTGTAGTGAACAACTTATTTCTATGGGTTCAATGCTGCTCTAATGTTTTAATCTTACACAGAGGTTAAACTCTCCATGCAGTAGCACTACCAATGCAAGCCAGAGTAATCAATGAATGCAAGGTTTGTGCATAAAGTCCCTATAAGTGCAAACTCATCCAATATCCCCAGACTAGTTTCTAGCTTATAGCTTTTATAAGTGAAGAGTCTTGGATCTAAGATAACTGGATCTAGATCTTAGGATCTAATGCAACCCTCCAGCATTGACCTTTTACCTTATTAGTTAACTATAAAGCTTTGAGTCCAAAATGAAAACACGATAATGTTTTCAATTCAAGCTCATTAGCTGGTATAGTTGTATAGATCTGTTGGAAGGTTGCATTAGATCCTAAGGTCTAGGTGCAGTGCTCTCAGATTCAAGGCTCCTCACTGATGAAAGCCACAAGCTGGAAACTAGTTTGGGGATATTGGATGAGTATGCAATAGATAGGGATTTTATACACAAACCTTCTTGCATCCAGTGATTACTTTGGCTAGCACTTCTGGCACTACTGTATGGAGAGTTTAGCCTCCGGGTAAACAGCTTGTGTAAGCACAAGAAATGATAATCAAATGATATTTTAATCTTCTTCATGTTTAGATGTAATGATATCTTTTATTATTTAACTTTCTTATATTAATACTAGTTCCTTTGTCTGGTTTCCCACACTTCATATTTCATATACAATTTAAAATAGGAATAACGTAGGTTTTTTGGAATTAAATCATGTATTATTTTGTTTAAATTCCTGATATTTCAATAAAACATCATTCATCATTGTCAAGATTAAGCAAGGTCTTAATGAAGAATTATTAGATCTTAAGAAATAACGAGATTGAGCATGAAGTAAAGAACAATCATTATTCATAATAAGTGGATTAACAAAAAAAATTTTTTTTTTTTTTAGTTTTACAATTAATTAATTTCAGGTTGATTTTAGAAGAAAAAGATAAAATAAGTAATATCCACAGTCTGGAATACATTGTGTTCAATCTTATTACTACTTAAGATCTAACTGTTCTTCATTAAGACCTTAACCCTGACAATGATGAATAATATTTCATTAAAACATCAGGAATTTAAACAAAATAATATATGGTTTAATCCAAAAAATACTTTATTTACAACTTATAACTATGAAAATACTAAATATATATATATACACATGACTATCTAATATTTTCTATTAATCAATGAATACCAACCAGAAAGGATGTCTAAATCTTTGACTTTTCTTGAAACCAATTTGCAATCTAAACTATAGTTGTAAGATTTTCAAAATAATTTTACTAAATAGCATAAAAGATATGAAACAATATTTTTTGTTTTATCAAAACTCATATCTTTGGGATAGAAATAAAAATTGATTTATTTATTTTTTTGCCAATATTGTTTACAGGCAAGTTAAGTGTAATTCCTAATCCTATATGCAGATTTCTTGTAAAAATACTGAAAATGTCCTAGCAATCAATTATATTTAAAACATGCCATAATTTAGCATGGTCAACTAAATCAAAGGCCTTGATGTAATCAATAAACCATTATATTACCAAAAGTGCAGCAATCATACTATCTTTAGTTCTCTGACTTTTCATGTTAAGACTGTAATCTGTACTACTGCTAAAAGGCTTTTCAGAATAATATTACTTGCAATGAGTATAAGAGATACAATAAAATAATTTTCACTTTGTCAAAACATTTTCTTAAGAGAAAGGAATAAAAGTTGATTTCATAGATTCCCAGATTAATTGGTTTACATTGATGATTCTCCTGCAGTTTCTTGTTACATACCTATAAAAGACTAATATTTTATATAAACTTAGACATCAAAGTAATATGAAGTACCAGGATGGCTTCCTGTGAAGAATCAAATTCTGTATAAAACACATGAAATGGCACATAGGAGGGGGCTACAAAAAAATCCATAATTTAAATGGTCTTTTGTTTCAAATGTGACTTTATTATTACTTAATCATTACGCAGAAAAGATTTAGGGTGGCTATAAAATAAGAAATTGAAGGCCAATGCATTCCAACAACCACACGTACATAAATAAGTAAAATAATTTGTATGCCATCTACTACAGAAATAAATCCTCTCTAATATATATATATATCAGTGAGAAAATCTTTTATGACAAATGTATTCTATTTATTTATGGTTTCCTACAATATCAGTGAGGAATAATTTTAAAATTAAAATCTGATAAAATGGAGTAAGAAATTCTATTACTACTCTCTACTTATATATATATATATTGATTGTTTTAGATGTTAAGGCAACTAATATCCTGAATGATGACCAACTGTATCACTAGTGTGATCATAGACCATTTCCAATTGCTGAATTTATATTAAAATATATATACAATATTTAAATACAAATACATTGTCTATACTGAACTTAATGTAATTTAGAAGGGTTTGAACTCAGACTTTCAAGCTCCCTAGAGCTATCGACTCCATCTAATACAACTGCTGCACATGACCACATACATGTAAAAGAATAACCAAAAATATACATATTTCAAGCTGAACCGGCACTTATCAATTAGTCCAGATCATCATCTCCCACACAAATATATAATCAGGGCCCATTTTATATTAAGATAGCAAATCTTCATACTTTAATGGACAGGCTTTAATCTTCTCCACCCTCCAACTCTTCAGCTATCCATATCATTGAAATCTGATGATGGAATACTCAAAGCTCTTATTGATGCCAATATTATTGTCATTCCCATGTTGACTTTAATTCACTCTGATCCCTCATATATAGGACCTTAATATGTCCATTTAAATATACAGAAGAGGTAAGAGCAGAATACAGGCTACTTCAAAACATTGAGCATTAATCAAAATTAACACATGATTTAACCTAAAAACTATTTTATTTACATCATCTAATCATGAAAACATTAAATATAATATATATATATATTGTACCATTGAAGTGTATATCACCTCTTTTGTAGTCAAAATATACATTATAAAAAAAAAATTTTCACTTGACATATCATTTAAACCTCTGACAGAAATGATTTCCTTATAACAGAAGGCAATAGTGTCATATGCAATTCAAATTCTTTATATACATTAAAATAGCTCCTTACTTTATTCATAAGTCGATAACCATTACTTACATACATATTCATAGATACACATATACAACTTGATAACAATATTAGGAATAAACAATAAGTACCAATTTTATACAAATCTAATATGTGTAAAAATGATTAATGTTTCAAATAATGTTTAACAAAAAAAAACTATAATAAATTGCTTGATAAAATTTTGTAATTAATATTTGCGGAAGTCTGCAATAATTTTTTAAAAAAGAAGATAGAAACAGTTTGTGAATTATTGTCAACAGAAGCAAAGGGACATTCCTTCTTTTTCTTTTAAAGCATATTCACTTTTTATATACATTCACTTGTCATATAAGAAAATTAAAATTTAGCAGATTTTATCTCATCACAGGAGCAACAATGTGTATATTTATGAAGTTCTGTACAAAGGATATATATTCCATGGAAGCTTATAAATTTATCAACTATTCCCCTAAACAAATGAAAGTGTAATGGCTTAACAATGATTGCTAATTTCAAACTTATGTTCTAAACAAAACTTTCATATTTCTTAAATATTCATGAAATATAAATCTGATTCCAATAAATATAGACAAATAATTTAGATTAAATATTGATATCTAATATCAGTAAGAAAGTTAAGCAGCTGTGCTAAAAATATATATTACAAAAACGATTATCTGTAGAGAAACATCGTGGCATTATATCGCAATGTCATATCAGGTTGATTCATTTGGGATAGCCAAGTTTTGTTTATGAATAGACCTTCAGTGCATGTGTAAATTTTGTGATCGTTATATAACATAGGGTAAAAAATATCTCTCTGTAAAGAAATTAGGATAACAAAATATATATATATTGAAAATAATAGTTCAACCGCATTCAACCTACCATATAATATATTATATATTATTAAATTGGAAAAGAATAAATATCTTTATGCTGTTCTTCCATAAAATAATAATCAGAAAATAATAAATTCTTACAACAGAGCCTTTTTCAGCATCTGATTTAGTGCCCTTTTCAAATGTTAATATTTGAAAAGGACACCAAATCAGATGCTGAAAAAGATTTTTTATGTATACAAAAAAAATTTGATATTTATGTAGCTGTTGTAAGACTTTATTATTTTCTGATTATTATTATATATTATAAATAATATATGGATGATTAATTTAAGAGGCATCTAACATGATTTACATTACCTCCTAATAGGAAATATTACATCAATATTTCATATTTTCATGTTCTGCTATTTATTTAGTGTGGAATGTCTACTAAACATAATCTTATCATGTAATTAAGGCCTACCATTGATTATTAAATCCTATTCAGAAATCTACTTGTTTATTGCAATTATTTATGTTAGTACTTTTAGCCTTAAAATTAATGATATCAACAAAATATAATTAAGAGAAATAATTATCATTATTCCAAATTACAATCTCATCAGTTTGTGCATAACATTAAGACTTTCAATTCATTAGACTGATTAAATGATAATATCTTTTATTAAAGTGTAGTTACATGCATGCACATACATTTTCTTTTAGTTATAAATAAATGTCTAGTTTTTACACCACAGACCATTTAATATCAATACCACATAAGAACTTTATTTATTATATATATGTAAATATGTTGTTGTTGTTGTTGTTATTAATTTTATGTATTGCTGAATTAGGGAATAACTATCCAATCAGCTAATATATATATTTGTATTCAAAACAAAACAACACTCTCCATATAGTAGTGCCATCTTGTGCTAACAAGAGCAATCAATGGATGCCAGAAGGCTTGTGCATAAAATCCCTATCTAGTGCCTACTCATCCAATATCCCCAGACTAGTTTCTGGCTTGTGGCCTTCATCAGTGAGGAGCCTTGGATCTGAGAGCACTGCACCTAGATCTTAGGATCTAATGCAACCCTCCAGCACCCACCTTTTAACTCTATTTAACTACAAAACTATGAGAATGAAATTGAAAACACTATTAATATTTTCAATCCAAGCTCAATAGCTTATATAGTCATATGGGTCTGAACTCAATTCAGTACCCATACATTTTGGTGTCTTTGGCTCTTTAACAACCATAGCCACCACTATCCTATTAGGCAGGATTGGTGTTAAACCACTAAACATCACATGATCACTATCTCATAAATTACTTTATTATCAAATATTGACAGAAAAGTTTTAAAAAAATTTGTTCCACCCTTATCATTAGCTATAATGTTCTCTGTACAGATTGATATTTAGTGATTTATTTATCTCAAGTGATAGTAGTTATAAATTGAGCCATACAGTAGGGCACCAAACTGTACCTCATGGGCAACTCAATCCATATAGCCACACTTCATACTGGTACAGTTTGGTGCCCTGCCACGTGGCTCGATTTATAACCACTGTCACCTGAGATAAGTAAATCACACAATATCCATCTGTACAGAGAACATTATGGCTAGCAATAAGGGTGAAACACAAAAAAAAATTAATTTTTCGGTCAATATTTTAAGCCATGATTGATATAGTTTGCTTGGAAATGGATGTTAATAATAACAATGTGTTTAAAGAAGGTTAATAATTTAGCTTTATATAAATACAGTCATCATTATGGAAACTGCCAAAACAGAAGTAGACCCTGGAATTACAAGTCCAGATATCATGAAAATGATCATCAGTCAGTTACAGGAATTAAGAATAAGGTTTTGATAAAAGATTTGAAGAGCAAAAAATAGATTTTGATAAGAAATTTGAAAAACAGAATAAAAAATTTTGAGGGACTAGATAAGAAAAGTGAAGATATTGATAACAGACTAGATGAGCAGAAAACAAAATTAAGGGAAGATTTTAGAGAAGTGAAAGCTGAAGTCAATGTTAGGTTTGATGCATCTGATGCATGATTCAAAGAGCTCACACACAATCTTGAGACTAAATTTAAGGAGTCAGAAAATAAACGGGTTGCTAAGTTTGAAGAGTTAAAAGAATTGAACAGAAAAATGGAAAACAAATTAGATTTAAATATAAAGAACTTTGAAGGTAGTTATGAAAGTTAAGATGCAGGTTAAGATTGAGGATATTGTATTAAAATCAGACAGTAGGTGTAAGGTCCAAACTATTTACAAAATAATGGCATTATAGGCAGTGATGGAAGTTTACCAGGGAAGCAACATAATTTTCAGAATATACCCTGCTTTGAAAGAACATATAACACAATATCTCAACAATTATTAAATGTTGGGTGTAATCATTGCCATAAATGTAAAATGAAAGTACCTCCTGTAAATAAGTATAGCTCAAGGAATGATAGAGAGAATAATCCCTTTTATTGAGCATGGACCTGAGCATTCTTTTGGAAAATCTTTTAAACACCCTTGTTGGATTATAAAGCCAAGTGGCGTATAATTTTATATAAACTTGTGAAAATATTTCATAATAATATCTCTAAAAATGTTGAATTTATTAAAAGAGCAAATAATCATATGATACAGATTGTAGCCCTCAATGCCTTGAATGTAGCTATAAAATAGAAATTATGGAAGAACTTAAATAATCACCAAAACAAAGCACACCCCATCCATAATAAGGTGGTTAAAGAGTCAAAATATACAGATGATAAAGAAGAGATCACTGATGTAAAAGATTTCATAGATCCTCAGATAATCCCTGATATTAAAGAAGTTAGGTGCCCTTAGTATTCATCTGCAACCGAAAATAAGAATTATTTAACATAACAGATCAGAAATTGTTTTAGAAATTATGAGTATTACTAATGTATGACTATGGATCAGATGTAGGGGCTTTCTCTAACCAAAGCTTGTGTTAGTTATAATAAACACTGCTGTAAAGCAAGATTTGAAAAATCTTTGATGACTCATAAGACATGTACCTATGAAATTTATGTGAAAGCAAAGGTATGTTATCCAAAGGCCAAAAGTGCATTTTATAAATTTATATGCAAAAAAAGTAGTGAATATGCTGATAAGAATTTATACCCTTTATATAATCCTACAGATTTATTTTATAAATATTCTTATCAAGCAAAATCAAAGAGGAATATGATGTCAAAATATAAACTAAATGGAATATTCTAATCCACGCTTAATCAGAATGGTAATTCATTTTATGATATAGTTTGGAGTCCCGACTCAGAGAAAATATTATATTCTATTGATGAACAGTATTTTACCAGATACCAACAAGCGAATGCAAAATCTTCGATATGGTTAGCTCATGATGATTTAACTTTAAAAGTTGACTGCAATCCTCTAAATAGCTCCAGAGTGACAAGAACTGAGGATTATAGATTTAAGTTATGGTATAATTATAGTAGGTTATTATATTTAACCCCATTTCATAATGTCTTTGTGACATCAATGTCTAAAGTACCAGATGATCAACCATCTGATATTGGTTTCTTTAATACTCTGTGACTGCATGAAGAATGTAGGTGGTCATGCTCACTTAACAAAACTCATATGAACAATGTTTTAAATGTAAGATTTCATGATGAGATTCCATTGGCCAGTATTCATAATAATGAGCAGGATAATTGTGCACCCATTATTAAAAGACATTAATGGGGTGTCTAAAGTACCAGATGATCAACCATCTGATATTGGTTTCTTTAATACTCTGTGACTGCATGAAGAATGTAGGTGGTCACGCTCACTTAACAAAACTCATATGAACAATGTTTTAAATGTAAGATTTCATGATGAGATTCCATTGGCCAGTATTCATAATAATGAGCAGGATAATTGTGCACCCATTATTAAAAGACATTAATGGGGGTGCTATGGTGAAGCTGCAGTGAGAAAAAGAAATATTGGACCTGAAATGTAGATAATGATACAAAAAAAAAGAGAAAAGAAATTTGACTTGAGGAATCAGATTATTATAATTTCTTTGATATCAAACCATTTTAATTGTTACTATTTCCTATTGTATTACTTATTCCTTTGTGTGGAGATATATTGACAGTTTGAAATTACTCATTTTATTAACCTCTCTTCTAAATTGGAATTGCATGTTGACTGCTGATAATGATTGAATATTTAATAGATAGAGACATGGAGAAAAAGGTATTATATGTGTACTAATTGTGAACTAAAGCACTTCTATAATTGAGCCTTTTATTGGAGGAGTCAGTTAAACTGCGGAAGTGATTTTGAGCTCAGAAGTTTTAGGTAGATTGATAATGAAGCATCAGTAGAAATATATCCTGGACTTACGGCAAAATAGCTGGTAAAGCGAAATCCCAGAGAAAATAATAGTTATCAATGAATTGCTTTATGAGAATGTTCAGTAGAGAGATTTCCTGCATTCCCTAAACTATTCAAATGGAGGGTCCCTGGTTAGCAACCATATAGTGCACTACTTAGCTCATGCACAGTTGTGATGCCCCTTGAGAGATTAAAATATGATCCGGTTGACAGTCACCTTCACTGAAATATTCACAGAATGTACATTCGATTTCCAATAAATATAGACAAATATATTATATATTGATATCTAATATCGGTAAGAAAGTTAAGCAGCTGTGCTAAAAATATATATTATGAAACAATTAACTGTAGGCAAATATCAATTTTAATTACATTCAGTGGCATTATAATATCACAACACCATATCGGGCTATTTCATATCAGATAGCTGGTGGGCAGAGAGGGTACAAATAGATTTCAGTTCATGTGTAAATTTTGTGTATTTAAACATAGGGATAAAAGACTATATCTCTGTAAAGAAATTAGGATACTGAAATCACACAGATATGTATATTTAAAATCATAGCTCAACCGCATTCAACTTACCACATAATATATTGTGTATTATAAATAATGGATGATTAATTTCAGAGGCATCTAACATGATTAACATTACCTCCTATTAGGAAATACTGCATCAATATTTCACACTTTCATGTTCTACTAATTAAACAAGGCAAAACTCTCTTGCTAAAGTAGTGCCACCCTGTGCCAACCAGAGTAATTATGTGCTAGTATAAGAGATGGTGATCATGTGATGTTCTACTAATATAGCAAATTTCATTTAGTATGGAATGTCTAGAAACATATTCTTATCAAGCAATTAAGACTTACCACACGTTATTAAATCCTATTTAGAAATCTATTTGTTTATTGCAATTATTTATGTTAGTTCAGTTCCTTTATGTTAGGTCTAATAGTATCAGTAAAATATAATTAAGAGAAATAATTATCATTATTTCAAATTACAACTGCATCAGTTTGGCATCAGTTTGTGCAAGTATGCACAACATTAAGATTTTCAATTCATTAGACTGATAAAATCATAAGTTAAAACATTTATTAATATCTTTTATTAAAGTGTAGTTACACATGTGCATATATATTTTCTCTTAGTTATAAATATATGTCTATTGTTTTTACACCATCATGTGAACAACCACTTAATATCAATCATCATCATCATCATCATCAACCATTATCAATCCACTGCAGGATGAAGGTCTCTCCAAGTTTAATCCATCTTCTCCGATCTTTAGCTTCTCTTTTCCACAACACCCCTGCACATTTTCTTATTTCATCCATCCATCTCACATGTGGTCTCTTTCTGGGTCTTTTACAATCTCTTGGAATCCAGTTTAAAATTTCAATTGTCCATCTATTATCATTTCTTCTAGCAATATGTCCAGCCCAACTCCATTTCAATCTTTTAATTTTTCAATAAGGTCAGTAACACCTGTTTGTTGTCTTACCCATACATTGCGTTTTCGATCTCTTCTTGTTACTCCCAACATACATCTCTCCATACTCCTTTGAGTGGTCTGAAGTCTCTGTATTGCTCTTCTATTAAGTGTCCAAGTCTCAGATCCATAAGTAAGAACTGGTAAAACACATTTGTTAAAAACCATTCTTTTCAAACACATAGGCATATTTCCTTTTAGTATCAAGTTATTTCTACCAAAAGCACTCCAACCAAGTTTAATTCTATGATTAATTTCCTCCATTATGTTTCCATCTGTATTAATAATCTGACCTAGGTATTTGTAACTGTTAACTTCTTCTAATTCTTCATAATCAATCTTTATTTTCATATTTTGAGCAAATCGATTAAACATTACTTTAGTCTTTTTAACATTTATCTTTAGTCCTACTTTTCTACTTTCATCTGCTAACTCCTGCAACATTTCCTGCAGCTCTGAAGCATTACTTGCAAAAACAACTACATCATCTGCAAAATCTAAATGACTTAAATACTCTCCATTTACTTTCATTCCTTTAGTTTCCCATTTTAATCCACAAAATACTTCTTGCAGCACTGCTGTAAAAAGTTTTGGAGATATGGAGTCACCTTGCCTTACACCTTTCTCAATGTTGATTTTTCCAGTATCATTATGTAATCTAATTGTTGCTGTTGCATTTTTATAAATATTCTTTAAAATATGACAATATCCTGGATCTATACCTTGATGATCCAATGCTTTAATCACTGAAGAAATGTGTATAGAATCGAATGCCTTTTCATAATCTACAAATCCAAAACATAATGACAACTCATATTCATTTGTCCTTTCTATGACTTCTCTCAATACCTGGATATGATCTATTGTACTAAAACCACTTTTAAATCCAGCTTGTTCTCTTGGTTGGTGGAAATCCAAAGTTCTCTGTAGACGAGTTGTAATTATCTTGGTAAAAATTTTATATAAAACTGATAAAAGGCTGATAGGTCTGTAATTTCTAATATCTTCTTTATCACCTTTTTTAAATATTAATATTATTACTGCATTCTTCCAATCTTCTGGTACATCTTTATCATTTAGACATTTGGTATATAACTTTGCTAAAATTGTTTCTATTTCTTCATATCCTTCTTTTAATATATCAATTATAATTCCGTCATTTCCTGGAGCCTTTCCTTTCTTCATACATTTAATTGCATGTCTCACTTCTTCATTTAAAATTCTGGGCAATTCGGAAGATGTAATAGATATAGGAGGTACTTGTTCTTTATTACTATATAATTCTTGATAAAAATCTTCTACCAATTTCATGATGTCATCTCTCTTTTTAGTAATAATTCCATCTTTTTTTCTTATTGCAGATATAAATTTCCTACCAATACCAAAATGTTGTTTAACATTCTTGAGACTTTTATTTTCTTCTACAGCTTTCCTTGCTATTTCACAGTTATACTTTCTTATATCATTTTCAACTCTTTTCCATACCATTTTACAAAATTCGAGATATTCAATTCTTTTTAATACATCATTTTTGTATATCTTCATATTCCTTCTTTTCTTCATAAATTCTCTAGTCTCAGTAGAAATTTTATTAGTCAATTGCTGCTTTTTTCTACCAGCTATCTTTGTTGCAGTTTTTAAAAGTGTATCAGTTATTTTCATATTAATTTCATTCAAATCTGAATCATGTTCAAAATCTCCTAACACTTGAAACCTATTTGTAAGTTCTAATTTAAATTCATTAGAATGTTTCTGAAGATTAGGAATATCAACTGTAAATATTGTTTTTCTCAATAATTTTTGTCTCTCTAGTTTTACATTAACACGTAACTTACACCTTACTAATCGATGATCACTTCCTGTGTTAAATTTATTAAGAACATTACAATCTTGAAATATGTATTTCCTGTTAGTCAAAATATAATCCAATTCTGCTGTACCTTCATTTGGATGCTTCCATGTCCATTTCCTTTTAACATTTTTCTCAAAAAATGAATTCATAATATAAAGTTTTTCTTTTTCTGCAAACTCCACAAGTCTATGTCCTCTCTCATTTCTATTACCATAACCAAAATTACCTACAGCAATTTCATCTTTCATTTGTCTACCAATTCTAGCATTAAAGTCTCCCATAACAATTTTAAAATATTGTTTACTCTGATCAAAAGCCTTTTGTACATCCATATAAAAATCTTCTACTACTTCATCACTATGAGAACTTGTTGGGGCATAAACCTGAATTATCTGCATTTGGTATCTGCTATTAAGTTGTATAACTAATCTTGCAACTCTGTCCGATACACCATCAATCTCCACAATATTGTTCTTCCACTTTTTATTTATAATGAATCCTACTCCACTTGTATTTCCAATATGTGTGCCTTTATAATAGAGTATATGTCCACTTTTTAAATCAATTGTTTCTTCACCTTTTCTTCTAACTTCACAAAGTCCAATAATGTCCCATTTAATATAAGACAATTCTTCTTCTAATTCTTGCAATCTTCCTTCACTTGAAAGTGATCTGCAGTTGTAAGTACCTAAATAAAAAGTCGTCATCAAATGGCAGCCTGGGTCCACAATCAGGGGATTCTTAGCACCCTCCGCCTTCGACCACCAACCGCTGCCTTGGTTGGTGACTTTACAGCCTCCTGGGAATAAGGGCCATGCTTTATTTTTGTCTGTCATAATTGTATATATGTATTGGAAAAATATTTATCATTTACACAAACATTCATTCTGCCTTATCAGGCACCGAGAAGAAAGACCATGGTGTTTCTTGATCTTAAACTCAGAGGTAAAAAGCCAATAAACTCACCACGCTGGCTAATGCATGTTGGTGAGCAGCCCATCCATGTTCGTATACTATATGAATAATCACATAGTAATAACAGCTGCAACGACAAGAACGTATGGAGTAGACATTAGGAATTTGCCCTGCTCAGTTCCTTTAAGGCCTCCAAGAGGAATCAAAAATTCGTTTATTTATTATATTTAATATGAATATCCATAGTACAAATTGTAAATAGGTTAATTTTATTAATTTTATGTATTGCTGAATTAGCGAGTAACTATCCTATCAACTAAAATATATATTTGTAAATAGTATTCAAGAAGAATAAATTATTTAGTATCAAACCACTGTCTGGTACTTTTCTATATTTTAAGAGCTAGCACTTATCAATAAGTAATTTCTTTACTTAATGGATTGGTATAAATGAGGAAATGTAGATAAGATCTAGAAAGACTCTTATTCTACTTGAGCTAATTCTATATTTGATTAATCTATTAACTTAATTTCAATAGTTTCTACATCATGAGCAACTCAATCAGTATAGTCATACTTCATATTGGTTACAATATATATATATATATATATCCACTACTGCACAATTAATTAATGAAATGCCAGAATTTTAGCAATAACACATCATAATTACTAATCAGATCAAATAATAAAGCCAGCTGAATTTGATCTTCCTTGGTGCAACTAGTCTCATCATCAAATTCAGGATAACCAAGAATGGTTGTAGTGTTCAATTGCTTTATAAATGAAATTTATCAGCTACTTATTTACATAAATGTAGACAAACAAACTATGAACCATATAGTTAATGGCTACCATCTATGTCTACACTGGAGAATTGAAGAACTTAATAAAGTTATCAGTGATTCTATCTCCTGATTGGAATATCTACAGGTTCCATTTTGATATTTTGTTGATGGTTAAGCTAACACAGAGGCAATACTCTCCATATAGTAGCGACCCAGTGCAAGCCAATGTTATCAATGGGTGCAGGAAGGTTTATACATAAAATCCCTATTTAGTGTCTATTCATCAATATCTCCACTTTTTTTTTTGTTGGAGACATTGCATGAGTAGGCACTAGATAGGGATTTTATGCATAAACCTTCCTGCATCCATTGATTATTCTAGCTTGCACTGAGTGGCGCTACTGTATGGAACTTTATGTCATAGAAAAAATTAGGCACTACTGTATGGAACTTTATGTCATAGAAAAAATTAGGCCTATTAATTGAATGCAAATGCTTGCATATAGAAAGACCACAAATAATGAAGATGTGGGAAAATAAGCATATAAACAAAGTGATTATATAGAAGGTGGGTTCTTGGTTTTTATATGCTGGGTTTGGGAAAAGGTAAGGGGGATTTAGATTTAAAGGGCCATGAAGTTGACAAAGATTATGTTGTGGAAATGGGATGGAGCAGGATAGAGAAGAATATAGTAAAAACTTAGGGTGGGCAATGGAAAGAGAAGAAAAAGTGGCTAACAGCCACCAACGCTTGACTAGACTTAATTTTTTCCCCTTTGGATAGTGACAAATTTAAATTTAAAAATAAGCATGTAATTTAAAGGCTGAAATGTTTTTTTTTTAACCAGTAGTTACTGCTAAGATATTTCTAGACTTGTAAATAAATAAAAGATTCACAACAAAGACGTTATAATTTGTTTTTCAGGAATTAAGTTATTATTACATTCTAAAAAAAAAAAAAAATAATTTAATTATTGACTAAACACAAAGTAAATATTAATAATTTATTATTCTAGGTTAAAAAAAATAAAATAAAAAAAAATAAAAAAATTAAAAATAAAAAAAATTAAATATTAATAATTTAAATCACATATAATATTAATAACTTTAAAAGTTTCACTGTACAAATATAATTTGATTATAGAGTATTTAAAAATAAAAGATATATTTATTGTAAGAGTGATAATGGATGTGGCACATTTTAATCATTTAAAGAAAGACTTTTATTACTTTTCTTTTTATGACTAATAAAAACTATTAAATAAAGCCAATTTTGAAAACAACATACGTCTAGCTTTTCTTTATAAATGTTTGAACATTATTATGCTTAAGATTACAATTGCAAAGAAGAGAGATAATATATTTAATGAATTACGTAAAATAATGTAGGTAGATAATTTAAAAGTGGTAACTTTTTTGTGAAGTGTTACTATATACATAAACATGTACAGCAATGTATGGGCTAAATTAAAGTGTGTTACCTACTGTATATCCGCTTTTAGATTTTAAAACTTTCTCAATGAATAATTCTATCTATATAGCTCACTCTGTTCAAATGATAACAGGAATATAAAATTTCATATTCTGATAAGCATTTAAATGATTTTACTTTAAGGGGAGAGATTCAATAAACGTTAATGCAAAAGCAAGAAAAAGATTTTAACGTTATAAGACAATGGTTGACTATTAGTACTAGATTTGATATACTGATTATATTTTATGGATTATTTATGGGGGGGGGGGGATGCTAAAAAAAAAAAAAAAAAAACTATTTTTACAATTAGTTCTTTACCACTGTTCCCGATGATTGTTACCGTAGTTACTCAATCTGCCTTTGATCAGATATCACACAGACTACGTAAACAATACTTACTCTTTACTTCTTATGCAAATTAAATATATATTACAGCAAAAAAATGGAAAATTTCATAGTATTTAAGAAAAAAAATTGAATTAAGATTTTGTTTTAAAATTTTTTAAGAATAAAATAATAGCATAATCATACAACTGATTTAGGCTACTACCCAATTATTTTTAATCAACACAATTTCTATTGGTAAAAACTTTAGAAGTAGTTTATACTTATTCTTCAAAAGTTGCCAATTTCTATTTTTCAAAGTTATTTTATTCTAAAGCAGCTGTTACTGTGTTGTGTGGAAAACTGCTAATGCAATTTAAACATGTGGTAAAAAAAAAAAAAATTCCATTAGTCAGTCCTTAGTGTTAGTAAAGTTAAACAGTAACTTCAAAACAAAGCATATCTCTCTAACAGGAATCTAATTCACAAAATCTAGTTTGTTAAATTTCAGTTTTGTTTGTTACTTACTGAAATATTATGAAATCTTGTAATACAGTTAATTTTAAAGTTATAAGATATTTCATTCTAACTTAAATAATATTTACTAAGGCAATAAACCTTTAAGTATGTGCGCTTGAAAATGCGAAGGTAGGGACCTCTACAGGTCTTAACCAAAAGCTTGTGGTTAAGACCTGTAGAGGTCCCTACCTTCGCATTTTCAAGCGCATATACTTAAAGGTTTATTGTCTTAATAAATATTACTTACATAATCAATGTGCGTTAAATAAATTTATAATTCTAACTTGAAGAAATACCATACTAAATTATTATAGCATTACATAATTTTCTACTACAAGTCTGCTTTAGTAAATTGAAAATTGATCGTTTCAAAGCATTTCATCCAAATTTAATTTTATGATTAATTTTATTCATTGTTTCTATCAGTAACCTGCCCAATAGAGTATTTACAGTGATCTTGTAATTCACTATTGCAAATATTTGCTTATAGTTATGCTATGTTGACTATACCATTTCTTGTCTGATCAACTAAGTTAAGCAATATCAAATTAAGTTGGTACTGGGATAAGTGACCAACTGGGAACTCCGAACGTTTTAGACCTCTATTTGCCAAGTTTGTATTAGTGCACTGAATGGCCGACTCTGGACATCAAGGTCCAAAAGTTGTGGCCCCACTCTGTCACTTCTAGTTCTCAAACTTTGCATGAACTTGTAAGCAATAAATCGTTTAACTTTTTTTTTTTACTATCAATATATATTGTAACGATCCGGAGAATGCTAAACTTACGTAAACTGCACTACAGGGCGCCATCTAGGCATTTGAACCTAGAAAAATTTATAAAGTAGGCAGATACGCAAGTCAAAAACAAAAAAAAATTTTTTTTTTTTTTAATTTTTGATTCCGGTCGTTAGCCCAAGTCACTAGCTCAGTGAGTAGCAGAGATAATAAAATATAACTTAATTTTATATCTTAAATATAAAAGAATAAAAGCCACTGCCAGAAATTAACACATAAAATATTTATTTACGCACATATAAAATCATTCTAAACTCGAGAAATAGGTTTAACATTTTTAGATTTTTATATTCTCATTATTCTTTAAATTTACATTTACATAAATTTCAATGATTTTAATTTTTTTTTTATTTAGATTGTCAAGTATGAATAGACTACATAGATCTGCATTTGAAAATAAAACATTCTATCCCTATTTAACCTTAGGCTAAAATTCGCAGTCAAACTGGCATCAATCCATCCGATACATTTATGTATTCAATGTAGCATGAAAATACAACAGCACAAAGATACTATACTGTCAGGAATGGACATCTGAACAATATAGTTTGAGAAAACATTGACTCTTGTCTAATACAGGAATATGACGTCTGTATAGCAAGAAGAACAATAAAATAAAAACTCCATAGGAAGGGACCGCGATCCTTTTGGCCGACTTACAATCCCATCCATAGGCAAAGGGTTGGTGCGGTGTATACAGCGATTCTGCACGTAGCGAAACTCATACTACATCTACTAATTACACAAATACATCCAATCCATTGACCCAATTCAACAACGACACAAATAACCTAAGATTACCCTCCCCTAATATAACTTTACAAATCTATATAGCCATTCACGCCCGACTCAAGTTTAACATTTAGATACGTTCGCACAAATGAATTTTATAAAATTTGTTTTAAAATGTTGAGTACAGATCAGCTGCACAGATTCCACGGTCAAAACATTCCAATTTAAACACAACCGATCAAAACACAAAATCATCGATAAACGTCACTTGCATAGGGAATATTCAAATCCCATTAGCATTCATCGTAAGATGCTTGCAGTGATATCGTTGACATATATTTCAATCGAATGCGAAAACCACAACATTATCCACCGCTAACGAATCTATGCAACGTCTATACCCAACCTGAAATTTCCTCATTTAAAATTTAAACAATAAATCTCAATACAATAAATAATAAATGGAAATGATTTTTTTTATCAAACGCAAACATATATAAAATTTTTCATTATCAATTGAGTTGACACATAAGTCCGAGAAAAGTTCTTTTATAAAATTTAAATTTACTTATCAATCTTTAAAGTTCTTAATTAATGTTATGATTTTAACAACTGTTCAGTTCTATTGCTTACGGTATAAGAGTCCCTGTTCCCATTGGCAATTCCCACGGAGACTTTCCTGGAAGACCGGTCTGACATTTTGGAGGTAGCATTTGCTGGTTCTGTCCTGGTATCACAGTCTTTGCATTTTTAAAATAAGTGAGTGAGGACGACAAGTGCGTCTTGTCGCCAGACTCACCAAAATCAAGTTGGCAAAAGCTCTCTGACTGGAACTCAATATTTTTTTTCTTTTTATAGTCCTCCTATGGATTCCATGAACAAAAACGTCACTGTTCTGTTTTTTCGTTATGGTCCGGGCCTTTATTTGGCTTCCATTGGTCAAGCTAAAATCCCTTTCTTCTCTTATCTAACTTTCCATCTGACTTTTTAATTAAACAGCTTTTAGATAATTAATAAACAATCATTTCCATTTATAGATTACAGGAATTAATTAATACCTGTTTTTATTTTAACTTACGTTATTTTTTTATTAAAATATTTTTATAAATCTTTTTTTATAAAAAATACATTCAAATACCTTTTTTTATTTATTAAAAAAAAATATTTTTAAAGTTTAGCATCTGTGCGAATGTATATACGTATAACAAACATTTTTAATTTTAGCGTTTAGTTTTTTTACTTTTATTTGCGAACTTTTAAGTTTTTATTTTAAATTAATGTAACGACATATCTATGTATCGTTACAATATAAATATTTTGAATAGCTAGCTAATGCACAAAATTTCAGATTTTTTAGCATTTACCTTTAGTTCTATTAAATATGTTCTCTAAAATTAATCTAATCTTTTAAAATAATTTTTAAATATGATAAAAAAAAAATTATAAACTATTTAATTTTTAAAAATTTATCAAACCATTTCAGTCTCATTCATGTATTGGTAGAATAAATTTTTAAAAGAGCAGAAAAATTTCCTGCCCTCTCTTAAATTCTGTATATAATGTCAATATGGAAGATTTTTCACCAAATATTTGTTTCCATATTCAACCTGCATTGTACAAGCTAAAGGTTATCCTACTCATTAGCAACAACTTCTGACACATGGCGGTAATCAGAAAATATATCTCGAATGAATTCTGTAAATCAAAATTAATATTAAAAAAATGTTAAAGCTTAGCATACATCAGTAATATATACATGATAATGACAAAAATTCATCAGGACCTAGCAATATTAATGGACTATTGGTAACCTGTGGGTTTACAATCCCATAATCTCAATTCTAAAAAAATATTTTTAAAACAAATACAAAGCAAAACTGCACTATGCCAAAAATATTTCAAATCAGAAAAATGCAAGTTCAATAAAATAACAGAAAACAATATAATTTTAGGTATAAAATTAAAAAATTCTAATACCAATCTTAGTTTTCCTTTTGCTGTTGGTTTATAATGGTAACATTTTCCAATTACCATGGTTTCTTTATCCTTAAATCTTCCTGAAAATTTCTGTCTAATTTCTCTATCTATTCCTTATTTCTAACTCTTTTTTGGAAGTTCCCTTTTTCTCTTTCCTGGTTGTATACAGTTTAATATTTGTTTTGGCAATCTTTACTGAGATATCTTCTGTATATGTCCATAGCATTCAAATTGTCTTGATCTGATATAGTGTGTTCATCATAGTTTTAAAAAAAAAATCAATTACAGCAATACTTATAAGTCATATCTTAAAATTTGGCCATATTTCTTTACTTAACCCTCAACTCCACCCCTTCCAAAAAAAAAAAAAATCACCAGTAAAAAAATATATATTGTAATAACTAATGCAGGATATTTTTAAAAACGAATCATAATTTTTAAAAAAGTCTCATTAATTATATATTTAAAAAACAAAATTTAAATATGAGAGATTTGAACCCAGACTTCCAAGCACCTTTCAACTATCCACACTATCTCATATCACCACACACATGTAAAAAATATAAATAATCACCAATATATGTATTTCGTGCTGAACCAACCCTCATCAGTTGGTCCAGATTATCAACTCTCACATTTAACAAAACAGAGTGAACCTTTCACAACAAAGCAAATAACAGCAAATATATTAATAAGAATGTAATTGAATGAATATTCTCATAATTTCTATGATCAACAAATGAATATTCCTTATTGGGTTGATATTTTCATTACAACATTGCTGCTTTTTCAAGTATATAAACCAAATTAATTTAGAATAGACACGACTGACTTTTAACGTAAATCAGATGACAAAATTGATAGGTGTTTATTTTGGGGGGAATGTTAATATAAATATGATTTTATCAAGAATAGACAATTCGGTTTTGAAAAGAGGAAATATTCATATTTTAATTGATTTTTTTTAGTAGATTTGAAGAAATGTGTAAGAGTAGTTCTAAAATTTTACCTGAAGAATAGAATACATTTCCAGCAAACATATTAAATGTAAATTATTTATAATTATTAAAATGAAGAGAATATTGAGTAGTTTAGATATCAAGAATTGTAAAAAGTTTAGGAAAAATACTTTCCAGCTGGAAGAAAGACTGATACATTGTTCATATAAGAAATATGTTTGATGGTAAGATTTTAGCAATGACTCTCAATAAAAACAATATAATAGTTGAATATATAAGGAGATATATATATATTTTTGTGTGTATATATATATGTTGAAAAAGAAATATAATCCTTATAAAGATAGATACAATAAGATATAGTAACACTTTTAGAAATACAAAATACTCATTATATTCATAAAGCTGTCAAATTTACATATATCAGTGTTATTAGATAGAGTGGAGAGAGGTGGGTGGTATGAAAGTCTGTGCTCATATACCCTATATTACATATATATAGCCACAGGTATATAACAAGCCTGTGTTTCAGTTATTACATTATAGAGATATCTGCCCATCCTTGCATATGTATTAAATGGATTATGTCCTGTACATGTGGGGTTCAGATTGACCTTAGGTCAACATGGGTGTGACAATAATCTCGGCCTCAGGGTGGCCTTTGAGCATTCCATCATCGGATTTTCAATTGGATGGACGGTTGAAGAGTTGGAGTGGATTGAAGCCTGTCCATTAAACTATGAGGATAGTCTATCTTAATATATATCTGAGCACTTATACTATATATGTGTGTAAAGATGATAGTCTGGACCAACTGATGATTGCTGGTTTAGCATGAAATACGTATATTGGTGATTGTTTATCTTTTCAGCATATATGTGTTTAGGTGTATCAGTGTTATTAGATAGAGTGGAGAGAGGTGGGTGGTGTGAAAGTCTGTGCTCATATACCCTATATTACATATATATAGCCACAGGTATATAACAAGCCTGTGTTTCAGTTATTACATTATAGAGATATCTGCCCATCCTTGCATATGTATTAAATGGATTATGTCCTGTACATGTGGGGTTCAGATTGACCTTAGGTCAACATGGGTGTGACAATAATCTCGGCCTCAGGGTGGCCTTTGAGCATTCCATCATCGGATTTTCAATTGGATGGACGGTTGAAGAGTTGGAGTGGATTGAAGCCTGTCCATTAAACTATGAGGATAGTCTATCTTAATATATATCTGAGCACTTATACTATATATGTGTGTAAAGATGATAGTCTGGACCAACTGATGATTGCTGGTTTAGCATGAAATACATATATTGGTGATTGTTTATCTTTTCAGCATATATGTGTTTAGGTGTATCAGTGTTATTAGATAGAGTGGAGAGAGGTGGGTGGTGTGAAAGTCTGTGCTCATATACCCTATATTACATATATCAGATTTATAGATTTTCATTTTAAATTATAAAAAAAGATATAATATAAAACCACTTCTTTTCTTTTTTTTTCTTCTCAATATTACTTACACAGTAAAAGAAGAAATAAATTATCTTAATATATTTACAATATACATATATATTGTAATAGTATGGAAAATAGGGATTAATAAAAGAATCTGAGGTTAAAATGTCCCACAATTGGGTAGCCATTTGTAACAGAACACCACATTAGAGCTGAATTATGAGATGGGAAACCATCATCTTACCAAACCAAACAAAACATAAAAATAAATATAAATGACTATGAAGAACATGAGAGATCAACACAGACCCTATGGTAACTGTATTAACTATGCGTTCACCAGCATTACACTAAAGAAATAATCATTCATTGTCATGAATGATCAACAATAAAAATAAATCAACAGTCAATTTTGTGATTGGACTTGAAATGGGTCTACTATAGACTCGGGCGGCATTGGAACAGATTATTTAAACATTAATTTGGATACACAAACTTAAGTGTTAATCCATTAGAATATATCAAATTTTAAAAAAATAATGCTGGAATGTTATAACATGCTGATCATCATCAAGGTTCTTGCCATTTAGTACCACTAATGTACTAGCCAACTATAAACTTGATTTCTAAATAAATAATTAAAATGAAATGTAATGCATGGACATTAAAGAATATCCCCTTTTCACTAACCAGGATCATCATCAACTGGATAGCCATAAACACTAAATATAACCCTCTTTTAAATAACAGACCATTATGCACAAATCTAGCTCAGAGAAAAAAAGCTCTATAACTGTTCCCGTGAACAAGAGATGTAATACATCTAATAATTTATCATATTTTAGGATTAAATAAATTCACTGGAATAATTTAAACAATGAAATATAAATTTATTAATAATTAAAACAAAATTAAAGTCTATGCTATACATATAAATCAAATTAAGCCTTCTGATTTTGATTAATACTAAAAAGAAATCCACTATTATATTGTAATTTACATATATATCCCAATAGGTTTACATAAAACACCTATATATCAGCACACACATGTTTGTATAATATAAAATGAACATATTTGAATTGTCATATAATAAAAATAAGTTATCGCATTTTAATGCATAAATAAGATGACTTTTTACATATATATTTGGGTATTCATGGAGGTGTGTGTACCCACTGATGTTTATATCATATATTTTAATTTTTCAAAATAATAAACTTATTAAAAATATATTTTTCAATTAATTCCACATTGAAAATATACAAAAAATTCAGTGAATTGAGTGTGAAGATATTTAAGATTCCCGCTTTCAGATCTAAGTACTTTGGACTGGCTTGGATATATAGAAAGACAAGTAAAGAAGAGAGTGGAACCACTCTTTTCTTATTAAATTCTCTGTCTCGGTATTTGTAATCTGATTGGCTAAGCGTTTGAGAGGTTTGCACTCTCTCAGTTTAATAAAATTCACATGTATGTGCATATATATAAAAAAATAGTATGAATCAAAGTAATTAATTCACTCATTATTTCTAACGATAAAAACATTTTTTTTCTTTTTTAAAAAAAAAAAATTATCATGAGATTCAGTTTGGAAAGTTCTTTTTACTTGATTAATTATAAACATTTTTTAAAATATTCCAGAAAATTCTTGTTTTCCAATCTAGAAATATTTTTGGAGTTTTCCTTTTTTAATACAACTTACTGGAAATGCATCTTTCTTTTTGTTTAATAAAGTTATTTACTTTTAAAAAAATGTAATTTAAAAATTATAACTGTCATTTTCACTAAAAAAAATTATTTAAAATAATCTGCCAGCTGTACTTTATATATATGATGCAGCATCTTTATCTGTGCTTCTCTACATATAGAGTACACATATAAACTAATTGTTCAATAAGTTGATGGATTCTCTTGGTAATCTGATCCCTTCTAAAACCCTGGACTGGCTTATTGTCATTTTTGAGAAAGATATAATCTAGCAACTGTTGGCCTGCAGTGAGCTCTTCTCTATGCCATCTAATACACACATATATGGGCTATGAATCACATAAAATCAGGGACTTACTTCCATGGGAATCCAAACTCTACTATTGTGAGCTAGTAGCAGCAACTGGACTAGCACTGCCTTAACTCTAAAACATTCCTCATGCTGTTATAATCTGTAAAAAAAAAAACCTAAAAACTCTCCCTAATCTTTTTTCCAACCTTTTTATAGTGAGGTTGGAATTTAAAAAGTATAGTAATTAAAAGCAAGTTTTCTTTATCTCGATTGAAAAAAGTTAATGACTCTTTTCAATTTATATCAATCCTTTCAAAAACAACTTTGTAGGATCAAAATATGTTATACGAGCTTTAATTTAAAACATGTAATCTAAGCAAAATAGATAGTGGAATTTTATTATTACAAATATATCTATTGTAACATAAAAACATGCTTGTTTTAATTTCAAAATCAGAATTAATAAAATATTAATTAGATCTTTTTTAAATGTTTATTTTATAATAATTTTTTTCATTCAAAATTATTTAATTCTTAAGTATTATTCCAGTGTAATATAGAAAATATTTATAAAAAGATTTTTGTCTGTTTATTTCTACTTTTCCTTTCAACTTCAAATATATAAATGCATACACATTACTAAGTTGTTATATGTCATGAGATGTGTACCATCTAAATATATATATCTTATAAAGTAAGCAAATGTAATTACTACAAGTAAAGGAACATAAATCAAAACAAAGTCTTTTGGTAGAGAAAGCTAAAAATATAGATATATGCCATTAATTCTATAAAACACAAATTACAAGTGAAAAATTATTTTGATTTTTTTAACTGGAAAAATCTGCAAGACTTATCTTATGCTCGAATGCATGAAAACAGCTTTGCAAATCCCAAATCATCTTTGCACAAAGCATTTAAATATCATCATAATAGTCGTTCATAAATTTAATTAATGTTGATACAATAGATTCATAATGGCTACATTCCATATATATACAATTACTAAAAGTTATTACATTTAACATTTAAAATGATATAACATAGGCATTTATTACTTATGCTAAGTTGAATTAAACTGTTTAAATTTGAAATAAGGATTACACTTTATTTGTTTTCATGCTGATTGCGGCCTATCTATTTCAACAAAATGCAAAGCAAAAATTATGAATTCTTAAAGATCAAATGATCTTTAAACTCATTCAAAAGTGAAAAAAAAAATTACTGTCTGATCCAGAACTGACCAATCAGATAACACTAAGACAAAATGCAGGAATATGTAATACCTATTGAATTTTTCATTTAAAACCATGACTCCTTTACTACATTTCATCATTTAGAAGGGCTCTCAATTAACAAAAAGATCATCTTAATAATGATGATTTAATAAACCAAATCCAATCAGTTAGTGCTTGCTTATCAAATATATTTTTTGTTTAGTGTAGTAATGTGTGAACTTTTTAACAACCAATGAATATCGCTGATTTTCTTTTTTTTTTTCTCATCCTGCTTTACCTTGTAGATGACTTGAAGACTGTACTCTGAAAAGTAATCTAAGATGATTTGAAGACTGTACTCTGTAAACTAATATATCACTTCTATTAGAGAATTTCTGAGATCTACTCAGCTCTGATGTGAACTGATAACTTATTTGAAGTGGCTTTATAACTTTCTGTAACGTTTCCCACTTAACACCAAAAAATCTGTTTTCCACAACTCAAAAGCTAACCTGCCCATTTGCATAGGATATTTTTCAAAAACAACTCGGATCCTTTCCCTTTATCCTCCAAATGCTTTTATGAAAAATTTGCTTTCCAAGCTATATTTCCAATCATTACAGCCTTTATACAGATTAAAAGTATATATTTGCAAATATTTTTTTTTTTAATTTTTAATATTTTCAAAGTCCATGATAAATGAATTCTCATAATTAATTTGATCTTAAATTACCATTTTCACTGTCAATCATATGTCACTAGAGATGCATATTTTGAAATTAGTTTTTCCGACTAAATTCATCATTACAAAAAAAAAAGTTAAACATTACAAACACTTCTTGTGAACTGATATATTATAAATATAGAACATATTTAAATTTACTGTATGGTTTAATTACCATTTTGAAATGTGTTAAAAAAATACATTTTTTTTTAGGAAAATTTTAAAAAAAACAGGTTCATTTCCAATATTTCAGCTTTTAAAAATGATGAAATGTTAAGAAAATTCATTGGCTATTTAATTATGTAAATAATTTGGTGCTCTTTTCGTATATGACCTACCCGTTTGTGAAAGCATCATATCAGAGTAACTAATTGTTATTTTTTTCATAAAAAAAATTTTGTTTAAATGTAATATGTTTGAAAATTTGAAA
Organism: Epiperipatus broadwayi; assembly: GCA_028023455.1. Lineage (NCBI taxonomy): Eukaryota > Metazoa > Onychophora > Udeonychophora > Euonychophora > Peripatidae > Epiperipatus > Epiperipatus broadwayi. The sequence goes on from JAQFVV010012969.1 coordinate 346,316, forward strand.
ATAATATTTATTTAGAAAACAAGTATGACATTAACATATTTTAATAACATACAATGATTGAAAAACAAATACGTTTAAACATATGAAAATAATTTATTTTTGAAATTTCATAAATTCTAATGTTATAGTGGCAACCCAGTTACGCGGCATAAAAATACTGACAATTAAAACGTACTTACAATTCCTTTAAATACACGTTGCCTTTGCCTTTTAGAATCATTGTCTATTTGCAAAATATATTAATTTCATGTTTGTTTTCTTTAAAAAAAAATACATTATTTTAATTCTTTCAATCATATTACATTTTGTTTGTTTGTTTTTGATTTTTTTTACAAAAAAACTTATCAATTAGTTCATTCAGGTATAGTTTGGTATATTTATTGTGGCTATACCAGCAGAAAGACCAATAATTGTTACATTTTTATACTTATATTTTCCAATTAAGTCATGATGTGTTGATTGTTTAAAATTTTCAAAAGAAATTATTTTTGCTAGTTATTAAAATGAATGTAACATAATTTATAAAAAAAAAAAAAGAATTAAATTATAGAGCCTTAACCAAGTGATAAAATACAATTACTTGACTAAATATACATACATGGGGGGTGGGGTGGATATTTATATATATAAATTGCAAACAACATATTTAAATTTATTATTACAAAATAGTTTTTGAATTGATAAAAAATTCAAACCTACCATACAAAACACAATGCAATCTTTACAGGATTCAGTGCAAGCAATTACTCATACATGTGTGTGTATATAAATTATTAATTATATATATTTAATCTCAAAAATAATATTTCAATATTATTTTTATAATGAAAATTTGTTTATAAACTTCTCATAAATCATATAATATCAATAATTATGTGCTTATAACGCTCGTTAAAGAAGTTATATGATTATGAAGCCATAGAGCTTTGAAACGCTAAGCTTTAAATAAATTTAATAATATATACAACTTCTTTAACGAGCGTTATAAGCGCATAATTATTAATATTTTTAATAATATTTATTTAATAAACAATAAATGACTAATAAATTTTGGCCAAAACATTAATTGTTGTTTGTGAATAAAGTTCTTTCAGTCAAAAAAAAAAATAATACAGCAATATGCCATTAAGATTTATACCTGCCTAGTTCAGTGACGTGGTAGAATATCAGACTTTGGAGTGTAAGGTTGCCGGGTTGATTCCAATTTTGGTATTTCCGACTCTCAAATTTCTAATGAATTCTTTTGCAAGCTTGATTCCTTTATTTATTGAATTTATAATTATTTGTAAATGGAAAAACATAATATGAAAGTCATATACATAATGGTTCTTTTTTTGCAATTTATATATGACTGTAAATACAAATTGTTAATTAGATATACTTACCATATTATTTTGAATATGACATACTTTTTATTCATATTTTAGACCAATAAAAGTGAGAGTGCATCTTAAATTCGATAGAAGCAAATATTTTATTAACTTATAATTATTTTTTTTTAATTTTCTAAGCTTAAAATCCCATTGCATCTTAAATTTAGGGGCATCTTATATTCTAAGAAATATTGTACTTTTAACAAATATAATTTATCAACTTATTTTTAATAGGCATGCAATAATTTCCAATGAGAGTTTTTTGTTTTTACTTTGCTCTGTTAGAAAAGAAAAATATATATATATCTTAAATATCTTTTTAAAACAAATGGATAGACAAAGTAAAAAAAATAAAAAACACAAGTATGTTGTTTCTTGATTATTGATGGCATAGACTGTCAGATGTAAGTTTTTATATACGACTTTAGTTATAAATTTATGAGGAATGTAATAAACTTGTTACCAAAAATCCAATTTCGATCTATCTAACAAATATTTTTAATTTATGAATAAAAAACTTTAAAAAAGTATAATTTTTTACTTTTCTTGTTTTTATTTAATAATGATGAATATACTTTTTCAGGCTTAGTGTTTATGGAATTGCATTTTTATGCAATCAGACTTTACATTTACAATAATTAAGTAATTTAAATTGCGCTTTACGCAAAAAAGTGAAGCTTGTCTAAAATATTATTAAAGAGTTATATGGCTAAGCGCTTTCAGAGAACTTAAGTCTCCATATTCATAGCCTACTTTAATTGAAGTTTAGCGGTGATTTATGCAAAATTTATGCAAATTTTCTTTTATAAAGACCATTTTCTGGAGATTGCAAAGCACGATTCTTTTCGTTTTATTGCACAGTTGTCATTTGCAATAAAGCATGCCTCCTTAATCTTTCATTTCATATCATTACGTTCAGTGCATAGTGCCCTTGCCATAGTGGGTTCGAACACATGGCCTGTTGTTTTTTGGTGCTCGAAGAATATGGATCTGTTTTCAGTATTATTTATAGCTCTCCTGTATAAATAATGATGTTGAGATGTTCTTATTGTAATGTTGGCATGGGTCTCTCCATAATATGCCGCTCTAAATCCATTGGTTGGGCATGAAATCTTATAAACTGCTTGGGCTATTTGATCAGAAGGTATTTGGTCTTTGGTATTGTTTATCATTCTGTTTGTTGAAGGTAGGGTGTGGAATCTACTACTCAAAGGGGAAGTAGAAAACTAGTATTTTATTACAATAATTAAGCAAATTGAAGATATTGTGAGAATTGATTTTGAACAAAATGAAAAAAAAAAATACAATATAGCTGCTGGAATCCACTCAAGACAATGCAATACAATATTTATATTAAATTTCCAATCCAGCTGACAATTTCAATTGAATAACAATCTTCTTCAGATCTTTTTCTTTTTTTTTTACCTCCAAATGTTTAAAAAAAAAAACTGTTAAAGCTAATTTAATATATTATCCACCAATATAAAATGGGAAGTCTTTAAACTGAAGTTAAAACTGTCATAAGCATTCTGCATTAACATTAAAAGGAAAGGGAAAAATGTCAATTTTTTAATAATCTATATATAATGTATAATAACTAGGTGACATAGTATTACAACACTTGATGTCACTATATTGACACAAAACCAAAAAGATACCACTTGATCCTTACATTATGCTGTTCAGCAACAAATCCTTTTTTGTTCACTACATTTGTAACCTAGCATAAGCTTTAGTAATCAATAGATATCAGATGGTAGAGTTTATTAAATCTCTATCCAAAGTTGTTTTAATCCAATATTTCTAGACTATATTTTAGCTTATGGTTTTCATCAATGGGGAGCTTTTGGATCTGGGAATAGTATACTTGAATCCCTCGGATCTAATGCATCTTTCAACTAGCAGCCATTTTTTACTTCTTTATCTTACTACTATTAAGCTACTAGCCTAAATAAATCATGTTAATGTTTTCCATCCAAGCTAATTTGCTAGTATAGTTATATAGATCTGAAACTAGTTTAATATCTCCATGTTATGATAACCTTAAATTTTTCTAACTACAGTCACCTTTATCCTTTGGCCAGAGTTGATATAAAACCAATAAAACATCATGCTATTCAGCATCAAATTATTTTTCTCTCACCACATCGCTTTCACCTAATTATAAACTAGAGCCCAGTCTGGTAATATTGAATAGGAGAATAATGGATAGGGATTTAAAAAGCATTAACATTTGGCATCTACTAATTACTAAAGTTTACACTAGATGGCATAAATGTGGTGAGAGGAAAAGAATATATTAACACAAATTATGGTCTCTTCTTATTTTAGAATTATAACATAAACTTTAATTAGAATCTGATTTTTAAAAAAAAAACAAATGTAATTTAATAAAAATAACGCATTCCGAATAACTTTCAATTAGAGAAAAAATAAAAAGAAAGCAAATTGTTATTATTTTTTAAAAACTAAAAATAACGATTAATAAAATAATTCTAGAATTTCCTCTTCATCATAAACACATAATATTCATTAATATTTTTTATATAAAAAAAATATCTTGTTCTATTACAGTAATTATTTTTTTAATGTAGATGACACGATATGTGATATTTTACTAGAATATTTATTTATGACGTAACGACTGACGGAGTGAATATAGGAAGTTTTTAGAATTTACATAAACTAAAATCATAAGCAAAAGAAATACTAATATGATTAATAACAACAATTTTCAGTTTGTTTTTTAGACACATCAGTTATAAGACCTTACAGTTTGTTAATTTGGGCAATTTTTTAGTGCAGCTCGATTAATTTCAATATTTACGTTGCTTTTAATAACATGTAATTATAATAATAACAACAACACAACATTTTTACTCTCATGAAAAGAATACAAATCTTAAAGTTCAAATAAATGTCTCAGGCGGGGGGGGGGGGAGTGTTGTTATTTATTTTAGTTAATAATGACAAATAAGAACAATGGGAATTTGAATTTCATACAAATAATCCAATAATGTATTCTATAATCCACAATCCATTTTAATTATTTGATACATTTTATAATCATCAAATAATTTCATTTTGCTTTTGCATTCAGTTTGAATAAATCAAACTATGCAAAAATTCAACTATAAGGAATTCGATATCTTCATTTGATCAAAAGCCCAAATTCAATTAATGAGAATACACAATTCACTTAAGCAATCTACAAGAGATTATGATGGAATGGAGAAGAGGGAGTATAAAGTATTGTAACATGATAGATGTGAGAGCAATGATAAAGATGATAAATAAGGAGGGCATAGGTACTTTCTCATTCAAACTATCAATGCATATAAAAATTTCATCAAATATATGTTTATATAACAACAACAAAAAATCAATAAAAGAGACTTCTCGAATCTTAATCATATTTATTAACAAAAAGTTTTTAAAAAATAGACTTCATGGTTACCGATGTGTCTAGCCCTACTGTCCCAGTATGTGTACAAAGATAAATAATAGCTAAATCATCTATGTTCTTTATTACTGTTTTACAATGCTTTTGTTACAACCCACTATGATAGTTTCGATTGCCCCAATAATCTTCTTCAGAACTTCTACTTATATTTCCATACCATATAAATAGAAAACCTGAAAAATATTGCTGGGGCAATCGAAAATGTCATAGTGGGTTGTAATAAAAGCATTGTAAAACAGTAATAAAGAACATAGAATATTTAGTATTATATGGATTTGGCAATGCAATAAGAAAGATAAAATTATAAATACTTCATAAAGAAGATAACTAATAGCCTGAGATTCGTGACAGTTGAGTCCTATACTAAGGTAACTATCAAAAGACAATAATGTGAAGAGAAAAAAATGCTACCGGGCAGCAAGAAATATTTGGTCAAGAAGTTATTCCTCGTATATAAAAATCATTATACTATTCACATAAATGAAGATCATTATTTTATCTGCCAAGACAAAATAATAATATGGAAAAAAAAAATGGAAACAGGAAACATTTTAGTCAGGGAGTTAGTTATCCACCAAGAAAGTATCCTACTGATAGCCTAATTTTAGCACCTAACTTAATTTATAGCACATTTTAATTTGCATGTATTTAAAATAAATTAATTTTAAATAACCTTAATTCAAAAAATGCCACAAAAATGTATATATAATAATTAGTCAATATTTTTTTAAAAAAAAAATAACCCATTAACAAAATCTCACTGTAAATTATTCGATATTATATTAAAATGTAACCATTAATCAATTTTTATCAAGATCATTCAAGTTTAAATATTACGAATACAAATTTTCACGATATCTTTTAATGTTTGAAAATGATTTTATTTAAATCAGTTTTATGCATAAATACTTTTTATCTATAACTATCATTTAAGATAATAATATATATATATAAAATATTTAGAAAAAATATTTTTATTTAATTTGCACTAAAAATAAAAAAATACTTTTTTCTCCAAGCGCAATTTTGTTATATGTAAAATTGAACTAAAAGAATGGGGTGTCCATAAATTAATCATATATTTTTTGCTTTTTAGTCCATTTTATATATTTTATTTTTGATTTTTTAGTATTTGGATATTTTGCAACTGACTTTTCTGTTCATATTGAAATTTCAAACTGAAAATCTAAATGCTGTCACTATATTTTCAGTATTTGAAATGAAATTCACACATGTTAAAAATCATTTACAAGATTTATGTATTTATGAAAGTAACATTTTAAAAAAAGCAAGTAACAGTTAAATAATTAAGAAAAATTAAGATTTCATTCTTTATTTCTTTTTCTTTTTACTTAAATTAACTAAAGACTTTTTAGTGAATTAATCATATAATTCAATGAAAGCATATTTTAAAAACTATACTGCCATCTATTGTGCATCATTGAAAACTTACTGAAACAATTTCAATGCAAGTCTAAAATATTACACAGTCAGAACATGTTCAAAATATGAAGAAAATCAGTTCAATAGAAGTATGTTAAAAATTGGTTACAGATTTTGGTTGTTGTCGATGAGCAGATATATCCCATTGGATGGCGCTGTTTTCACGCTAAAACACATAAAAATGCTGTTTCCGCGGCCGACACCTTCGAACCTGCATTTTCTATAATACAACTTTTTTGTTGTGCTACAGATTGCAGGCTGCTATGTCGCGTCGCAGTACAGCATGTATGTTTTATGCAGCAAATATATTTTGCGAATTCGCACAGTTTATAAAATGATTACGGCTTGGGGAGAGGGTGTGTTTTTTTTAATTTGATGGAAATGTTGTTTTCATTGGATTTTTTTTTATTTTAAAGTATTGAAATGTTCAGATTTTGTAAAGTAATAATTAACAAACTTTTTACACCGTAGTGTATTGAAGTTTTAAGTAGTAAATGTTGACGAAATATATGAATAAAGTTATTTGGAATTAGGTAACGAGTCAAGTAATGTACTGTTCGTAACATTCCATGAGACATTTTAAAATTGTACAGTGTGTATATTTTTGAAATTAAAAAAAAGTGTTACCACAAAAATATCCAGTAAGAAAAGTACAATTAATTGTACACTGTTTTTTTAAATGTCATAAAAAGCATATATTATAAACATTTTATATATATTTGTCGTTGTTTAAAAAAGTTTTAGTTTCTTTCTTTTCTCTGACTACTGTTATTATTTGTTGAATATAGTTTACGTTTATTGTTATCATTTATTTTATAGATGTTAGTAAAAAAAAAAATATTTACAAAAATACGATTTTGATATTTTTTATTTTAACCGTAAACCTATCCTAAAACTAACCCTAAAGCTAACCCTAAAACTAACCCTAAACTAACCCTAAAACTAACCCTAAACTAGCCCTAAAACTAACCCTAAACTAGCCCTAAAACTAACCCTAAAGCTAACCCTATAGCTAATCCTAAAACTAATCCTAATCCTAACCCTAAAACTAACCCTAATCCTAACCCTAAACATAACAAGTTTTACTTTTAGTTATCATTCTATTTGAAATAAAAACTAGCGGTAAACAAAATCTTCGATAGAAAAAATCTCCGATAGAAATTTGATTTTTTCTAATAAAAAGAAAACTAAAAAAGACGAATCAAATTGTAATTTGTTTATTTTATTTTACATTTATTATTATCATTTAATTTGTATATGTTAATAAAAAATAATATTTAAAATTAAGTAATATTTAAAAAAGACAATTTTCTTTTTGTTTTTATTTTCGCATTACAAAAAACACATCAAAATGATTATAATTAACGGCCCGTGAATGATCATATTTTATAATTTTAGCGTGAAAAGTGCGCCACAAACAAACAGAATTTCTAAGTTAAATAAAAGTGTTTAAAAAAAAGGTTATTCTTTAATAATTATTCTAATGCCAATAAAGGCTCTAATATTTAATTGTGTGTAAAGTTTTGCTTTTTCAGATTCTTCTCCAAAAATTGATTGCACAAGGATGAGATTGTTTCTTATGTAGATTCAATAGGCTAATGGCATATTTGGGTTCAAATATTGTATTAAATAAATAAATAAATATTACTGTAAATATTGACTGTTTTGTTTTTTACACTACTACTTTTTTAAAAAGAACAGCAAATGTATAATCATAAATTCATTCAAGTAATAACAAAATCCCAAAACATTACTCGTAACAAGTTGTAAAGTTATTTACAATCTTATTATTAATTAGAGGGGATTTGAACTCAAAGTTTCAAGCCCCCTTCAGTCATCCAACTCCATCTTATGCAACCAAAACTCATGACCACACATACATGTGAAAAAAATAAATGATCAATATATGTACTTCATGCTGAACCAGCACTCATCAGTTGGTCTGGGTCATTATCTCCCATATATATATAATCAGTGCTCGGTTTATATTAAAATGGCAAATCTTCAAGCTTTAATGGACAGGCTTCAATGTTCTCCACTCTCCAACTCTTTAGCCATCCATATCATTGAAAATTTGATGATGACAAGTTCAAAGCCCTTGTTTGCCAATTTTATATTGTCATACCCATGTTGACCGCAAGTCATTCTGATCCCTCATACGTAGGATCTTAAGACCATTTAGCACAGAAGAGGGATCGGTAGATAACAAGCTGAATCTGTAATATTTAAATACAAATATAGTATATATATTTAAACTAGATGTAACTAGAGAATTTGAATTCTCTCTCAGTCATCCACTCCATCTTCACACATGACCACATACATGTGAAAAATATAAATGATCTCCAATATACATATTTCAAGCTCAATCGGCACTCATCAGTTGGTCTGGATCATCATCTCCCCCACACATATATAATCACTGCTCAGTTTATATTAAGATAGCAAATTTTCAAGCTTTAATGGACAGGCTTCAAGGTTCTCCATTCTCCAACTCTTTAGCCATCCATATCATTGAAAATTTGATATGTTCAAAGCCCTTGTTTGCCAATTTTGTGTTGCCATGTCTATGTTGACCACAAATCATTCTGGCCATTTACCACAGAAGAGGGTTGGGCAGAGTACAGGCTGAATCTGTAATATTTATACTTAAACTAGATGTAATTAAAGAATTTGAACTTGGCTTTCAAATTCCCCTCAGTCATCCACTCCATCTTATACAATTGATACCCAAGACCACATACATGTGAAAAAGATAAATGATCTCCAATATATTATTTTGTGCTGAGCCAGCATTCATCAATTGGTCATATAATCTTCCAAATACTGCATCAATGAAATATCCTGTAAATGTGGAATGACATAGATCAGTGAAAGCAGTTGACCCATTGGGGGGGGGGGGAGCATAAAGTAGTGAATGAAGAGGGAAAACATTAGATGGGGGGGGGGGGTAAACGGGAAATTTTTTTAAAGAAGCTGCTCATATTATGATGGCACATAATCCTTAAGACAATTTACTGTGGCAACTTCTTAATGCTTGTAAATTACTAGTTAGTCTTGCTCTTTAGAAAAAAATAAAGGAATCAGGAGGAGTTTCGTAGATAAATATATCAAATTTTTGCTGACAATTGCCTTTGAGATAATAGCCTAGTTGTTTAAGCATCATCTTAAATTCAGTATTCACAAATCTAATGATTCCTCAAGTTTAATTCAAATGCTAGTGTTATCGTTGTTCAGACTAGCAGGACCTGCAGAAGAGAGAATAATAGCAATTGAAAAGCGTTATATACTAACTCGTGCTCATTATCAATTGAATGTATTTTAAAAATTTAAATAGGGTTTGAATTTTTTTAAAGCATTTAACAATTCACTTTTGACGAAGGAAATAGTCCATTACATAATTATAAATTTATTGGATTGAATGAATGCTCCCATTACTTATACAATTTCTAATTAGATATACATAGAAATTTTTTCAGCTTAAGATTAGTTTCATTTACTTTTCAAATTTAAATGACTTTGCTAATTGGAAAAACATAATTTATACAGGTAGAAAGGGTTACAAAACTAAATAAAAAATTCATTTAATGACCTAAACACTATATACATTATTTTCTTTAGGAACATTCTTTTTTGATTAAAGAAAGTGAATGTCATATTTCACTAATAGTAATTCAACTAGAAAGCTAGAGATAAATAAATCTTTTTTTTAGATCTATTGTCACGTGAGAACACAGCTTCATATAAATTATGAAGTCATTATAATTCAGTTTAATCTAAAAATATTTTCATAAAACAAATTTATCTTTGTATGCACATATATAATGATTGACTTTCTTGTAATTCAGCAACTGACAATTCAACAATTCCTTTTAATTTAGATAAAACAAAAGGGTTCTTCAAATAATTATATTCAATTTTTATTTTAGTAATATTTTTAATTAATTTTGGTACTTGTGAGTTTTCCTGTAAACCAAGATGGCAGCCTGTATTTTTGATAAATATACAGTTTCGAGGCCTACGATTTACTGAAGATGTGTTAGTTGTTAAATTAAAACAAAATTAATAGATTGACTGCTAAATTTTTAAAAAGGAATAAATTCTGATAAATTTCATTAAAAAGCTTTATTTCAATTTTTTTTTTTTTACTAATATTATAACGTTGGCAGCAACGAAATACTCTTAACTATTGTTGTTTTTGTTTTGTTTTTTTTGTCAGCTGTTTTTTTGTTTTTTTTTGGTAAATGATCATAATCATAAAAATTTGGCAATATCCTCTCACAGAATGTGGTGCAGTGGACTATTTCCAAAGGTATGGGATCCTGCCCTCCCAAAAAGTTTGCGTTAATGGTCAAAGGTGTGGTTGCACGCCACAGACATGAATAAAATGTAAATACTGTATTTATATTTATATTTTTTTTGTTAATAAGTTAATCCAAAAAAAGGAAATAAACTGTAAATATGGTAATTAATTTTTCCTCCATTATTTCTTTTTTAAAAATAATTGTAATAAAAAAATACATAAAATTATCAAATACGATATTTCTTAGTAAGCATTTTTTTGTAAACACACCCCCCCCTGGAAACTATAGAGTTATCAAAAATATGGGCTGCCATCTTGGTTTAATTGAAAACTCATATGTATCTTAATTTGAAACATACGTATAAACTTAAAAATAATTTCAGTATAAAGAATCTTAATTTTCCACATTTGCATTCATCATGATTTTGAACCATAATATGATCAAAAGTTTAACCAATTCATGAAATGATAGTTTTACAAATTGGATGATTATAAAATAAATTATTTCACAATAAATAACCTTATCAAAAAGATGTGCTCACATGACCATAAAAGAAATTATACATTTCCGATAATGAAAAAAACCACAAAAATAGTTTCAAGTTGTACACTGTAATATAACAAACCAAAATAAATATATCTATGAACTGTAATACGTAACACTATCTTAATATCTACAATAAAAAAACTATATTTATAGTTTAAATTAGAAATTAAAATAAAAAAATTAAAAATAAGTGATAAAATGTAGATATTTATCATTTAGGAATATAGTATTACAATATTAATATTCATTATGTAATCCATTAATATTACTGCATTTACACCCTGTACAGAAAATTTTATAGAAACATATGGCAATGTTTAATAAAAAATCAACTATTTTGCAGTCATGTTTCTGAAAACGTAATCTAATATCATCAGCTGCTCAGGAGTCCAATTGAGATCACATCAAACATAACAACTCCATTTCTATATAAATAGAATTACAATGCTGAATTTGATATTAAAGTATTAATATAAATTAATAACGGAAACTTTAGTTAAACTACTACTAAATTTCACATTCAAACGTTAATAGCAGAATATTTCCTACATAGGATTAATAAAAAGTAAAATGAAAACTTGATTAAAACCGAATTTAATAGATAAAATTTTAAATATATATCTACGTATGAAAGAATTTACACATTTAAATTTTGAAATAAAGATATTAAAAAATATGAGGATCTCATAAAGAAAGATTAGTTAAAGAAAGTTTAAATGTTTTTTGTAATTCTTTATAGATTCGTTGCAAACATATATTGGTATATATATTAAGAATAATCCTTGATAACAAACATAATATGGTCAAAATGATGGAAAATCGAAATTAAAAATGGCTCACAAACAAGATTTGAAAAGAAAGTGTATTAAATGAATTTTTTTAAATACATTTAATTTCAAATTGAGCTTTGCAATTTTATTTAAATAAAACTGAGAAGTGGGGTCATGTGATATATGACTTTTTTATTTGTTATTGAATTGCTATATTTGATATGATCTCAATTGGTATTATGGGTAACTGATATCAGATATCATTCACAGAAACATGCGTCCTGCAAAAAATAAGATTGCATGTTTCAATAAAAATTTCTATAAAGAATATAAATACAATAACATTAGTAGATTATTAGAATATTAAATATACGTTCTTTCATAATTACAATACATTATAAACTTAAAAGAAAGTGCTGTAAATATAGCTAGAATGTGAAATTAAAAGTTATGGTCACACAAAATATAAATATTTCTTGCCATTTAAAAATACAAATAACTGTGTGAGTCAATAAAATTAAAAGATCAAAAAAAATCAATGGCCAGTTGAACGCAAAGTCTAAATTTAAAATTACAAAAATTCAAATAAAAAGCATAAAAATTTAAGATTATCCAAATGAAATAAACTTCTAATTATAGAGACTATTATATTTCAAAGACAAAATAAGAAATATGTATATTGGTGATTATTTATCTTTTCTACATGTGTGCGGTCATGTGAATCAGTAGTATGAGATAGTGTGGATAGTTAAAGATTTCTTGAAAGTCTGAGCTCAAATCCCTTATATTTACAATTAAGTTCCAGGTATAAGAATGCCTGTATTTCAAAACTTGCACATTCTTCCCATCTCTGTTCTGTGCATTTAAATGGATACTGTCCTATACATGAGATGTCAGAGTGACTTGAGGTCAACATGAGCATGACAACAATATTGGCATCAACATGGGATTTGGACATTCTATCATCAGGTTTCAATGGTATGGATGGCTGAAGAGTTGGAGATTGGAGTAGATTGAATCCTGTCCATTAAAGTATAAAAATTTGCTACCTTAATATAAACTGAGCATTGATTATATGTGTGGGGGGGAGATAATAATCTGGATCAACTGATGAGTGCTGGTTCAGCACGAAATACATATATTGGTGATTATTTCTTTTCTACACTTGTGTGGTCATGTGTATCAGTAGTATGAGATAGTGTGGATAGTTGAAGGTTTCTTGAAAGTCTGAGTTCAAATCCCTTATATTTACAATTAAGTTCCAGGTATAAGAATGCCTGTATTTCAAATCTTATAAATTTGATGGTAAAATTATTAATGCCAAAATTATATTTGAAAGAAGGGAAGGGGGGTGCAATATTATATTTAATTATCTTTTCCTTTTTAAACTGAATATTAAGAGAAAACAAACATTAACTTTGTTTTGTTTTTTTACTTGTAACTATTTTCATTTATTTGTTTTTATAAAAGACTTAATTTCTCTGTTTATTTAAACATATATTTATATTAAAGTAAAACATCATTCATACATTATTGTGTATATGGAAGCAGTAATGATAATACACAAAAATAAATATAATTGTTTTCATATATCTGTCCAGGTTTTTAAGAAACGAGAAGAAAAATATTAATAATAAAATTAAAAACTTAAAAATTATAATTTTTCTGCACGCACTCCCTCTATGAACATCATTATGAATTATTTTTCAGTCAACCATTTTCTCTTCTTGCAAATTCAGTAGGCAATCAAATATGTAGTTGCAATCACAGATAAAGAACACAGTTTTTTTCACCTGCTATATCACTGCTATGAATTAATAAATGAAAATTTGTTCAAAATGTCCCCAAAGTACAGATTCAATAAAAGGGGGCAGTTCTATTGTGATAAAAATAATTAACTTAGTAATAAAAAAGCCATGTGCTGAGTACGCAGGTGAACAGTATGAATGTGATCTATATTTAATTTACTACTGTAGAATTATTTTCATAATTACATTATTTTTATATTAATCATTTTTGTTAATGTTTTAATGAGTATAACTTTCTAATTAAATTGTGTCATAAATATATAGTTTAAGTAATTTATAAATACTAAAAAAAGTATTTATTTATTTCACACAGCAATCATTCAGCGTATGTAAATGATCTTAAATCATTAAGAGAATGAGAAAAGTTATGAAGTATTTCCTTTATGCGTTAATATAAAAAAAAATTTTTTCAGAGAGAGAAAAATTTCATAACTCCATTTCTCTTTGAATTTATCACTATATACTCTGCCTTCACCTTCTCCATAACGGTAACTTTTAATACAAATGCAATTTATCCACTCTACTTTGAACACTTTTTAGCAAAAACTTTTTTATTGTACATATATACATACACAATCTTATGTTTCGACTGTCCTGCAGTCTTCTTCAGTTCTACTTTGAACTCTTATTAACACTAATACGTGTTCAAAGTAGAGTGAATAAATTGCATTTATATAAGATATTACACCAAAATAAAGGAAGTGAACATCAAGCATTGCTAACTTTTAATAGAATGGTTCAATACAGTATTCAACATCAATTTCTACCCACAATTTTGATTACCAATCATCTACAGCCATCTTTTTAAAAAATGTTGATTTTTTTTTTTAAATGTCTTCCATTTTTTTAAGTAGTGGCCATTTTGTAAAAAAAAAAAAATGACATCATGGAATACTGACTTTACAAAAACCAATGTCACTTTCATAAGGATAAAATGGCAAGATTCATCCTAAGAGGAAACAAATGCTGTACAAGATTTATTGATTATTTAATTAAATCAAATTTACATGATATGCATTTGTTTACGCAATTTTATTCCTATTTTTGTAATAGGATCTGCAACACACTGAAGACAAATGTTTTCATTGTGAATGTAAATAATCTCCATAAAAAAAAATAAACAAATTTTATTCAGCACAAAATTAAAAATAAACTTCCATTATGTATAGAACTTAGATGCACCAAAAATAAATTGAAAAACATGTACATTAATTAAAATATACAACTTACTTAACTAACTTTTATTTAATAGTTCCTTACTTACAAAAATTGATCCCCACTTCTGACCGAAATTACCTGCTATTGTAAATATAAACAATATTGGCAAAAATATATATACATATTCATTCGCTCACATTATTAAAATGACAATAATCCACTATTCATTACATCTTTAAATCAAATTTTTACTTAATTAGATAATATTTCTGCCAAAAAAATCAGATTGATTTTTTTAAAAAAAATTACGCCCCCAAAAGTTCAGTTTTATAGGTTCCATAATTACAAAATCCACTGACAATATGATATAAACTGCACCAAAAGTAAAATTAATGTTGACTATGGTAATTTTTTTGTACCTATCTTGTCCAACTTACTGATTTCAAAATGGTGACTATAAAATTTAAAATTATCATTAAAACAAAATAGCATTGGAAATAACATTTATTATACACTATATTTACACACACGCATTAATATACTTTTTTTCTTATTAATAATATATTTTGTAAATTGTTCTACCACTAACAATTTTTTGTCCTCCCATTTTCAAGTTGTTGGGGGCTTTTTTTTACCAGATATTTAATATTTATTGCATATTTTGAATCTGCAGTAATAAATTAAATTTTTTGCTATAATTATATTGGCATTTTTTTTTATATATAAACAGGAAGTATAAAAATAAATTTGTAATTAAAGCAGTGTATAAAAAGAAAACAGATTCAAATAAATGAATAAATATTACAAAAAGGGATTGAAACACATGAATTGGTATTTATATTACGCATTGTTTAGATAGTAAAACTGATCGTAAAAAATATTTCATATGTAGGATCAACAAAAAAATCAATTAAAAACCAGGCTAAAACAATATCTAAAGGACAGAAATTTGAATATATTGTACCGGTAAAAATCACCATGCCTAATCACACACAGTAATCCGAATTCGAACCCAGCCCACGTCTAGGAATAAATTCCAAAATGCAAACTAAATTCAAACCCAAAACCCTGGCATGACCCATCGATGACAACATTACAACAGTACGGGGTTTTCCCTTTACTAGCTCATCGAAAAAACACAGACTAAATTACCTACAATCAGCTATTTCATAGATATCTTATAGTCGGGATATTGGTACGGCTAATAATTTAATGTATATATTTAAGTTGTCAATACAGACAGCAGGTGATTGACTCGATTTCGAGAGT